>NW_004624786.1:2973167-3009578 GCF_000247695.1 Heterocephalus glaber | reverse complement strand
GGTGCTATTCAAATTTTATATTTCCTCCAGAGTCAGTTTCATTAATTTGTCTTCCAAGGTACTTCTTAGAAGTTGTCAAATTTATTTCAAAAAATATTTTTGTAATATGCTTTCTATATCCTTTTAAATTCTGGAAAATCTGTGGTAATGTCATCTAACTTTTGATACTGTAATTTTAAAAATGTATAATTGATATTGTGTAATAGGAAGAAAAGTTCTAAAAGGGGTAGGGGAAGTGGGAAGGGTAGGGGAAAAGGAAAGAAGGGAAAAGAAAAAAATATGAGAAAAAAATGGAAACAAAGTCTTTGCAAATAGAGAAGGGTGGAGGGGGTGAAGGAAGGGCAGGGGAAGGGGAAAAAAATAAGAACCAAGATACATCATGTAAAGGTACAACATCCCAATGATGAATGTAACTGTATTTTATACCTAAAATGTACCAATAAACTTAATGGGTAAAAAAAAAATTAAGTTCTTTGAGGGAATTGTCCACATGTCCTTGTGATTAAATTTTTGTAAATTTTTTGGAGACAGGGTCTTGCTGTGCAGTCCAGGCTGGTCTTGAACTCACTATGTAGCCCAGGCTGGCCTCAAATTCATGGCAATTCCCATGCCTAAGCCTCTTGAGTACTGGGATTACAGGCATGCACCACCATGCCCACCCCTTGTTGTTAAATATTAATCTGATAGAAATCAGTTTAGGAGATGAATTTTAATTTATGTGAAGTTTTATGAACTAGTTAATGCATCAGAAAGTAGGATGAGAACAAAATTACAAAGAAGTAGATAGAAAGTATTTTTTGTTAATTCTCCACTGTTTTCTTAGTCTTTTTTTTTTGTCGGTACCTGGAATCGAACTCAGGACCTTGTGCTTGCCAGGTATGTGTGCCACCACTGAGCTAAATCCCCAGCTCCACTGTTTTCTTAAAAGAACTTGAACTTGGATGAGGTGCTTACTTACCCAGGGTCTATAACATCTACAAACTTGTATCACATCCCATAGCAGAAAGTACCCCTGAGCAGGAAAGCTAACCAAACCTTTTATTAAAGACAGCTGAGAGAGCCACTCTTGGGTTCCTTTTATATAGATCACCTTCAGTAGGAAAGGGGCAGGTAAGCAGAAAACTAGAACAGTATTCACTAAAATACACGTAATCAAGTCCTGGGCCAGGGATGTAGATCAGTGGCACATCACCTACCTGGCAAGTACAAAGCCCTGAGTTCAGTTACCGGTACCAAAAACAGACAAACAGACAAACAAATGAACATTAAGTCCTACTTGTCTTAGAGGAGTCATGGCCCAGATATTATCACTGCCAACTGTGTACCACAATAAATGATTGAATATAATATGATGCAGAATGCTCACAGTTCTGTTAATGGGTTAGTGTTTCAAATTCTTACCAGTGTGGAGTTTCTGAAATGCTCTTGGCTAAACAGAACAGTCTCCATTCCTCCTTAAGAAACATGCTTTGATACCTATTTTTCAAAGCCGCCTATTCCTCCTTTTAAAAATATAATTTAAATGATTAAAAAATGTGGTCTATATGGAGTGAAATATCAAGAGTCTTCCCCATCTGTGACCTTTAGTCTGCTCATTCTTTTTCCCAGGCAACTGCTCATACCACTTTCTTGAATATCTTTTCCAATATTCTACACATTAACAACCTATTAAAATGGGTGAGATATTTGAACAGATAGTTTACCAAAAGACATAAAAATGACAAATAAACACAAAAAAGATGCTCAAATATTCTTAGTCATCAAGGAAACAGGTAACTTACAGAAAGCAAAGCAGTGGGCTGAGTGTGGATGGTGTATGCCTGTAATCCCAGCATTCAGGAGGTTAAGGCAGGACAATCAACCTGGGTTACACAGTGAGTTCCAGGCCATCCTGGTTTACATGAGATATGGTCTCATTCCCCCCAACACACACACACACACACACACGCGCACACAGAGCAGAGGTTACTTGGGAATAAGATGGGAAGGGGCTGGAGGGAAGTGTCAAGAAATACAAGGATACCTTTGGGATGATATAGTAACTATCCTGATTATGATGATGGTTTCAGAGATGTGTATATTAGAGCTTATAGTATATCAATGTATAACTGTCAGTGTATAATTTATACAGCTTTTTTTTTTTTTAGGTACCAGGGATCAAACTCAGGACCTTGCACTTGTAAGGCAGGTGGTGCCACTGAGCTAAATCCCCAGCCCTTATTTGTTTTTCGTTTTCTTTTGTTTTTTGGTACTGAGGATTGAACTCAGGACCTTGCACTTTCGAGGCAGGCTCCGGAACCACTGAGCTAAATCCCAGCCTCCAATCCCCAGCCCTTATAAAGCTTTTTTAAAAAAAGAAAAACATGGCACACATACAATTTTCCTCACTTAACATATCTTGGAAACTATTACATATCAGTACACAGTAAGTTACCTTTCTTTTTAACAGTTGCATTATTTCACCCTTACCCTATTGAAAGTTTACAGTCTTTTTCTTTACAATCAGTGCTGTTATGAATATCCTTATAGACACATTCTTTTACATCTATAACATAAATTCTTAGAAGTGTAATCACTAGGTCAAAGATTATATTCATTTACAATTTTGATAGATGTTATGAAATTATCCTTTTTCACTGGCTCAAGTCTTGTCCAACATGGAAAGGATGGTTTTCACATGGATTACAGGGACAACTAAGTGGTTACCTGAGTTCCACAAAGGAACCTTGATCACTCCCCTATAATTGATAGCGCTGTACTGGTTTGCAGTCACTCTTTGCTTTCAAAGTTTTCTTTGGCCATAGGGCTATTTCAAAATAGCTGTGAACAGATGAGTGTGGTAGCATATACCTGTAATCCTACTACTCTGGGAGGTGGAGGCAGGAGGACCACAAGTTTGAGCCCAGCTTGGGTCACTTAGTGACTTAGTGAGATCTTGTCTCAAAATAAAAAATAATAAAGGGCTGGAGATGTAGCTCAATGCAAAGACTCTGAGTTCAATCTCCAGTAAAAAAAAAATCTCTGAACAAACAGGGTACCATGGTACTTCACCTAACTGATCACAGGGAAACAAAATTGAAGGGCTGGGCTGCTGTATAACAGTGAGGCAGAATTTATAAAGAGACAAGTGCATATGACAATACTCATTTCTAAATATATTGGCCACTGGATTTTATTGCAGGGCAACTGGACCTTTCTTTTCTCTCCCATTTTCAATACTGAATACATATGATGTTCATTGTACTGGAGAACACAAAGATGAATCAATATAATCTCCCTCAAGGTGCTCACAGTCCCCGAGTGGACAGAGAAGTACCCAATAAATATAACAGGAAGGGATTAAGAGCTAAAGTAGGGTTGAAGAGTATAAAGGAAATCAGGAGACACAGAGGAGGGGCAGGCCAGAGAATCTTCCCAGAGGGAGGGCCATTTGTGGGGTACTATGGGCTAAATATGGGCCTCCTATCAATGTTCACATGATGCTATTCTATAGCCTGACCTCCAATGTGATGGTATTAGGAGGTGGGGGCTTTGAGAGATAACTAGGGGAGATGCACGGGGCCCCCATGAATAGGATTAGTGCTTTCAAAGAGACAAGAAGCTTGCTTCTCTGTCTCTTCTCCCTGATGGGTTAGGACACAATGGCCATCTGCAAACAAGCCTGAGACATTAGATCTACTGACATCTTGATCTTAGGCTTCTCAGCCTCCAGATCTTTGAGAAACAAACTGTTTAATGCAGTTTATGGTAATTTGTTATAGCAGCTCAAACTAAGGCATATAAGATTTTTAAAAATTGAGGTGAAATTTATATAACATAAAATTAATCATTAAAAATGTATAATTTTGTGGCATTTTGCATAATCACATGGTTGTGTAGCTACCAGTACTATACAATTCCCAAACATTTCATTTCCCAAAAAGAAAGTGCTGTGCTCATTTAACAGTTACTCCTCACAGGAAAGGTTTTAGAACAAACAGGAAGCATTTTACAGGCTGGTTTGGAAAGACCATTCCAGAGAGACAAAAGTTTACAAAGGCATTGGGATATCAGCTCTCTTGGGATGCTGTAAATGTGTGTGTCATGGGGATGAAGAAGTGATGAGCTGAGGTGAGAGGGAAAGAGGGCAAGGGCAGTGGAGACCTCATGTGCCACCTTTATCTCTGAGCTGGTAGGAAGTAATGAGGAATACGCCCATTTGAGCGATCTCCATCCCTATAGGGATACTGTCAACTTTAATATGAATTTAGTTTGAGCCAGGGCTTCACAACCTTGACTTTACTGACATTTTTGGCTTGGCAATTCTTTGCTGTAGGGATTGTCCTGTGCTTGCAAGATACTTAGCAGCATCTAGGCCTCTTAACCATCAACTACCAATAGAATCCTCCCCCCACATTGACAATCAGAGATGTCTTCAGACATTGCCACATGTTCCCTGGGGGAGATGCCCCAGTTGAGATCACTTGGAGGACTCTGACCCAGTATTCCTCAGAGGGTAAAGCACATGAAGTGGGAGGCACCCCCTTTGCTCTCTGGAGACAACAGAAAATGGGGCACTATCTCTTAGGGGACTGGGTCCTAAACTCATGAACACAAGGGAATTGGTCTTAAATTTTTATGGCTTTTTCTTCATTTTAATTTTTAAAAAAATTCCTTCCTCCCTCCATTCAACAACAATGCCTACTATATTCCAGGAACTAAGAACACTATCACAGGGGTGAGTTAATGGGGGATTAGCACCTTTCTCTTTACCATGCTCACAAAGAAAATGGTCAACATTTGATTTCTAAGAGAACAGTGGTTACTCCTGGAAGAGCAGGAAAAGGAAGGTGGGAAGATGAGGGAATTGTAGTCTCCTGAGATGGGATGTGGTAGAGAAGTGACATCAGCTTGTGCTTGCTTCCTTCCAGTGTTCCTTGCCCTCATAGTGTCCTTAGGCATGGCAGCATTTTGAGAGAATGGCTATGGGATGGAAGCAACAGGGAACCAGACTCAGATGCTCTTTCACAAAGGTCTCTGTGCCCAAGAGTGACAGAAACAGAGGGATTAGTAGCTCTGAAGGCCCACATGGCTCAATGAGCATCTCAGGGGGTTCAGTGGATTGTCTACCCCAGTCTGGACTGTGAAAGACTCTTGGGAGCTTTGTACAACCTAAGGGAAGTAGATTCAAGTATGACCGAGGTTAACTTTTCCCAGCCCAGAAAGGTAGGGACTCTGAAATTAGATTTAACTGAATTTGGAAATTTAATGACATTTTCTGCATTAAGTCCTGACATGTGAAACAAAGGTGAGGGAACAGTGCACTGGCTCTGTTGTAGTCTTAAAAAAAAACTTCCCTGGTCCACTCTATCAGTTCCTGAGATCATTGTGAAGGATATTGTACCAATGTTATCCTTTTTAAAAAATGTGATCTCAACTACATAAAGTTGTTCAAGTCCATTTTGTAGACAAGAAAACAGAACTTAGTGGCTTAAAGTTATCAGACCCAGCATTAGAATACAGGACTTCTGGTTCCAAGTCTCATTTTTGTTGTTTTTTTTTTTTTTTTTTGGTACCAGAGATCGAACTCAAAACCTTGCGCTTCTGAGGCAGGCACTGGAACCACTGAGCTAAATCCCCGGCCCAAGCTTCATTTTTTTTCCAGTGCCCAGGGAACCCTGCTTATCATTCATGAGGGATGAGACTGGTTAGGTCTAGGGCAGCTACTGCTATCAGAACCTTGTGAATTTGATCAAAATATTTCATCTCTTAGGTTTGTTTTCTCATCTGTGAAAGAAGAAATTTACCTTCATTGAATGGAGGATTTTGTGTGTTTTTATGTACATATTAAGAAACATGAAGGGCATACATTTTTCAGTGAACTCTTCAACAACATATAGCTCTAGACACTAGGGAGCTGCTGATACTCTGTAGTAATGATGACGGGCCGTAGGCTGTTAGGCAAGCTAAGCTGGGCCCCTGTGTGCAGGGTGGTATCAAGGGCAGTTAGAGGAGAGGTGGGACATCTGCTTACAGCAGCTACTACAGTCAGGTAATGATGAATGCACCTAACTTGTGGGACATGCAATGGGGAACAGGAACAGGGAGGGAAATGGACAGGACTGAGGACCTATTCCAGGGTGAAAAACACAAAGTGCCACATTCATTTACAGATAACTTAACACTTCTAGGGAAATGACTGTTTTAAGCCTCGCCTTCCTGGCACTAGATTAAAAGTGGCTGCCAACTATATTTGCCTGCTTTTCCTTGCGCTGTAGGCAGTTTCTGTAAAAGACTAGATGTTTGGAAATATCTAAAGAAATGTACTAGTTAAGAAGAGGGCCAGGGATTTAGCTCAGTGGTTTCGCCGCCTGCCTTGCAAGCACAAGGACCCAAGTTTGATCCCCGGTACCAAAAAAAAAAAAAAAAAGAAGTGATTATTTCCTAAAAGCTTTCTCTCTCAAAGGAGAAAACTGATACGCTAGAAGAGGTTAACAGATAAAACACCTATTTCAGAGGGCTAGAATACCTTTAAGTGATCTCTGATATTTCTCTTTAAAAAGTTAGATTTCTTTCTTTTTTTTTTTTTATACCAGGGATTGAACTTGGGACCTTGCGCTTTCGAGGCAGATGCCAGAACCACTGAGCTAAATCCCTGGCCAAAAAAGTTAGATTTCTTAGCACCCAGTCTTCTGAGCTTTTTAAGTGTCTTTGGAGGGTTAATAATAAAAACAAGCTTTAGGTCCAGGGATTTAGCTCAGTGGTTCCGGCACCTGCCTCACAAGCAGAAGGACCCAAGTTTGATCCCTGGTATATAAAAAAAAAAAAAAATGCTTTGCAAGCTGAGCAGATAGGCTGAGCCAGGAAAGCTTAGTCAAGGTGAGCAGAGCAGAAATCATCAGGTCAGAGTGTGTTTGTTCTTCTCTGCTCCAACTCAGCCACTGGTATTGTGCTTTAGGAAGAAGATACTTTTCTCCTGGCTTTTAGACAAACATTTTCAGTAGGAATCTCTACTTGTAGGCATCTCTGACATTAGGTAAGGGGGAGCTGGGCAGAGCAGAAAGGGCAAATCAAGTAGGAGTAGCAGCCCGACAAGAGGTGTGGATGGCACCAACTGGAGATCTGTGGTGACAGCTTCACCCGGCCTGGCCCCAGTACTTGCCAGAAAGAACTCTGAGGTTCTAAATTAGAGGTTATGAAGAGGTGGGTAGGAAGTTTAGTCCAAAGTAAAGATATTTCAAATACATTTTTATAACCTTAATGCATTAATCCATTACTCCTCATAAAGAACTCTATAACTCACAAACAAGTCCTCTTTTTAAGCACTTGGCTAACAGTATTCCTTAAAAATAATCAAGCCATAAGGCTTTAAGCAAATTCTAGATGATCTTTTAAATTAAAATATATTTTGTGGAACCAGCATGAGATTTAGCATCAAAGAGCCCTCAAGGGCTGGGGATGTAACTCAGTGGCAGAGTGCGTTCCCAGTATGAGTGAGGCTCTGGGTTCAATCCCCAGCACTACAAAAGGCCCCCAAGACTCAAATTCCTACTTTAATATTTATCCTGTTATTCTGAGAAGTTTCTTAACCTCTTTGGTCTGTACTTTTTTTTGGGTTTTTTTGGTACTGGGGATCAAACTCAGGACCTTGCACTTGCGAGGCAGATGGCAGAATCAGAGCTAAATCCCCGGCCCACCCCTTTGGTCTTGTTCCCTCATCTGTAAAATGGGAAGGCTACCTCACTAAATAGTATCGGATTATTTGTATGTCTACATGGATGTGTGCACACATACAGGGCAGGGCACATGGGGTAGCCAGGTCAGGATCCCCAAGAACAGGCAGTACCTTGGAAGCCACATTGGTGGCTGGGAGGATAAAGCTGGGGTGCTGAGAAAGGTAGAAAATAGTGTGGTTAGACAAAAAAGGACGAAGAGTGGGGTGGGAAATAACTGCCAGTGGATACAGGGTTTCTTTCTGATGACAGAAAGTGGTGCCATTTGCACAACAAATATACTAAAATCCATTAGTGTCTTGAAAAGGGTAAATTTTATGGTACATAAACCATCTCTTGATATCCTTTTTTTTTGGTGCTGGGGATTGAACTCAGGACCTTCTGCTTGCAAGGCAGGCATAGTGCCATTGAGCTAAATCCCTGGCCCATGTCTTGATGTCTTGTAATTTACTTATTTTGTAGTACTGGCATCAAACCCAAGGCCCTGGGCATGCTAGGCAAGTACCATTGAGCTACATCACCAAGCCCTATGTTGTTATTTTAAAAAGGGATTGCAGAATATATGAATAAGAACATCTGGTGAGGTGGAGAATCAAGTACTGATTTATAGGACAAGTCATTAAGGAGGCAAAGAACCTGTTTTTTTGGCCAAATCGTACAATTTTAGACTTCTATCATATCTCCTCTCCAAGTTGATAGAAAGATTTTCCTTCACTCCTTAGGTTAAAATATTGATGGATTGCTCCTAAGATGGGTTTCTGAACATTGAGTAAGTTTTTCAGTACCTGTATTGTTTCCTTCTGGATTTTAAGACATCATGAGAAATATTTATCAACACCAAACATTTCATACTCACTGTTCCCAAACTGCCTCAGTGGTTACTGTTCCAACACAAATAATCATAGGCACAGCCATTCAGATATTTAATTTATTATTAAATTACATAACAAAGCTTTTTCTATAGTCAGAAAATGCACATTTAGATGAGAACAAAAATTAAGTACAAACACAACAAAATTGGTCCCAAGAAACTATTTTAAAAGCAAAAAATTAGAAAGTGCATTTGGAAAAGAATAGATTTTTAAAAAGTTCATACTGGCATTTTTCATGAGGATACATCTTCCACTAGTGTAAAATGTGACTGGAATTAATTTTCCCCTCTTACGAGCTAATAGGGTGGGCACTGATGCAAATAATTTGATAATTTAGGTTAGGTACAAAGAAAATGACAAAGATCGCTTAGGACATGGCTCAGCTTTGTCTCTGCTTCTTACTCAATGAAAATCCTTAAAATTCACTTGTTCCTTCCTCATTTTTCCTCCTATGACACTTAAGGGTATGTAGGAATAAACAAGTATAAAGGAATAATTAAAATTAGTTTATTAAGACCATAATGAAAAGTTCTGCATCTTTTTTGGGGGTGAGGTGGGGCAGGAATTGAACTCAGGGCCTCAGGTTTGCCAGGCAGGCGCTGTACCACTGAGCTACATCCCCGGCCCCTGTTCTGCATCTTTGGAAGCCAGGGTAAATAACCCTTAACCTAAAAGGAGAATGGAACACAGTCATCGTAATTTGAGTAGAATCCATTTGTTATTTAGGGTTAGGGTTAGGGTAATCTCCAGCCCCGAAAGTCCTTTTTAACATCAGAAAAATAAAAGGTGAGCAATGCGGGTTACAGGGAGTCCTTCAGTATCATTAACAGTAATAATAAAGAATGTGGAGATTGCGAGGAAGGATAACCTATTGCACTTGGATATCTGGGCTTGAATTTGAAGAATAGATTAAACACTTTTACTAAGGTCATCAGTACACATTAAAACAAAATCTTAGAAACATACCATTTGGGGGCCTGGGGATTTAGCTCAGTGGTTCTGCAGCCTGCCTTGCAAGTGCAAGGCCCCAAGTTCGATTCCCAGCACCAAAAAAAAAAAAAAAAAAAAAGAAACATACCATTTGGAGCCAGGCAGTGGCACAAACTGGTAGTCTCAGCTACCTGAAAAAGCTGAGGCAGAAAGATATTTCAGACTAGCCTGGGAAACCTAGTGAGATGCCATCTCAAAAAAAAAAAAAAAAAAGACATTGAATGCTGTATTCACATTTTCAGTGAAAAAGAAGAGTTTTGAATAGCCACTAAAAAGATCCAAAAAGGAAAGATTTATTATGTAAGACAATGACTAAAGGAGCATAACTTCCCTAAGAGACAACATTTCATTGGGACTAGAAACAGAAAATTCCTCTGACCTCTGGGCTCAGCCTCAACATTCCTAGCTTTGACTGGCTTTAACAAGTAATAAACTGCTGGCTTTTGAACCTAGCAACTGGTCTGGAAGAAAGATAACAAAAAAGGGAAGAAAACCAAGGTGATTTTTAAAAAAGTTAACTGGCACAAAACTGAAACTCAAATCAACAGTCACAGGATCCAAATTAAGTCCTTTCCATTAAAGGGCACATCACTTCCTTTCTGCAAGGGGAAGGGAAGAACAGTCTCTTAATCATCTCCTACTCTCTAGCTATGGGGTGAGGGGCACCTCACTATGGGTAAGAGTACTGGGAGGTCAGTCAGACCTATCTGACTGCAACATTTACACCAAGCCTTTTCAACTTCCTTGGAAGAACTGGTTTCTTTATTTTCATAAAGAAAATAACCAATAATAATTCTATTATTTCACATGAGCACAGCCCTCCTGGGGAGGCTTATCAGCCACCAACACTGTTTCTTTGCTTGGCTGTAGCAAGCTAGATTACTCTCACAATATCAGCTTTAATAAACAAACTAAGTAATCAGACCAGTAAAAAAGACTGGTAGTATAATTAAATAAATAACTTTATTTATGATACTTCAGATTTTATAAATGCCAACTACATAGCAACCAAAGTCCCATAAATTCTAGCTGAGGCACAATCACCAATCAAGGCCCTTTGAAAAATCAAAGATAATAGTATCGGGGGGAGAGAAGTTTTGTTCTCTCAAGAGAATTCAATAAATGAACTTACTTCCTTGATCCTTTAAGGTTCACATTAGGAAAACTTAATTTTCTTTTAAGGGGATTTCCAGGTAATAAAATGATCATCAACCCATATTTAGAAAAATAAACCCCATAGTTAAGAAAAATATATCAAATGCCCTTCATACCCAGAATGTAATAAAACTTTGACAACAGAACGACGAACTGCTCCATCCCAGACTAGTGTTAGTCTTCTCATCATGTAGCAAATCATGCCCCTCTGAACAACAGCACCTATACACGATGCTGTAGTGAAGAATTTATCCTTTTATTCCCTGTGGCAGTCTGAGGCAAGTCCTATAAATACCATAGTCAACTCCAATGGAGAATAGCAGCTTTTTCTTTTGGTGAGGAGTAGGGGTATAAGAAGTCTTTAAAATACCCCGTGTTTCAGTAAGGTAAGTAATGAATTTTCAATAACAGGAACGGTTAAACCTGAAAAAAATTATGGGGGGTAGTTTATTGTCACTATCCAGAGATGGTAATAGAAGACAGGTGCACAAATAGATTGTGATAGGCACCTTCAATAGTCAAACTGTTCTCTGGAGATTTGGAAAAGTTTAACAGGTTTGGAATAGATTTTCACAGAACACAGATCATTAGATCTGGTTCTTAAGCTTTTGCTCCAAAGCTGTTGAGCATTTACATATGAAATTATCTAGATAGTGACTCCTTAATGTCTTTTTAGACTTATTGAATAGAATCTCACTGAAAATTGAGCAGTCCTCACCCTCAGTAACCAGTGCTAATCCTGACATGATAAGGAACCGTTGAGTGTACTGACAGACATTGGCTATTAGTTTTTTTCTCATGGTAGAACTTAGATTTCATCATCCTGTAGTAGCAAATATTAATCCAATGGAATAAAAAAAATTAAAATGACTAGTTTCTTAAATAAAAGAAAAAGAGGCCTGTCCTTCTTGATATTTTTCTAGCAATAGAAAAGTTAACCCCAGTGTACTTGTAATTTTAAAAAAGAAAAGAAAAAGACAAATAATTTTTTTTGCAGTATTCTGTTTTAGATAACTCAAAACATGTTAAATTAAAGAAGGCTTATCAGCATCTCAAAGATTTTGTGAAAAATGAAATTTTCCTTGACTACGAAAAGAGTTGAGAACATCAAGTAGAAAAATCTATCAAGGTAATCAAGAAAGGACTTGCGATTTTTCATCATAGGTGTTAAATAAAAGGACAAGAATTATTTTTATTCACATCCCAATCTGCTGGCTGAAAGAAAGACTCTTTGGATAGTATAGAGAAACCTGGTATTCTGAAGAGTCCAGCTCTGGCTTGTCATCAGGCCTCAACACTATCACTGAAGCACAGAAACTCTTGTTTTTGACTGCTTTACTCACCTCCTAAGGAGACAAAAGCAACTGAAACTTTTTTTGTTGTTTTTAAACTAAAAACAGGAAAATGTGTGTTATAAAAGACAGCACAGAAAAACTGGCTTCAGCTCAATCCATGTCATAAAGCCATCACTATCAGTTTTGAATTCATCTGGCTGGTCAGGGTAATTTTCAGGGCAGTCAACTTCTTCCTTCTTTTCCTTATTCCAGGTCAGGGCGTGAAACTGGTGGTTGTCAAGAGTTCCTGGAGAGGTCCCATCAATGGAAAGCATACAGCAGCAATAGGATGGTACAGATACCAATTACACCACCTAGGATGAGTGAGTCTCGCCGCTTCCTAAGGTTGATCCTCTGGATTAGGCTGTTCACAGCAGGAAAACGATCTTTGGGAAATCTTTATTAAGGTCATATTTGAAAGAAACCTCTTTAGTGAGAAGTCATAGGAATTATAAATATAGCAACGGGTGGAGTCCAGAAACAATAACTAATGGAAAGATACAGGAAGAAAATTATACTGAGGAAGTCTTTGGTAAACACCCTTTCCCAAACTGGGACAAATTCAAGTCTCCCAGTCTTGTGTATAGTATACAAAGAATAATGATGAGAAGAAAAAAAATTAATAAAGAGAGAAGAGAAAATACTGATGATAGTACCAATGTGTTGAGAGATTTGTCAAGCTTCAGATCAGGGTGGGAGCCAGTGTGGTTAGGAAGGCATAGCACAGCCAGCTCTTATCTTGCTCCCTCATCCTGTTTTTCTCCTTGCCTTCTTATCCTAACCTTCTCCCCTATTCCCTATTTCTCCCCCTTTGCTTTTTCCCTCCCATCTCTCAGGAGACAAGAGATTTCTGCTTCAGAGTTTTGAGGAAAATCTGATCCTCTTTCTCATAGAGAAATAATTCTTGGATTGAGTTAATTGGGAACCAACTCTAGGGCCTATGTACTTAGGTACTGATGAATTATTTAAATTAAAAATTTTTTTTTTTTTGGTACTGGGGATTGAGCTCGGGTCCTTGAGCTTGTGCAGCAAGCGGTGAAACCACTGAGCTAAATCCCTGGCCCTAAATTTTAAAATTTACTTTGCAGAAGTAGTCAGGATACAGTGGGAAAGTAGGATCCTATTAGCGAACATGAAAAAAAAAAGCTAAGTTAGGAAAAATTCAATTTTAGGAGCATTATAACGATCATGACTATATTGTACTGTGTATTTCAAGATATCTTCATACTCTTCTACAGATTTCTTTGTGTGTCTGGCATTCATTTCTGAAAATACACCTGCAGGTGCATCCTCTTTTTTTTTTTTGTACTGCGGATCGAACTCAGGACCTTGTGCCTATGAGGCAGGCGAGGGGCCACTGAGCTAAATCCAAAGCCCTGCATCCTCTTTGATAACAGAAAAAAATCAAGTTCAGGAAAACCAACGATAAAACCACCAAGGATATCAGAGAGCTGGACTAGTCTCCCTTCCCTGAGAATCTTCACTGCATTTTTCTGTAACAAAATGCAGATCAGGGACATTCATTATTCATTTATAATATTCTAAATATTGTAGGATCATATCTTCTTCTAATCTTGGATTTTCCCCACACTTAGAATACATACTGCAGGGCCGGGGATTTAGCTCAGTGGTTCTGCCGCCTGCCTTGAAAGTGCAAGGTCCCGAGTTCGATCCCTGGTACCAAAAACAAAACAAAACAAAAAAAGAATACATACTGCAGACATTAGTGTATTTTTTGAATTAATTAAAAACAACAGGACTAATAGAAACAGTTCTAAAAATGTGGATCATAAATCAAGTATTGATGTAAGTCGATCCCTGGTGCCAAAAAAAAAAAAAGTATTGATGTAAGAGACAAAAACTCTTGGCAAGGTAAAAATCTCACATACAGAAAATGCTTAATCTTTTCTTGCTTAGTAAGAGGAGACTATACATAAACTTTTGGCATCAGAAAACCCCATCTATGGTGGATATAGCTTGTCTGATTTACCTTTATGGAACCACCACCCTTCTTCCCTTCTATAATAATCTAGTTCAGTAGCCGAAATATGATGGGCCTGACCTTGCCCTCCATTACCAGGAGTACACACAAACTCAGGATTGGTCAGCAAGAATATTCTACCCCTTGGCCAGTGACTAGGTTAGGAGTGGACAGTGACTCACACTGGGGCAACCACAATCCTCTTTGAGGTTTTTGTGACAGCTGTTAGAAAGAACACCCTTTTCTTTGCTCATAGTGTTTTGAGCTACTGTTATCAGCCATCTTTCTCATCCTGAGGAAAAAAGTAAGGTTAACAGTAAAAAGCTGAGGTAAGGGAAAGAAAGGAGAGAGAGAGAAAAGACAGATTCCTAATGATAAAATATGAGCCACTGAATCCAGTCACACCTTAAGCCAAATTCCACATCTGGATTTTACAGTTAAATGAAATATTAATCCTCTCCTTGTCTCCTTTAAGTCAATTTGAATTAGGTTTCTGTTACTATCTCTCTATGAAATCCTGACTAATACTTATTTTGTTTGATATTTTTGAACACTCATTCTTTTGGAATGATTAAATTCTTGAGTGGCGGGGATCTGTACTAGGCACCATACTGGACTCTGGGACACTGCCTTACCTTGGGACTTTGTCTTAAAATATAATTTTGTTTTGTTTTGGTACTGGAGATTGAACTCGGGACCTTGCGCTTTTCGAGGCAGGCGCTGGAACCACTGAGCTAAATCCCTAGCCCCTTAAAATATAATTTTTAAAAAAGGTCTGGGGCTGGGTATGACAGAACATACATATAATCCCAGCACTCTGTGAGACTGAAGCAGAAGGACTGAAGGTTCAAATCCACCCTGGGCCAAGGTAGGGGACAGCCTGGGGATGTAGCTCAGTACTCTCTGTATTCAATCCCTGGAATACCAAGAAGGGAGAGAAAGGGAGGGAGGGGAAAAGGGAAGACAAGAGAGAGGGAGAGATGGAGGGAAGGAGGAAGGGAGGGAGGGAAGACAAGAAAGAGGTAGGGAGGGAGAGGGAGAGACATCTAGAGGGAGATACAGGGGGAGGGAGACATTGAAAACATTCAGTCTAGCAGGGGAAAAAATACCTCTAGTTCACAGTAGAGAAAAGGACACGAAGAATAGCAGGGACAAATTCTTATGCACAACTTGGAATGGCTTCAATTAGTATTTTATTTGTTTTATTTTGTTTTTTGGTACCTGGGATTGAACTTGGGACCTTGTGCTTTTAAGGCAGGCAGAAGAACCACTGAGCTAAATCCCCAGCCCTCAATTAGTATTTTAAATGACCCAGCTATCCAACCTCCACTTCTATTTCAAAGTTTCAATGGTTTCACAAAATATAAATTCTTATACTGTATTCACTAAGTAGTCTTTGTTCTTTTTTTTTTTTTTTTTTGGTACCGGGGGATGGAACTCAAAACCTTGCACTTTTGAGGCAGGCGCGGTGCCAGTAAGTTAAATCCCTGGCCCAGTAGTATTTGTTCTTGCCAGTGACCAAGTTCATAGTTTTTAAAAGCCTGATTTCACAGGAACTTAAAATCTGAATCTCTCTTGCTCTGGACCTGGCCCAAGTCACTTTTACGAGCCTAATTCTTTATCTGCTAAACAACAATAATAATTTCTACATCCTCTCTTTTGCAGTGATGATAAAGTGACATAGTGACATATTGCATATAACAGTTCTCTGTGGGGCGGGGATTTAGCTCAGTGGTTCCACCGCCTGCCTTGCAAGCACAAGGACCCGAGTTCAATCCCCGATACCAGAAAAAAAAAAAAAAAAATCCAACAACAAAAAACAGTACTCTGTAAGCTACATAGCAGTATACAAGCTATACATAATTTTGGATATCTGGCTTTATACTAGGTAACAAGGCAAGAACAAAATTTACAAATGATTGGAAAATACTAACAAACTCCAGGGTATTTTTTTTTCCTTAGACAAAGGAGGCATCAAACTAAAAGTAACCTTTAATTACTTAGGATCAGAAGATACTCAACTTTTGAAAATTATAGGTCCTTCCTCTCATAGTAGTTGCAGACGAAAGCTTTTTTTTCCTAAAGCTTTTCCCCTTTTTTCCTTCATCTTCCCAGAGACTAAATAAAATTCTTCAGAATGGCCAGCTTATTAGTTTCCTTGGTGGGCCTCTTGGAAGTACTACTATTCTTGGAAGTACTACTAATCTTAATATTTAAACTGGGAAACTGAAAGGCTAAAAGGTCGCAACAAACAATGAATCTATCCTGGAATTCACCTTGTGCTTCTCATCTATGTATATGGCTTCTTCCTTCCTGCTTCCTTCTAAGTATTTGTCACTAACTTGTTCTCCAAACTGGAAAAATAAAGAGCACATAATTTATGATGTTCAGGTAAAACAATATACAGAGGATTCAGAGCTATTAAGTATAAAATAATTTTGTGAATAATTTTAAAATTCACCCCCCCGCCATATCTACTGGTATTAAACCTCCAATGTGGAGTCTTCCAGAAATGGTACTAAACAGCATGAACTTTCACAAAGTAGGAAGCATTCATATGTAATTACTGGGGGGCTTTACTGCTACAGATGCTCAGTACCTTCCCCCACCCCTCCACTACAGAAAAGAACAGGCACATACATACCACACACCCCAACACAGACTTCAAATTTTCAAAAAGGATACTGGCCAAAGTGTTCATTTTGCTGTGAATTGACTTCAACATTCCTCTCTGTGAAGTCATATTTTCTTTTGTTGCCATAGCAATGCTTCAAGAGGGAACAAAAAACCAAATTGGCATTTGAGAGTACTCTGAACACAGCACTCATCATCCTCTACAACTATAGTGTGCAATATCATCTTGAAAAGATCACGCAGGATAATGGAGAGAAAAGCACCTTCCAAGCCATCTTCTTATTGTCCTTTTTTTGAATGACCTCACTGCTACCAACAATATCTTTTTTTTTCCTCTCCTGTACCAGGGATCAAACTCAGAACCTTACACTTGCGAGGTAGGTTGCGGTACCACTGAGCTAAATCCCTGGCCCAACAATATCTTTTTGTATAAGCCACTAGGCCATTTTCTATGTTTTCTTCAAAAAAACAAATGTTACCAAATAAAGCACATACTACAAAAGCTTCTTAAGCTAGTTTTAAAAGGACTCAGCTATTAAAATATTCTTAATCAGGAAAAACTGTTGAGAGGGAAGTAGAGAATTACAACCATAAAAATAAAACCAAAAAACATATATTCATTATATAACCAGTTTTCAATTTATGAGCAAATTCTGTTTCAAAATTTTACTTAAGAATCAATAGCAGACAGCAGATTTGGGGACACACATGCTGCATTACACTGTTTTTTTTGTTTTGAGACAGGGTCTTGCTAGGTAATTCAGGCTAGGATTGAACTCACTATGGAGCCTAGGCTGGGCTCAAACTCTCAGCCATCCTCCTGCCTTAACCTTCAGAGTGCTGGGATTATAGGCATGTGCCACCATGACCGGCTTACACTGGGTTTATATTAAACCAGCTGACAAAGGTCACAGATTTATTAAACATGACTAAAAAAAGGGGGAAAAAACACTTTGTAAAATGCAATCTTTTCATTTGACTTCTTCAATGTTCTGTTAAAAGAATGTGACTACTATTTATTTTCTACTGTTCTATCACCTTAGACATTAGAATCCTAGAGGGTAAGGTCAGTATTGATTTTGATATGTAACACACAGAGGAGTGCTTTAGATATTGACATTATAAAAGCTATAGACAATGGAATGCTGCAGAGGAATTCTGAAAATATCTGAAACATTAAAAAAAAAAAGCAAGCAATACAGATTGACATTCTGGGAAGATGGTGGTTATAGTACAAATTCCTTATCTCATCTCTGGCCTATTTTCTTCCATGAAGTAACACTAGAATAAAAGCAAACATGCTGGGGAAGGTCCATCTGAAACCCCAAGTTCCCTTGAGATCTCCTGGGAAGCAAGCCAGGTGGAGAGCTATACTTTTTCAAGTGAGGAGAGAAACAAGGGAAGGATGGCAGGGAAAGCTAGATTTTTCTTCAAGTCTTGAGAAAAGACCCAGGTTTTCTCACTTCTTAAGGAACCCAGACAGTAAAAGACTATGGATCTGCATGTACAGGACCTGCAGGGATGGACTGAATTGGGTGTACTCCCTGCAGCTGCGAAAGGTCTGATACAGACAGATTTATAGGCAGAGAATTTATAGTCTAGCAGCTGGTGAGATGCTCAGACCCTATGGGGAAAAACTGGTGGGTTATTCATTGCTTGAGTCTCTACTAGTGTGGCCACTCTAAGAGCTGATGAACATAATTTTGGACAGGCAAACCCTCAGAGAATAAACCACCAGGTATCTAACTGAAATGAGATGCTAGCGGGCATACTCTAAATAAATGGTAAATGAATTAAAACTTTAATTTCAAGATTTGAGCAGGCAAGAAGAAATAAAACTGTGTAAGGCAATATACATAAAAGGATATTGAAACATTTTAGAATAGTAAAACCATAAGAACAATAACAGAAATACAAAAAAAAAAAAAAAAAAAAAACCCAAAACCAAACCAAACAGAAAACATACAGCTGGGACTTTGGGGAAAAAAAACCCTGGATCTATGAAAGATATCTACAAGAAGGGCCAGAAAGATGTGTGTGGGCTTCTGGCCAAGGGGATGATCAGGTCAAAGAAGGCTGTGATTGAGTTCTATGCATTCAAAATGCACACAAACTCTGTGCCCATGGGGATGAAGAATCATCTGGAGGTCTTGCGAGTGGCCAGTTCCCTACATAAGAGCAGAGAATTGATGAAGAGCCACACAAAATCTCAAAGAACCCAGAACCCCAGGCTACCATGTGGGAACTGACCAATGCAATGATGAAGGCTGAGATCAGAGAAGAGATATCAGAGGACACTTTGGAAAGCATAAATGATCAGCAAGAAATGAAATAAGCAACAGAAATGGAAACCAACAAAATTCTGTTTGAAATTACAGCAGGGGCCTTGGGCAAGGCACCCTATTTAAAAATAGGTGTTATGGTCCTGTATATTCAAACTCAGATTAGGTAATCTGAGGCCAATCTTTGAACCATATATGCCTCTGTTTTTTAAACTATAACTCTATCTCCTGTGCATTTCAGCTCACAAGTGGGTGGAAATTAAAAAATAATTTCCACAAAGCACTTTGTATTCCTTGGAGAATGGACATTCATCATACATTAAGTTATTACCTTGTTGAATATGCATGATTTCCAGTACCACATAAAGTATATCTAGACATATTTTCCCATCTCATTCCATCATTTGAAGTTGAGCTAAGTGAAATATAGGCTATTATTTCAAGAGTCAGATACTTAGAGGCAAAATACAAACTCCAAATAATATATAATGCTTTAAAAATGAATAAATCATTGATGCGATTACTGGAACTTAAACTTTTTTACCTGTTCTGTGAACTAAACTCACACTTATTTTTTTAACAATAGATAATACTATGCAGTCAAAGATATATAAATTTATAAATATTAAGTTATTTTTTTCTATTCAGTTATTTTTAAAATTAATTTTATTGGTACACTTCAGATATGGATGATGATGACATTCATCATAGGGAATTTGTACCTGTACATAATGTACCTTGATTCTTTCTTTTCCCCCAATCCCCTCTCCTCCCTTTAATCCCTCTTCCCCCCATTTACAAAAGCTTTGTTTCCATTTTTCCTACTATTCTTTCTTTCCTCCTCTTTCCTTTCCCCCTCCCGCCAAGAATCAGTTGTTTTACATAAATTGATGTCAAACCTATATATGGTAGTGTATTTTAACAATGTCTCCAAAATGAAAAATTTTGACATATGAAATATGCAGAAATAATTATTACTTAAATTTAAATTTTACACTATCCATAAGCAACATAACTAGTTTTATGTTCAGAGAAATTTCACTTATGATACCTATCATATTTTGAAACAAAAGCTAATTTAAAATGAAAGACCCAACTAAGACATTGTTTAACCAGAAAAATAATAGTAGCAGTAATTCGGTGGTTCATTAGTCTTCCTATCCTTTGAGGTAGCCCAAATTTTTATACCTGTATTATAGGCCACCTTGTCCTAGAAAATCAGACAAGGGGAAGAGTAAATACAAAAGAAAAAATAAAAGTACTACAGGGAAACTTTAAGTATGTCATTCCTGGCAAAATGTGATGGGACCTTACGTACTCATGAGTTACTTCAGTTGACAAGTAGTTCTGTGAAGATTTTGTTTAGATGGAAGATACAATTCATGCAATTTAAACAAATCAGTGTCTAATGATCAATGCCAATCTCATGTATACTGAGAAGATTAAAGAAAATAGTGTGTGCAAAACACAGTATAGGACGTAGGCCCACAGTAAGAATATACACGTTTGTTTCCATGTTCTTCATTGTACCTTTCCCGAAAAGCTAAAGCATAAAGACCATACCTACATATTTTTTAGTATTATAAAATAGATATATAAAAATTGAAACTGGATAATTAAGGAATTCAACAAATGTTCCTTAATTTAAGCAAGAAACTAGTTCAATGTTATTACAATCAATACTAAATATCACTGTAAATTTTCTATAGCTGCTAGAACAGAGACGAAATCTAAATAAATGGTATAAATAAGACATTTATCAAATCATGTTTAAAACTGTTTTCCAGGGGCCGGATATTTAGCTCCGTGGTTCCAGCGCCTGCCTCGCAAGCACAAGGTCCCAAGTTTGATCCCCGGTACCAAAAAAAAAAAAGACTGTTTTCCATTAAAAATGACAATAAGATTGAAGCTGAAAATATCAAGTATGAATTAACTGAAAAAATTAACATAAATACAACAGGCTAATTCCAATAATTACAGAAATAAATGTTTGGGGCTTTAAATGTCTCTTATAAGGGAATGTCAGTAAAAATATATTACCATCTAATGAAATTCTCTCTCTCTCTCTTTTTTTCTTTTCTGGTACCGGGGATTGAACTCAAGATTTTGCATTTATGAGGCAGGTGCAGCACCACTGAGCTTAATCCCTGGGCCATGAAATACTCATTTTGTTTTTTTTTGGGTACTGGGGATCGAACTCAGGACCTTGGGCTTGCAAGGCAAGTGGCAGCACCACTGAGCTAAATCCCCGGCCCTGAAATACTCATCTTTAAAGAGAGTGATTTGACTTCCACTCTAGTGAAAAGGATTAAACTGATGTGCTCATTAATGTATGTGCAAACAAGTATCAACGAAGTAAAACCAAAAAAATTATTCCTACCTTATTGTTTCTTCTATCAGACGATCTGAGCTGTAAATAAAAAGAAAATTCAAATCCTGAACACACAAACTTGCACTTAATTTTTCTACATTTACAGATAAGATTTTCAGCCACTTATATATACAAAAATACCTAATTTCTGAAGGCATCTGGAGAAAATTCTGGACTTTGAAATTAATTATGCATATAATATATAATTTATATTTTTGTGGTGTTCACATAGTAATAAGAAAACTGAGGCCTAGACACGGGGAGTAACTTGTCCAAGAGTCATATGGTTATCAGGCAGAGCCAGGATTCAAACTCAGCCTGACTTCAGTCTGAATTGGCTCTTGTTTCAATAAATAATAATTCTTGTTTTTTTTCTTCTTTCTCCATAATCAGTCCCAGTCTGTCCCCACCAGACTTTCATCCCTAATCTAGCAAGAATCACAAAAAGACCCTGTTAATAGGATGAAAAAACACATTACACACTGGGAGAAAATATTTGCAAACCACATACTTAACAAAGGATTAGTAACCTAGAATACTATGGTTTAAAAAAAACCCAGAAACAACAATCCAACTAGAAAATGGGCAAAAGACATGAAGATACATTTCACTGAAGAGAACAGGCAGATAGGAAATAAGTATATGTAAAGATGTTCAATATCACTAGCCGTTAGAGGAGAATTAAAACCACAATGACGCATCACTACATACCTATTAGGCTGAAATAAAACATTAAGTGTCAACACCAAATGCTGGTGGGGAAATGGAGAAACTCATACCTTCCTAGTGAGAATGTAAAATGGTACACAGCCACTTTGGAAAACACTTTTGCAGTTTAGAAACTAGTTACAAAAAAACAAAAACCCTAAACATGTGACCACCATATGACTCAACCATCGCATTTCTGAGCATCTGAGAAATAAAAACTTATGTTCACACAAAAACCCTGTACACAAATATTCATAGCAACTTTATAACGAAAAAACAACACAAAAAACAAAAAACAAACCCTGCAAACAACCCAGACGTCCTTCCATGGGTAAATAATGAAGCAAACTATAGTACAGCCATGCTATGAAACACTACTTGGCAATAAGAAGAATGAGTTATTAATAAATTCAATACCTGGATGAGTCTCCAGAGAATTATACTGCATGAAAAAGGCCAATTTTACTATTCCCAAGGCTGAAGCAGGAGTATGAGGTTACCTAACACAAAAAGTGAGACCCTATTTCAAACAAATCAACCAACTAACCAACCAAAAGCTAATCTTAAAAGGTTACATACTGTATGATTCCACACATATATAATGGTCTTGAAATAACAAAATTCAGACATGGAGAATACAGACATGGAGAATAGATTGGTGGTTATCAAGTGCTAATGTGCAAGGTGAAAGGTGGAAGGCGAGTGGTTGTGTCTACAAAGGGGCAAAATGAGAGTTCTTTGTGAAACAGAAATGTTCTGCATCATGATTATATAAATGTCAATATCTTGGTCGTGACACTGTATCATAATTGTGCAAGCTGTTACCACTAGAGTAAACTGGTAAGCAATATACAGAATTCCCCTGTGTTGTTTCTTTTTTTTTTTTTGGTACCCGGGATCGAACTTGGGACCTTGCACTTGCGAGGCAGGCCAGGTGGCGGAACCACTGAGCTAAATCCCCAGCCCCACCCCTGTGTTGTTTCTTAGAATTGCATGCAAATACATAATTAACTCAAAAGAAGAAGTTAAATTAAAAAATGAAAGTGTTGAGCACTGTACCAAGTGACAACCATAACAAAAACCCACTTTAGATTGAATATAAAGCTATACACCTTAAGTAAGTATACAACTATGAAGTAGCATTTAGAAAAATCAAGAAACTATTCTGTGGAAATATATTTCTATCTAACTTAGTGAGTCTGGCTGGAAAAAAACAGAAGAACACAAAGCCAAATCATTTTACACAAATCACCAGAAAGCCAGCCAGATACACTTCATTATTACCGTTATCTGCTTTCTACAAAACTTGAAAATATAATAGCATTTCTCTTGTATCCATTCTCAACCATAAAGTCAGAACTAAAGTTCAGTAACTAGTTAATAAAGCAGCCTATCCACTAGACTGTAGTTAGAAAATAAATTCACTACATTTTGTATTCAAAGACAATGTTCTTGATAAGTGGGAATGAAATGGTCACTAAGGAACAGCTTTCTATGTTGCTTCATTCAAAGGAAATTCTTTGATGTTCTGGCATGCCGATATAACCCTTATTTTATGTAATAAGTATTTTCTTTTTTGACAAATTAAGATTTTATTTAGTATGAGAATGAGGGGGTCCTTTAAGATCCAAGTCCTAACAAGTAGCTTACAAAAAGTTATTTCTTCTTCCTGTTTTGATACTTAACTGTCATACGAGATTCTGTATTACACAAAAGGCAAAATGATTTTTGAAACAAGTTTTTCTATAAAAGAGAACACATATAAATGCTTCCCTAGCTTCAACAGTGAAAGTTATTGTTATCTCTAGTGTTTACTAGGTTGCTTGTGACCCCAAACAGTAAAGGTAAAATATGAGATTTTTATGTTCATTAAAATCTAAAATAGTATGCTAGGAAAATAAAGATATAGTAAACAATGATATAAAGGAGGCTGCAACTCACCAAGAAGCATTACATAAATGACCCAACTATCCTTGGTGGCAGAAAGCAACTTAGCCAGAATACATACTTGTGCTACTGGAGAGGAGATAAACTGAGCCACTTTACCTTTTGGCCAAATTAAAATGCTATTTTTCAATCCTGTTTTGCTTGAAACAAAACAATGAATATAGGTTAAGATCAATTTTCCTCCTGTTTCTGGATCTGAATTTGTAGCTAATTATAGGGCATGGCCTGTCTGTCAACTCCCCTGTACATATACACATACATACAGACATATATATAGAAAACTACACAGTAACTAAGGTATTATTTATACAATCATTAAAAGATGTTCTTTGAACATATTAGCAAATGCTATAACTTTTAATTAAATTTTCCTTAAATAACCAAGCACCGAAAACCTAATAAAAATGTTAATTATCTTAAAATGGTTGACGTTCTTTTCCCCTTAAATAGTCTAAGCCAGAACAGGTCTTTTGTAGATGTGCTTTGTAATAAGTATTTTCCTTAAGAGGTATGCTTTCTGCAAGTGACATTTTCACCAATTTAAAGAATATTTTCAATGTAATAAAGCAATTCTGTAGTTATATGAATTTAATACAAAAGGCCTCATAATGCAAATACATTTTTGTATAAAATCAGATTTTTATATAGATTTTCTTAAAATGATATGTTGAAATAAACCATTTATACCAGATTTATAATTTTTATTATTTATAATACATATTTATACCAGAGGTATAAATTTGATATTGTCTAGTCTCAGATTATGGTCATTTTATAGCAACATCTAATTGTAGTCAAAGAAAACCCAGTGTTTGCTAAATTCACCTGAAACGGAAAATAACCAAAGGAAAACTAAAATTATAGTCTAGATATCCTACTCTACAGAAGGGGTTTTCCCTTCTTTTAAACCCACTTCCATATTAGTCATCTTTCTTTTAGTCCTAAAATGTACTGTAAAGCACATTTCAAAATGCAACATACATGAATATCGAAGAGGTATGCTTTACAGTAGATCTTCCATTTTATAGGAAGAAGATACTTATGGTAAGTCACACAAGTATTTCACAGACACATTCCACCCATCATCCTTCACTTATACAGTGGCATAAACAGAGGAAGGCCAATGATTTTAAATTCTTCCCAAACTGCCTATGCTCTAAATCCTTATTCATTTGGCTAAGACCAAATAGAGTGAATAATATCATTCACAAAGAGTATCTTGGACAGCGTGGATATAAATCAACAGAGTAGCTCCATAAAGATGGCATAATCTAGTACAAATTGAATTTGAAATTGCTTTCTTTTTTTTTTTTTTTGTGGTGCTGGGGATTGAACTCTGGACCTTGTGCTTGCAAGGCAGGTGCGGCACCACTGAACTAAATCCCCAGTCCTGAAATTGCTTTCTTTTGGGATATAAAATATATAATCAAGTGAAATTATCCTTCTTAAATAAGTACTTCATAACAGATTAGAGACATTCCAGAAGGTCATCTGGAGCCTGTAATTAGCCAACAAGTTTCAGCTTCTCTCAAGATTAATTTAAACTAGTTGAAAACAATGAGCTAAATTTCATCACCAATTATTATACTGAGGAATCACTAAAGCCATATTTAAAATTTTCTTCTTAAAAATTTCAAGAGAAAACACGTTATTAAATACATATTTAAAGCAACTTAAACCAACAAAATGTAAGAATTTAGTCAAAATCAGATTACCAGAATCTTTTAAAAAAAGTAGGTGAATAAATAATAAGAAAACAAGCAAGTACAAAATAAATAAAATTTAAAAACCAATCCCCTGGTAAGCTACAACAATTGATGAAGTTGTCAACAGCCAATCAGATCATCAAGCATTGTGGTGATAGTCTTACTTACTGTTAATCTCCCCTTTCCATCCTGAAGGTCTCTTTATTTATTTCTATATAAATATCTCTTACCATTGTTAACTGAACCAATTAAACTTTAGTAGGATACATATATGCTATTTTAGTGCTTAGAGATTTTTAATTTGCAAATAACATTTGGAAAGCACAGAAAAACAAAGATTAAAGTAGAAACTATCTGTAACTTTTCTTCCACTTATATTAATATTGTGGCATATTTCCTTACACTCTGTGTACAAACAAAGGAATATCTTGTTTTTTTCACAATTTATTTGGCACACCCCTAGACTTGTATGATCCATTGGTTCACTTTTTGTATCATATAGGTCTATGGGTTTTGACAACTGCACAGTGTCATACATACAATGTTAATAAACCATATAGGATAGTTTAATTGGCTTAAACATCTCCTGTGCTTCAGACATAGTCATTTTGTTCCCTCCCCTTTCCATCCTGAACCTCTTGCAATGGCTGATCTTTCTACTGTCTCTACAGCTTTGCCTTATCCAGAAAGACATATAAAGTAATTGGAATTAGCCGCCGCCTGCCTCGCAAGCGCAAGGTCCCGAGTTCAATCCCCGCCCCCCCCCCAAATGTAGTTGGAATTATACAGTATGTGAACTTTTCAGATTGGCTTCTGTTAAGACATTTAAAAGTTCTCAATCTCTTTTTTGGACTTGGTAGTTTATTTCTGAACAATATTCCACTGTAGGGGGAAACCAGAGTTTGTTTATTCATTCATTTACTGAAAGACATCTTAGTTGCTTTCAACTTTTGGCAATTATGAATAAACCTGCTACAAGCATTCATATTCAAGTTTTTACAAGCTCCCAATCAATTAAATAACAAGGAGCACGGCAGCTGAAATGTATGAAAAGACTATATTCAGCTTTGTAAGAAAATGTCAAATTGGGGGCTGGGGATTTAGCTCAGTGGTTTCGCCACCTGCTGTGTAAGCGCAATGACCCGAGTTTGATCCCCGGTACCAAAAATAAAAAAGAAAATGTCAAATTGTCTTCTAAAAATGTACCATTTTGTATTCCCATTAGCAATCAGAGTTCCTATTTTTCCACATCCTCACCAGTTGTTAGTCTGGTCAGTTTTGGATGTTAACCATTCTAACAGGTAGTAGTAGCTCACTGTTGTTTTAATTTGCAATTTCTTAATGACAAAGATGTTGAGTATCTTTTTTTTTTTTTGGTATCAGGGATCAAAGTAAGGACCTCATGCTTGCCAGGCAGGTACTGTGCCGCTGAGCTAAATCCCCAGCCTGAGTATCTATCATTCATTCATTCATTCATTCATTTGAGACAGGGTCTCACTATCTAGTTCAGGCTGGCCTTGAGCTCACCATGGAGCCTGTAGATAATAGTTTGACCTAGATCATGGGTGTCTAGGCTTTTGGGTTCTCTGGACTGCACTGAGTCAAAAAGAAATTGTATTGGGGCACATATAAAATAGTTAATGTATACAAGTAACAAAACTATCTATCTATCTATCTATCTATCTATCTATCTATCTATCTATCGGTTTTTTGAGACAGTGTCTTGCTATGCAGTTTGGCCTGGCTTTGAATTCACTATGTAGCCCAGGCTGGCCTCAAACTTGAGGCTATCCTCCTGCTGCAGCCTGAGTGCTGGGATTACAGGCATGTGCCACCATGCCCAGTTGCACTTTTATTTTTTAATTTACTAAATTATTTTATGAAATAATATAAACCCAAGTTTAATAATTAAACAAGACAACTTATACATCTACTTAATAAATGCTCATCTTCACAGGTACACACACATGCAGGTAGGTTGAAATATTATCAGTAACTGGTGCATGTTACTCACCAAGTCACACAAGCTCATGTGATGTTCCAAATATACAACTTTTGATTCCACTGATTGTGTGGCAGGCACAGAAGGTGGAGTTAGCGTGCTCTCTAACACACTACACAGCATTCTGTGGTTGCCTATGCAGTTTGCATTCAAGTACTGCACAAATGAGTCATGAAAAAAACTTGCTAAAAATCACATAATGTTAAAAGCTTACCATCCCATGAGGTCTCTTTACTAGCTGTCCAGGGCCACATGTGGCCTGCAGATGGGATGCACCGGACAGATCAAGGTATTTTAATGCCTCATAGCCTCTCTCTCTTTAGGTTTTCCTTTCCCAATTCTCAATGTAAACAATTTACATGTATTTCAAAATCCAGCTCAAAAGTCTTGCCTTTATGAGCCTCCCCTACCCCACCTGTACACCCAGGCAAAACTGATTCCTTTTTCCACTGTAATTTTATGCTCTCATAATTCTTTGCTCTTTATCAATTCATTCAGGAATACAATAAGCATTTAAGGGATATCAGACATTGTGCTATGTAGTGGAAGAAAAATATCTTAAATTTATAAAGCTTACAAAGTTTTCTCACACATATTATCTCATTTTTAATACATTTGAAATACAGTATCTCACAGAGTTATCATATTATTTGTTTATAATTTCTCTACGAAGAATGAGTTCCCAGGGGTAGAGACTGAATCTGATCCATCTTTGATTCTCCAGTCTAGTACAGTATCCAGCACACAGAACACACTCATTAAATACTTGATAAATGAATGAATAAATGAGTACCAGGTTCTTCCTGAACTACTATCAATCAGGGTTAAAAGTGAAATAATTCTTATAAGTTTCTACAGAGGGAAAGGGAACATTGAAGCAATTTTTGTTTCCACATATCTGGAGAGAGAAAATTCTTCACCATGGGAGATCAAAACTCAAGCTTTGCTTTACAAAGCCATGTGTCCAATGAAGATGTAGTTCATTTCACTACTGAACTAACAAGCTCCAAGTGAAGAGAAAAAATTTGTATAAAAGCTGCTGTCTAGGTCACTGTACCACCTGAGACAAATGGAGTCTTGATATGTAATCTAAAATACGTCATGGATATATAATGAAATAATCAAATAGAACAACTTCTCATAAACTAAAATTTAAATTCTTTACTATACAAATGACCCCCTGAATAGGCAAGGTATATATCTCAAGATATTTGCATATTTCAAAGTTGATGGCTACTAATATTGCAAATATATAATTTCTTCAATATACTTCCCACTTTTCCTCTTCAAAGCACTGCTGACTGAGGACCACTTAACTAACATTAAGTTTGTAATGGTGTCTTCTCCTTGGGGTAATGTTTCACAAAGAAACAGAGAATATGTGTGTGTGTGTGTGTGTGTGTGTGTGTGTGTGTGTAAATTATTTCATGGGAGTTACCAATAAATACAATAACAAGTAGTAAATATGAAATGTAAATATTGTTGTCCAGATGAGTGAGGCTTACTCAACAGCCACCTGACTTCCTCAATACCAGTTCCACAACATACACTAATCAAGTTTATAACTCAATAAAACTATATATCATGAGCCATTAAGGTTAACTATCCATAAATAGTTGCAAAAACTCATGTCAAATTGTTGAATACCAGGAGTCTACTCGTATATTATTCCATTCACAGATACCATACCATTATTTAAATGGAATCATATAAAATTTATTAATCTACATACAATTATACAAAAACTTTGAGATACAACTATTACTTATAAAGGTCACTAAATTATAATCATAGGTCTCATATTTTTCAAATATGATCATTATCTGTTAATATTACTAGAATTTCATTTCACTAAGACTATTCTGGTATCAAAAGTATTTGAAATTTTATTTAAGAAATCTAAACTGAGAGAGAATACAAAGGAGTTCACAATCCCTTTCTCTTTGAGTATTTATTTTAAAAATATTACACCACTTGGGCTGGGGATTTAGTTCAGTGGTTCTGCCACCTGCCTCACAAGTGGAAGGTCCCAAGTTCGATCCCTAGTACAAAAAAAACCACCACTCATTATGTTCTGCTTATATAGAATGCTTCCAAGTATGCAAAGCCTTTCCACATGTATTATCTCAGCAATCCTATGAAGTAGCTTTCGTTGAGGGGCAGTATAGTACTACAGAGGCAAGATGAGAAAACCCGAGCTTGCTTCCCAGCTTTTATGAGCTGTGTGACCTCAGGGAAATCTGGTTAAAGTTTGAAAACAAAAAGTAAAGCTTTTTCTTTTTTGTAGGACTGAAGACTGAATCCAGGGTACTTACAGTAGGTAATATCTCCAGCCCTCTCCTGACTTTTAATTTTTAAAATTGAGACAGGTCTTGTTAAGTTGCCCAGGCTGGGCTCAAACTTTTGATCTCTTGCCTCAAGATCCCAGGGTGCTGGAATTACAGGCATGCACCCACCACACGTGGCTGAATTTTTATATTTTTAGAGTGCTTTAAACTTACACTGGGGGATAGCTACCATTTCACTTTAAAGATGAAAAAAAAAAAGGCCAGGCCGCTTGCTTTTCAGAGGTAAAAAGCAACTGCTCTTTCAATTCTCAGTAATATTATGCCTTGTTGAATCCTTGGTACAACGAAAATAAAATTTTAAAGAAAGGAGGTGGTGTGATGTGAGACAAATATAGAAATGGGTTAGGAAATGTATGTTTAGTAAGAGCTATACTATTAAATAGTTATGAGACCTTGACTTACATCTTCTCTGTATCTTCTTTCCTCATCTGTGAATAAGACAGACTTCCCAAAGACTTTTACTATGTAAGAATTTAAATTCTAAGAAGGAAGTTCATGGAGAATTCATTTTGTAGAGCAATAATAATTGGTTACATTGATAATGTCCCCTTTAGTCCTCCAAATCAGATTTTATATGTATAAAAATATTTTGTATCCAGGTGTGGTGGCCCACGCCTGTAATCTCAGCACTCAGGAGGCTGAGGCAGGAGGACTGCTGAGAGTTCAAGACCAGCCTGGGCTACATAGTGAGTTCAAGGCCAGCCTGAACTACACAGTGAGCCCTTGTCTCAAAAACAAACAAAAGGGCCAGGGATTTAGCTCAGTGCCTTGTAAGCACAAGGTCCTGAGTTCGATCCCCCGTATCAAAAACAAAACAAAATAAAATTAAACAAAACAAAAAAAACCTTGTATAAAGAATGTATTCAATACCAAAAAAAAAAAAAAAAAAAAAGAACATATTCAAAAAACATTGGGCAGAAGGGTGTTGAGGATGAGCTCAGTGGTAAAACATTTGCTTGGCATGTACCAGGCCCTGGGTTTGATGCTCAACATCACAAACCAAACAAAAAAATACTTGGAGAATAAGTGAAGGAAATAGGTTTTCAACATTGGGGCACACATATACACTCATACTTCTGTTCACATGCACTTACTCAACAAACAGATATTGAGTGTCTAAGATGTAATAGGAACTTGAGACCCAACAAGGGCCAATAATTAAATCATCTCTTAAAGAAGTTTATATTCAAGGAGGGTCAGACTCTAAAAAAGTTAAAAAGAACAAATTATTACAGATTGTCAGATATGCTTTGAGTAAAACAAAAAAAGGTGCTTTGTTAAATAATAACAAGGGAGGGTCTACTTCAGATAAAAGAGTTACAAAAGGATTCTGAGGAGGTGACAAGTGAGCTTAGGCCATAAACATGTCAATGAATAAGCTATATGAAAAATTAAGTGAAGAATATTCTAAGTAGATAAAACAAAGCCTAAAGGCAAAGAGGCTGAAAGTGAAAGGACTTAATATATTTGTGAAAAGAAACAAGAGAGGCCAGTATGGCTGGTACGTAGTAGGCAAAAGGAGGGAGGGTTTTGGAAGAAAAAAAGAAAGTGATGAAGTTAAGAGATTTAGGTAGTAGGTTGATCATGTATTCCCTAAAGGCCCATAAAAAAATTTACAATTCACTGGGGGATTGGAGGCAAGAAAAGAATATTAAAGTTAAAGCTCATTTCAATAAATCTATATTAGAAAAAAAGATTTGCTTCACCCTATTATTTCTAAGTCTATGGCTTAGAGTACAGAAGAGAGTGTCGTAAATACAAACTGACACAAGTTGCCTAATAACTTTCCTGGAGCCCTGAATGCGCTACACTCTCTTCTTCTGATAACACTTTTTTCCAAGTCCCCTGGCCACAAGGATGGATTTGTGATTTAGGCTGGGCCAGTTACAGTAAGCCATCTATTAGCCCAGGGATAAATCCAAGCCAACTCATAATCTTATCTACAAAAAACCCTAAATTTATAATTAATTTTTTTTTTTTGGTACCAGGGATCAAACTCGGGACCTTGCACTTGCGAGGCAGGCAGCAGAACCACTAAGCTACATCTCCAGCCCTGAATTTATAATTTAAAAATCTTGCCATAAAGAAAACTTTAGGCTAGGATGAATTCAATGGTAAATTCTAACATACATTTAAAGAACAAATAACACCAAGCCTGCACAAACTCTTCAGAAAACAGAAAGGGGTACACTTCCTAATTCATTTAATGGGGCCAATATTATCCTTATAATAAAACACAACAAAAACAAGTCAAAAATAGAAAACTACAGGCCCGGTACCAAAAAACAAACAAACAAAAAAGAAAACTACAGATATTTCTCATAAGAATGCAGAAATCCTAAAGAAATAAATCCAGCCATAGATAGAAAGGATAATAAATACTAAGACTAACTGGAGTTTATTCCAGGAATTCAAAATTGGTTAAATGTTTGAAAATAGTCAGTGAAATTGACCATATTGGTCCAATACAGGAGAAAAATAACTGATCCCAACAGATGCAAAATTAAAAAAAAAAAAGGTAAAAAAAGGGAACCACATTCATGATAACTTTTACCAAGAGAGAACTTGGAAACAATGACCTCAATAGCAATAAACATACCTAAGCACCTAGATGTTAGTTTCTGATCACCATTGTTCAATAAAAGGAACCAAGACTACTTGGAGAAGTAATTGATTCAAGAGCTGAGGCAGAGAAAATATAAAGTGAGCCATAAACATTTCATAATGCCACAAAATAAAGGAAATATTCAAAAGAAGGAGGCACGTTAAATGACAGGAGTTCCCAATGGTCAAATATGGAATGATTTGAACAACAAATAACTATAGTGCTGAATTAAAACCCACAGTATGTATGAGTCTGGGCTGACATAAATAATTAAATAAGTAAAATAAATGATGGAGAAGACACAGCTCTTCAATTGAAACAGAAAACCACCATTAAGTAAACACCACAGTGATAACTGGGGAGGTTATAATTCACTAATGGATGCTAAAATTCATGGAAGAAGTTTGAGGAGAAACAGAATATTTGTATAGTCTCCAAATATCTTTCCTCATATTTATTTTTTTTTGAGATGTGGACTTGTTATGTTGCCCAGACTGGCCTTGAACTTCTGAAACTTCTGTCTCAATCTCTTGAGTGGAACCTCTACATTTATTAACTACAATGGGAAATAGTCATTTTACAGTGGAGAAAATTCTCAAACCTTAGCATAACCAAGCATTCTAGGGTAACAGTAGTAACAAGACATATAGACACGTTATACATCCTCAGATAATGCTCCAAGGACATTGCATCAATTGAGAGGTTTTCCTTCCAAAATCACATAAGGTCAACTCCATAACACTTCAGAGTATACAGTATATCAGTATTTTGTAAAATGTCTCTTAATTTGGGACTGTACGGCGTTTCCTCATGACAAATTAAAGTTAGACAATTTTCACAAACTAGAGGAGACTGAGAAAGTATGACAACTAAATGCAATATGAGTTCCTGGAACATAAAATAAGGACATTAGTGGAAAAACTGATGAATACAGCTTGTAATTTAGTTAATAATATCATACCATTAATTTAATAGATTCTAGTACTAAGGTTATATAAGACTAAGAAAGCTAATCTGTCTTATTTTACTGAGTTATCTGTTGTTCTTTTATGTTTTTATCTTGATTTTATTTAAATTTTTTTTAATTTTATTTTTTAAAATTAAAAAAATTGTTTTGGGTCTTTTGAGACAGGGTCTTGCTGTGTAGTTCAGGCTGGCCCTGAACTCACTATGTGGCCCAGGCTGGCTTCGAACTTGTGGCGATGCTACCTCAGCTTCCCCAGTGCTGGGATTACAGGTACGCACCACCACACCCAGCAGTAATTTTAGACTTACAGAAAAACTGTAAAACTATTGTAGATTATCTTCACATGTTCCTCATCTAGCTTTTTAGGTTAACTATTTCTTCCTTATGTTTCTTTTGGTTGGCTATTTAACCTAAGTTTTCTATGACAGAAAAATATTCCTTACACTTAAAAATTTTTTTTGCCTGAAAATTTTTATAGCACCTCTCTTACTGGCATGAATTTTAAAAAATCACAGATTTCAAAGACTAGGTACAAAAAGGCAAAGTAATTCAGTATTTTTATACTGATTGTATGTTGAAATGATAATATTTTGGATGTACTGAATTAAGTAAAATTAAGAAAAAAGCATCACAGGGTTTGAACTTCAGCAACAGAAAACAAAATGCCAGAGTTAGTGAGGGCACTGGGGAGTGTTTATATACATGTTAGTAATGAGTCTGTAAACTAGCAAACCTGCTATTACATCAAAAGCTTTAAAATGAATATATTTTTTACTCTTGTTATTCTAACTTTAAGAATTTATCATAAAATACTTAGGGATATATGTTAAGACCTTCCTATGCAGAATAGTAAAAACTGAAAATAATCTAAAAGGTCAAAAAAAAGATATTTTTCTTTCTTTTTTTTTTTTTTTTGGTACTGGGGATCGAACTCAGGGGTCCTGGTGCTTGTGAGGCAATGGACTTTCATTTTTAAAAGCTATTTGGAAGTTTCATGTTCTAATATTGAGAGCAATGATTAAACCCTTGTTTTGTCTTACCAATTCCTCTAATTCATTAGAAGTTCATATTCTATTAAATTTCATTCTGCCTCAGTTCTTTGTATAGAAAGAGGACACACAAACTTTTTCACAAGAATGCTGAAAGGAATATAAAGTATCTAAAAAACCTCTGATAACATCAAACTGACTGAGATTGTACTATGATCAAACAAAACAAAACAAAACAAAACAAAACAAAACACAAGAGAAATATAAGATAAGACAACAAAATGCCTCACAAAACTTCTAACAACCCAAAGCATGGGGAACCGATGAGGAAGAAATCAAAAACAAAAAAGTTGAATTATACAAAATGATAAAAGAGGAGACAAAAAACAAAACAAAATATAGATCAATAGGTGTTTGGTGAGCTCAAAGACAATAAAACTAAACAGACGATACTTTATTAATAAGCAAAATGATCAGTGAACTTATAGAAGACACTACTAAAAATCTGGCTGAGCTGAACAAAATGAAAGAATTAGCAAAGAATTAGTCCATGAGAAGGTCCCAAACAGAAATTCAAGAGATAGAAAACTCTTGAAAGTATGGGCAGCAGAAGTGACCTATGTGTCTGAATTAGATGACAGGTCTGATGCAGGTGATCACATACTCAGAAATGCCTTAAAAACAAGACAATATGAAAACAGACTCAACAGCTGCTAGATGATACAAAGAACACTAATCTAAGATTAAACGGATTAGTGAAAAATCAGAAGACAGCATGAATGGCGTAAAAAACCTTTTTTACAGAAATAGTAGCAGAAAACTTTCCAAGTATGCGGAAATAATTTAACATACACATAAGCAAGGCACATAGAATCCCAAATAGCCACAATTAGAAAACAATTTTTCCACAATACATCATAACCAAAATCCCAAAAGAACCATACGAGGACAGAATCTTAAAAGCTGTTGGGGAAAAGTAACAAATCATTTATAAAGATAAGCCACTAGAATTATAGCAGATTTCTCAATACAAACCTCAAAGGCCCACAGAGCTTGGAGTGAAGTGTTTCAAGCCCTAAAAGAAAACAATTCCCAACCCAAACTAATATAACCTACAAAACTATCTTTCAAAATTGATGGAGAAACAAGGTCTTTTTCTATGACAAAGAGCACCTCAAGAAATTGATGACCACAAAACCAGCACTCCAAAAAATTCTCAAGGATATCCCAAAAAGAGATAATGAAGCCATCAATGGCAAAAAGTCTAATAGAATGAATACACCAGGTGGGGTGAGGAGTTGGTGGGGGTAGAGGAGAGAATCAGCAAAAGGAAAATACAGGAATAAGTGAATACCTTTCAGTAATAACTCTCAATGTAAATAGTCTGAATTCCCCAATCAAGAGACACAGACTGGCTGACTGCATCAAAAAGAAAGCCCAATGGTATATTGTATACAAGAAACACATTTAATCCACAAAGAAATTCATCAGTCTAAAAGTCAAAGAATGAAAAACAATACTCCATGCAATGAGAACCCCAGAAGAAGCAGGAATATCTATCGTATCTTTTAGACAAAGCGGACTTCAAACCAAAACTGATCAGAAGAGGCGAAGCAGGTTACTATATATTGGTTAAGGGAACACTAACAGAAAGAGACAATAATTATAAAACTATATGCACCAAACAATGGCACACCTACATTCATAAAACAAACACTACTGGACATAAAAGAGCAAATAAACATCGCCACCTGCCTCACAAGCACAAGGATCAGAGTTTGATCCCCGGTACCAAAAAAAAAAAAAAA
>NW_004624786.1:2952092-2973067 GCF_000247695.1 Heterocephalus glaber | reverse complement strand
AAAAAAAAAAAAAAAAGAAAAAAATCAAAGAAATACCAAAGCTGAATCACATCTTTGGACAAATGTATTTAATAGATATCTACAGTGTTCAACCCAACAACAGAGTATACCTCCTCAGCAGCACATGGAACTTTCTTTCAAATAAACCACATACTAACCCATCAAACATTCTTAAAAGTACAAAAGAATCAAAGTTATCCTGTGAATATTATCAGACCAAATCAATGGCAAAAGAAATCACAGAAATTATGCAGATACATGGAGATTAAATACTACATTCTTGAATATTCAATGAACTACAGAAGAAATTAGTTCCTAGAATCAAACAATAATGCCAGTACAACATATGAGAATCTATGGGACACAATGAAAGCAGTCCTTTGAGGGAATTTATAGCTGTGAATGCCCACACCAGAAAAAAAAAGAGCAAGCTCGAATAAATAATCTAATAATGCACCTCAAGGTCCTAGAAAAACAAGAACAATTCAAATCCAAATCTAGTACAAGGAAGAAAATTATAAAGATCAAAGGAGAAATTAATGAAATTGAGACTAAAAAATCCCTAAAACAAGCCAAACAAAACCGCCTCCCCCTCAAACCAAAGAACCAATGAACTGAAGAGCTCCTTCTTTAAAGGAATAAACAAAATAGGCAATCCCTTAGCCAATCTTACCAAAGAAGAAACAACCCATATCAATGCAATTACAAATTAAGGGCAAAATCACAATGGACATTACTGAAATCTAGAAGACCATTCATAACTACTTTGAAAACCTGTACTTTAATCAACTGAAAAATCCAGAAGATACAGATAAATTCCTAGATACATATGAATTATCAAAAGTGAACAGGGGCTGGGGATTTAGCTCAGTGGTTCTGGCACCTGCCTCAAAAGCGCAAGGACCTGAGTTCAATCCCCGGTACCAAAAAAAAACCAGTGAACAAAGGAGATATAAAAACCCTGAATAATCCAGCAATGAACAATAAAATTGAAGCAGTAATAAAAAACCTACCAACTAAAAGAAGCCTGGGACTCAATGGATTCACCACTGAATTCTACAAGAACTTCAGGAAAGATCTAATGCCAATATTCTTCAAACTCCTTAATGAAACTGAAAGGGAGGAGTACTGCCAAAATAATACTTAGAAGCTATCATTACCTTGATGCCAAAACCAGACAAGGACCTCACTAAAAAAAAAATTACAGGACAATCTCTTAATTGAATATAGGTACAAAGATCTTGAACATGATACTGGCAAACAGAATACAACAAATCATCAAAAAGATCATATATCATGACCAAGTAGGCTTCATCCTAGGGATACAAGGATGGTTCAACATATACAAATCAACGAATGTAATACATCACATAATTAGAAGGACAAAAATCACACGATCATCTCAATAGACATAGAAAAAGCTTTTGACAAAATCTACCATCTGTTCATGATAAGAATCCTGAAGAAAACAGATACAGAAGCACCTTATCTATACTGGATAAAAGACACTTACCACAAACCTATACTCAACACTGTATTAAATAGGAAAAAACTGAAAACTTCCCCTCTAAAATCAGGAACAAGACAAGGGTGTTCAACATTGAACAACTCCTGTTCAGTAGAGTACTCAAAACTTTAGCCAATCAGGCAAGAAAAATAAAAGTGATATACAAAGAACAGAAGAAGTAAAACTATCCTTTTGGAGATAGCATGATCCTCTACATAGAAAACCAAAAAAATTCTACCAAAAGACTTCTAGAATAAATAACCAAATTCAGCAATGTACCAGGATACAAAATCAACACACAAAATTCAATACCATTCCTGTACACCAATAACAAACCCACTGAGAAAGAAATTAGGAAAACAGGGCTGGGGATTTAGCTCAGTGGCGCCGCGCCTGCCTTGTAATCACAAGGTCTTGAGTTCAATCCCTGGTGCCCAGGGTGGGGGGTTGGGGGGAATGAGACAAACAATACTATTCACAGTAGCATCAAGAAAAATTAAATACTTAGGAATTAACCTAATCAAGAAGTGAATGATCTTATTTTATAACTACAACTACAATATTCTGAAAAAGGAGATCGAAGAGAATACGAGAAAATGTAAAGATATCCCGTTCCTCTCTTCCTAGATAGACAGAACCAATATTGTCAAAATGGTCATATTACCAAAACTGTTGTACAGATTTAATGCAATCCCAATCAAAATACCAGCAGCATTCCTCACAGAACTAGAGAAAACAATCCTAAACTTCATATAGAATCAGAAGAGACCTAGCAATTCTGGGCAACAAGAGCAAAACTGGAGGCATCATTATCCCAGACTTCAAGTTATACTACAAAGCTACAGTGATTAAAACATCATGGTACTGGTACAAAAACAGACATGTGAATCAGTGAAAGAGAAGAGAGTATGAAGAAGGAACACCAGGCACATTCAGTCATCTTATCTTTGACAAAGGGGCTAAAAACATATGCTGGAGGAAAGACAGCCTCTTTAACAAATGGTGCTGGGAAAACTGGCTATATACATGTAGAAGACTGAATTGAAAACAATTATCTCTCACTGTGTATGAAAATAAAATCTAAATGGATCAAAGATCTAAGTATTAATCTGCTGGAAGATAAAATAGGTAAAACTCTGGAAGTCATAAGCACAGGTGAGGATTTTCTGAACAGAATGCCAACTGCACCTATTATGCAACTGCATAATACTGTATCAAGAATCAACAAACGGGATTATATCAAACGAAAAGGCTTCTGCACACCAAAGGAAACAACCAACACAGTGAAGAGACACCTACAGAATGGGAAAAGTTTCTGCCAGCTACACTTCAGACAGAGGATGAATATCTAGAATATAAAAAGAACTCAAGAAAATTAGACCCCCCCCAAAATAAAAGATTAAATCAAAAAACAGGGAATTGAAATGAACAGACACTTCTCAGAAGTGGTACACATGGCCAATAAATACATGAAAAAATGTTCAACATCTTTGACCATTAAAGAAATGGACGTTACAACAGCACCGAAATTCTACCTTACTCTAAAAAGAATGGTAAAAAGAATGGTTATCATCAAGAAATCAAATAATAACAAATGTTTCCAAGACTGTGGGGGGGACAAAGGAACTCCTCTACATTGTTGGTAGGAATGTAAACTAGTATAATTACTATGGAAATCACTATGGAGATTCCTCAAAAAACTAAAACTAGAAATTCTATTTGACCCAGCTATTCCCCTTCTAGGTATCTTCTGGAACAGTTAAAGATATCATGTTACAGTGATACATGCATATCCATGTTTATAGAAACACAACTTACAATGGCTATATTATGGAAGCAGCCCGTGTCCATTAACAGATGAATGGATAAAGAAAATGTAGTATTTACACACAAGGGAGTACTACTCTGCCATAAAGAAGGATAAACTTGAGTCATTTGTAGGAAAATGGATACACCTTGAGACCATGTTAAGTGGAATAAATCAGACACACAAGCTTAAATATTGCATGGTTTCTCTTATATGAGAAAATTAAAGAACAAAATAAAAGATAATAGGAGACAGATGTTTTGTAAATGGGAAAGGGACCAAAGATGGAGGGAAGGGGGAGAGAGGAAGAGAAAGGGGATGTAAAAAGAATGTAACCATTATGTACTGCAAACATGTACAAAAAAAATAATAAACTACTGTATTTGTTTAATTTCTTTTTGAGGCAATACAGAAACACTAACATAATCTAATGTTACTTTGGTACTATTTGAATATGATACTCTTTTAATTTCTGTCTCCCCAAATATATTAATACAGTTTTGGATACAATACAACATTCTCTTTATGGTGATATTTTTCAAATACAAAAACAACCACCAAAATTATGAATGACTGTAAACTAAGCATACTCAAGGAGACACTGCCCCCTTGTGCCAATCAATAATATTCAATAAATTAAGAAAGAACTAATAACTAGTTTCAATACTACAAGGATGCAGGCTCTTAAAAAACACCTTGACCAGTTGGTAGTGTGGCTCAGTGAGGGTCTTGACTATTACTAAAGCCCTGGGTTCTATCCCCAGTATGCATGCATAGATCTTGATCTTTCTGTGTTTTCTGTTGTTGGTTTTAGGCTTTGCATTTTTGCTTTTATTATTATTATTTTTTTTGAGATAGTATTTCACTATATTGCCTGGGCTGGTCTCAAACTGCTGGACTACCATGATTCTCTGGATTCAGCCACCTAAGTAGACTAGAGATACACACCATTGCACCTGGCTTTCTGGGTTTTTATTTTAATAGCTTATATTTAAAATGGTGATCTTTAGGGACACATGCATTGAACGAATACCTTAAGCTCATATGACATGGCTAATTTATGACATTCAGTAGCAAGTTACCAATATAATTCCTAAAATTATCATTTATACAAGCAGCTTACAGGCTGAGTTCAGAGAGTAGTAGTTTTCTGATCTTTAAGTTCTACAAATACAAAAAACTCCACTATATTTCAGAGAAAAATAGATGACACAGGAATAAAATATGGTGACTTGTGTTAAAATACATATATAGTTCAAGTTTTTAGGTAGTTTCTTCTAAAATCTCAGAAAACTTTTTTGGGGGCATTTGATATATGGCTTAATTACTCCTTATAAAGCTTACTGATATTACTAATATATTGTAGTATGGACAAAAGTATTAGAACAACTAGAACTGCTAAAGAGAAGAATATATTAATGTAATAAAAAAAATATTACAGGTAAAAAAAAAATAAGTGAAGTAAAACACTCAACAGCATAGCATCTTTCCTAATTGGGGTGGAACAGTTTCAATTCCATTTCTATTGAGTAGAGTCACTAGGAAAATTAAATAAATTATCACAGATAAAACACTTATAATAAGCCATGAAATATTTGTTACATAAGTAAATGAATTAATAAGCATAGAAACTACATAGTACTCATACACTCAATAATACCTACTTTCGAAGGTGGTCATGTTCTTTCAAAAATAGTTCAGTTCTCCTGTTGTTTACTCCAGATCCACTTTTATATGACCTAAAACAACATAAAGAAAATTTAAGAACATTTTTGGAAGATAATTCAAAATTAGAGAAGTGACTGACCCTAGTGATATCGAAAGTAGATGTGCCAGGGATTTAGCTCAGTGGTTTCACCACCTGCCTTGCAAGTGAAAGGTCCGGAGTTTGATCCTCAATAACAAAAGAAACAAAAAAACCCAAAAAACCTGCCCTGGTTCTGTTTGGGGTTGGGGATTTAGCTCAGTGGTTCTGCTGCCTGCCTCGCAAGTGCAAGGTCCTGAGTTTGATACCCAGCACCAAAAAAAAAAAAGAAAAAAAGAAAAAGTAGATGCACTGACTTTCCCTAGTTTTTTAATGAATGAAGTGTAGAATCCTTTTTTCATTTTGCTCTAAAAATGCTATCTATCATAAATGGACAAATATGAATGTTTCTCTAAATTTTTTTCCTTGAGACAGGTCACTCTGTGTTGCCCAGGAAAGTCCTGAACTTGCAATCCTCCTGCCATAGCCTCCTGAATAGCTGGGATTGCAGGCATGTGCTACCAAGCCTGGCTCTGTTTTGTAAGAGATTGTTTTTTCATAAAAATAAACCAATATTCTTAAACAACAACAAAAATCTTACTTTTCCTTTGTCCATTATCTTCTATATATTAATTTTTCCAAATGGAAGTAAAACCTTGGACTGATTAGTACATAACACACAGAGTGAGGAAGGTACTGAAACAGTGTTTTCTTTCATAACAGTATGCCATCCAACAACCGAAGCCTAAAGAATACTGAAATGAAGTGTTCAAGAAGCACCAATTTTGGAACACTTAAGGATATCTTAGTCTCTGGCACATTAAAATTTATTTTAAAAAGCCTTTTACATTACTGTCAACACTTTCATTTTTTCTGGTTTTTGCTAACATGAAGTATCAAGAACAGATTTTGAAAAATTCAGGAAACTGCACAAACACTGTAGTAACAAAAGAGATAGTCACGCCACTAAAATCGAACTATTGGCAGAGCAGTAGTGGTACTATGCAGCACATGGGAGACCACTCCAAAAAGAATGAAACAACCAGGTTGGACTTGAAAGACTGATGAATTGAAATAAAGTCTCTACCCTGTCATTTAATAGCACGGTAACCTTGGTCTCTCAATACCAGGTTTTATAAAACGAGATGGTCAAAAAGCAATAATACATGGAAAAGTAATGTGTAAACTGCAAAAAACTGCGAAACTCTCTCAGGTGTCATTCTCCTAATTATACTAATTCTCCTATTATACTAATCTGAGTACATACCTTTCTCCCTTCTAGCACTGAAATTATAAAGTCCTACAAGGCCAAATTGGTCTTTTCATTTCTGCATTCTGTTGTGCCTGATACAATGTCTTACTCAGGAAACCGTTTAATGAATGGATGATCTTTTTTCATTGTTATTTTTCAAAATAAGTAAGTTACTATAGTGGGTGGCATTCTTATAACTCCCACAAATAGTGGGGGAACCAAATGTCTAAACATTACAGCTTGTCATCTACAACTGTTCTCACTACATTCTTCAAAATGTATATAGAATTCAACTGTACAAAAATTAAAAAGACCTAAATATACCATTAGGACAAACAATATTACAACTGTCTTATTGTTAAAACTGTCGTAATAGTACAATAAAAGATCTTTAGGAAAATGTTGCTCAGAATACACATAACACACATAATATGAGACCTAAGTCTCATAAACTTGTCATAAATAAAATGATAGGTATCACTAGATGGTCCAAAATAGGAAAGTCTTTAGCTTCAATTAGATGTCTATGTGACTCAATTTTATCAGGCAAGTTCAGTTGTGGAAAAATTTTCAAAAATATGTAGAAAATGCCAAGGATTTAGTTCAGTGGTTCCGCCACCTGCCTTGCAAGCACAAGGTCCCAAGTTCGATTCCCAGGTACCAAAAAAGCAAGCAAACAAAACAAAACTAAACAAAAAATGTAGAAAATGTTAGAATATATCATTGCAGATGAGGAGAAGGGATGGAAGAAAAGACAAATCTTTAAATTTATGGACTGAAACAGCATAAAAATGCTGGAAATCTTTAAATAATTTGATGTAATACATTTGTATTATTTCTAAGAAAAACACATATTTCAGAACCTCAGGGAAAAAAAGGCTGCATAAATAGCTACCTGAATATATGACTGTGGAGAAAGAAAGAGGTGCAGAAGACGAGTTGTAATCAGGAAAGGAAATGTGGAGAGCTTCAGTTACTGCTAATGCTGTAATGCTTAAGAGTATTAAGAGAGGGCCAGGGATTTAGCTCAGTGGTTCTACCACCTGCTTTGCAAGCACAAGGTCCTGAGTTTGATCCCCGATACCAAAAAAAAAAAGAGTAGTAAGAGATCAGAGAAGAACTCATGAAGCTATCATCTAAGCTGGATTTTGAATTGAGACACCAAAGTCAGGAGATAATAGTAAAACTAGGAGAAACAGGAGATGGGACTAGCAAAGTAGATTAGGACTATGCTACAGCAGCAATGTTTAAAGAACAGTAAAATGGGAATTAGAAACCCTGAAATCCAATCCTGGTTTTGCTACTCAATTTGAAATTACAGATGTATTTTAAATCTGAAAAAACATTCTATAAAGTAATAATATAAAAGGTAACTTACTCAATATCTTTTCGTACTGATCCCATGAGATTCTCCCTTTCTCGTATTGCCACAAAGTTTGCCTTGGTTTTATGGAATTCATGTGTATAATCCTGCAATAAATCAACAGACAGTCTAAACATGAACTAATTATGTATTTTCATCTTATTGAACCAGTTGTGTATTCTTATCATATTGTAAATTTCAAAACATTACCCTTCCTATTTTTTACTACCTTGTCTTCTTTTTTTTTTTCTTGGTACCAGATATCGAACTCAGGACCTTGCGCTTGTGAGGCAGGAGTAGTGCCACTGCACTAAATCTCCAACACCCTACCTTGTCGTTTTTTTTTTTAACCTTGTCTTTTAATTCAAAACTATAAAGAAAAAAATTCTACGATAAAAGGACTTCAAAATAGCTTAGGGCAGTGATGGTAAACCTTTTAGAGTTTTCAATGATAACAAATAGCCCATTGTGGCATGCATGCCGTAGATTTACCAACACTGGACTAGGGGAAACTCTGGCAAGTTTATTTTACTTAATTATTGTACCTATTGGAGCTTATTTTCATAATTCCTCCTTTTGGAACTCCCAGAAATTTAATTCCTAAACTAATCAAAGGAAGAACAAAATCAAGAGGATTGTAAGAAAAGAAAAATTTGTAAACATTTTCCTTTGTTTTTGTACTACTGTATTTCTAAAAGACATTAAGACTATTTACTACTTTAATTCTGAAAAGCAGATAAAGATGAAAATAAAAATCTCATCTCCAAGAGAGCCTATTAACTTTTTAAAAACAAATATTACACACAGACATGAGAATATTAAAAGAGCACCCAAAGGATTAAAGGTAAACAAACAAAAATATATTTTATTCCACCACTCTTAACTATTATCATCACTTTCCCATGCTTCCTTTCAGGAAACATGCTTTTGCACATAAAAACTTACCCATTATTTTTCTTTCAATTTTTTGCTAAAGAAATCATAGTACACGTTCTGATGTGCATTCTATTTAATATCAATTGATCTATCCATATTGTCAAACAAATCTAATCCACAACGCTTTTTTGCTTTATTTTTGGTGACTGAACACAGGACACTGAACATATTAAGCAGGTGCTTCACTAAGCTATATCACTCTTTTTAATAGCTGCACAGAATACTATCTTATGATTCTATAAATTCTAATTCCCTACTGATAAACATTTTAGTTGCTTTTGGTTGTTTTGCTATTACAAAATGCTGCCAATAAACATTCTTGTGCGTATACTTTGTTGAACTTTTTTTTTTGGTGGTACTGGGGATTGAATCCAGGACCTTTGCACGGAGGTATATCCTCAGCTGTCTCTCTTTTTCTTGGTACTGGGGAACAAGCTCAGGACTTTATGCTTGCCAGGCAGGTGCTGTACCGCTGAGCTACAATCCCCAGCCCCTCTTCAGCTCTCTTTTTCTGTCTCTTTGAGACAGGGTCTTGCTAAGTTACCCAGGCTGGGCTTGAATTTGCCATCATCCTGCCTCAGCCTCCTAGAGTGCTGGGATTACAAGTGAGTACCACCATGCCTGGCTTGTTGAACGTTTTTTAAAAAAGGCATAGTTAGAGCTGAGGATGTAGGTGTGTGGTAGAGTGCCTGCCTAGCATGTGCAAGGCTCTGGGTTCAATCCCTAGTACTGTAAAAAAACAAAAACAAAAGCAAAAACCAAAAACTCCAATAAAATAAAAGACGTATTTAAAGAATAAATGCTGGGCATAGTGGGGTATGCCTGCAATTTCAGCTACTTAGGAGGGTGAAGCAGGAGAATCTCAAGTTTGAATCCAGCCTATGCCACTTAGGGAGTCTTAAAAGATTTTAAAAAGGGCTGAGGATATCGCTTGGTGGTAGAGCACCTGCCTAGCATGCATAAGGCCCTGGGTTCAACCCCCATTGCAAGGGAAAAAAAAAGTAAATGCCTAGCTGAAAAACTGGATCAAAGAATTGTATAGTATTTAAATTCTGATAGAGCTAAACTGCCTTCTAGAAAGACTACACCAATTTATGTTCCTATCAACAGTGTTATAAGTGGCTATTTTTCTATACTCTTGCCAATAAAGGGTTACAAAAAAGTTAGTAGGTAAAAAATTATAGGTAAGGGCCTGGGATTTAGCTCAGTGGTTCCGGCACCTGCCTCACAAGCACAAGGTCCCGAGTTTGATCCCCGGTATCAAAAAAAAAAAAAAGATAGGTAAAAATATCTCATTTTGATATGGATATTTTATTTGGGAGTATGACTGAGTATCCTTTTATAGTTTTAAGCCACTTCACACCTCCCTTGCTGGGAAGCACACACAGGGCCTCATGCATGCTAGACAAGTGCTCTACCACTGAGCCATATCCCCAGTCCTCTGCCATTCATTTTTTTGTTTTGTTTTTTTGGGGGTTTTTTTTTGGTACCAGGGATTGAAATTGGGACCTTGCCCTTGTGAGGCAGGCGCTGGAACCATCATTTTTAAAGTAAATTTATATTCTTTGCTCATTTTTCTATTAATTTGCCTTTTTCTTATATACTCCTATTATTTCTCTGTATTTTAAGCAAATTAGTCATTAGTATTAGGTCTTACTTAGGAAGCTCTTTATTGATGAAAAATTCATAAATTTCAACTATGCTTTATTGTGAATCCTCCACCTCCTTCTCTTTCTCTTTCTCCATTTTATAATTTCTCTTTATCTTATACCGATTTAAAGAACCACTTTACCAGAAATCCAATTTCCATACATATTTGTATGTATATAGAAACTCTATTTGGTTGTACTGGGATATAAATTTTTTCTCTAGAATTCACCTTTTATCTATTCTAGGTTTTTAACAGGTTTTAGTATTTGACTAGAATTAGGCACTACTTATCTTCACTTTTAAAAGACAAACTTTATTTTTCTTCATTATTCTTATATTTGATTCCAAATGAACTTTGGTATCACCATGCCATATTTAAAAAAAAAAAAAGAAACAGTGAAAAACAATCTGCTATTTCCATTGGGATAACAATTTATAAAACCGTTTTAAAGGGAAAGACTCTCATCCAAAAGCAGAAGAATTCTTTCCTTTAGTTAAGTCCTTTCCTGTGTCTTTCAGTAGAACTTAACACACACAGTCCTAAACAGTTATTACATTTATACATAAGGATTTTACAGTTTCTTCCATATTTTCTTCCTTCCTTCCTTGTTTTTCATACTAGGGACTGAATGCAGGGCTTTGTGCACACCATCACTAAGCTACACCCCATCTCTCTCCATTATATTTTTAATAGGTTACTGTTTGTATGTAGGAAAACTTTTTTTTTTTTTTGGTAGCACTGGGGATCGAACCCCGGGGCTTTGCACAGAGCTACATCTCCAGCTCTTTTTTAAATTTTGAAAAAGGGTCTCCCTAAGTTGCTAAGTTGCCCAAGCTAGACTCAAACTTGTGATTCTCCTGCCGCAACTAACTTCTGGCTTTTATTTTTTTAATTGTTTTGGAATTGACCATATTGACTTTAATTGGTTCTAACTTTTTTTCAGTTAATTTTCTTAGTGTACGACATATACTCTTATGCTGTCACATAACAGAAACTCTGCCTCCTCTGCTCCAATACTTACTTACCTTCATTTTCTTTTTTGGTACCAGGGATTGAACTCAGGACCTTACGCTTTCGAGGCAGGCGATTCACCACTGAGCTAAATCCCCAGCCCCACTTATCCTTATTTTTAAAAAACTTATCTTACTGTACTACCAAACTGTTAAGGCATGTGTGGCCATCATGGGTATCCTTGTCTGATTTTTATCTTCAATGAGAATGTTTTTAATGTGAGCTTTTAATCTGATATTCACATCTACCCAGTAGATAAAGTATCTATCTCTGCGGAGGGCGCCCCCTCCCTTTCATGCATGCTAAGCACATCCTCTACTATTGAGCTACACTCCCAGCCCTATTCCTATTTTTAAAATCAGAAATGGTTGATAAGTTGTTTTTTCTGTTTTTCTGCGGTACTGGGGATCAAACTCAGGACCTTGTGCTTGTGAGGCAGGCGCTGTACCACCAAGCTAAATTCTTGGTCCAGTAAGATTTTTTTTAATGAAAAAAATTTGCCTTCCAATTTGTATTATTATTATTATTATTATTTATTTTATTTATTTATTTTTTTGGTTTTTTGAGACAAGGTCTCACTTTATAATAAAGTTCAGGCTGACCTCGAACTCACTATGTGGCCCAGGCTAACCTCTAATACACACAGATCCTCCTGGCTCTGCCTCCAGTGCTGGGATTACAGGCGTGCACCACCACGCCTGGCTCTACTATTATGGTTTTTTTTTGGGGGGGTACCAGGGATCGAACTTGGGACCTTGCACTTGCAAGGGAGGTAGCGGAACCACTGAGCTAAATCCCCGGCCCTACTATTATATTCTTAATACCCCCACATATAAATCTTTATTTGATTTTATTGATATTTTATCTTATTTTCAAACAATATACTAAATATAGTAAATTATTCCATGTTATCTTGAAATTCTGATGAAAGTGCAATTTAAACCACTATATTACTGCCTCTGCATGACTATTCAACTTCAAGAAAAAAATCAAGAGCTATCAGGTATTTTCATTTTTAGAATTTTATAATACTCATTAAAAAAAACCCAAAGAAATTTCTATTGCATAGCATTTATCTTCTCAGAAGAATTCTTTCTCTCTCTTCTGTAGTACTGAGGATTGAACCCAGGGTCTCAGACAAGCTAGGCAAGTACTCTACCACTGAGCTACATCCTCAGCCCTTTTCTATTTTTATTTTGAGACAGTGTGGCTAAGTTGCACAGGTGGGCTTGAACTTTGGATTCTCTTACTTCACCCTCCTCAGCAGCTAAAATTACAGGTGTATGCCAACATGCCCAGCCTCACTTTATTCTTTTAAATAAATATGTATACATCTTATTTAGGGATTATGAAAAAATTCTGGGATAATGTAAAGTCTCAAGCCCAATATATTACCTGCAAAATGTCTCTATGTCGCTGTAATGTATGCATCAATGCTGCATTCAAGGAGGGGACACCTGCACTGTTGGTATATTCTGCCATTTTGTCATTTACCCCTGTAAGCTAGGAAAAAAGGAAAAAATATTTTAGAAAACATTATAAATGGCTAAAAGCAAATTATTTGCCTATACATCCTTTTAGTTGACAGCAAAACAAAACTAAGCAAAAGAAAACCCAAATAGTAAAGTCTAGGTATTTGATAAGTAATGTTAATAAACAGCAGTGACATTTTACCTATGGGGGGGGGAATCACACCTAAATTTATGCTAATATGGTGAAACTGGGTGGGGTTCCTAAACAGCCTCAGGATGGGGCTGGTCAACAGAGACATTAAGAGCTGAGAAGGTTGTAACTTCCAGCCCCAACCACGAACCTCCAAGGGAAAGGAGGTTGAAGACTGAGCTCTCTGAATTCTTGGCCAAGGAGACTAGAAGGGCCTCAAGGTTTGTGAACATACTGAGATGCTAGAAGAGTGACACACTGGGAGAGGGTGTGGAAGCTCTCTTTACCTTACCCTGTCTGTGTATCTTTTCCATCAGGCTGTTTCTGAGTTATAGCCTTTATAATAAAGAAGATTAAAAAAAAGGAAAGAAAACCCAAGATAGTAGCCAATGATTTAGCAGCTCCCCCAAGTAATCCATAAAGGTTAAAATAACACCCACATGACCTGAGGATGGCTATCATTAAAATTCAAGTGGCCTGAAGAGGAAGACATTTTGAATGACTGGATGATTTCAGTCAAAATGTCTGCATTTATATAATGCAGTGTCATATCTAACAAGTACACAGTTATTAACAATTTAACAGAAAGCACTTACCCTTGCCAAAAGCTGTTCAATCTCAATTGCCATTGTCTCAAACATTCTGTCTTGGCTTGATCCATTTAAAAGGGGTGTAGTGTCAGAACTAAGGAAAAGTTCAATGAAAAGGAATTCATCACTCAACTCTAGTCCTTTAAAATATACTTAAGACAATAAAATAAGTATCCTTATAGGTCAAGTAAACTCCTGAAACATTCTATTTCTTCTGAAATTAATTTTTTATAGTTTTCCAATAAAGATCACACACATTCTACAATACTAAATTCACTGTAAAATATAATTGAATGTATGATTTTCCCAAACTTTTACATATTCAATCTTAACAATGTAAAGAAATTCCAAATGCCTGCTTACATTTACTCAAATGACAGAAATTAACTTTAAGCTATGGCAGTGTCCAATTAAACCGAATTTAAAACAACAAATTATGTGAAACAAAACTGCAGAACTGGAGAACTCCTTATAAGAGAAACCAGAAAAATCAATTATGGATTATGTTACAGAGCCTGTGAGAAATCTTTTTAAGTTTTTATCCCTTAAAATTACAGTTCCTTAGACTTTCAATTTGCTCTTCTTTCCTTGACTTTATTTTTTGGTTTAGGGATAGAACTCCGGACCTTGCGGTTACAAGGCAGGTGGCAGAACTACTGAGCTCCCCTCCTTAACCTTTACCAAGAAATAAAGTTGAAATTTAAATGATCCCAGATTAGATAACTAGTTATTGAATAATCAGGAACTTACTTTCAGTCTAAAATACATAGCCATGTCCAGCTTATTTTTGTACTAACCTTTTACATTTCTACTTATAACATGCAACCATCTCATTTTCTTTTACAAAAATGTATTAAGGAGCAGGGGAATTAGCTCAGTGGTTTAGCCGCCTGCTGTGCAAACACAAGGACCCGAGTTCGATATCTGGTACCAAAAAAAAAATGTATTAAGCTATTTTTATACTGGGATAGTAAAAATCTAACTTTTTACATCTGTGCAAGTCATGTCCTGAAAGTTTCTTTTGCCTCTTTTGAAAAAACCCTTCATAAGATCCCCATGTGCATTATCATATGTGACCAGAGATAATCTGGGCAGAGATAAATGCCTAGGCAATTACTATGCTCTCCAGTCTTATTGAAGACTTTGTCCTGCTCTGTAGCAGCACTTGGGTGTGGCAAATGAAACAAAAAAAATCATCAGTTCAACACCAGAGTGCCTTAGTTACCACTATTTTCCCTTGTACTTTTTCTCACACAGCAATAATAAGCAGTAAAACAGCCAAAATATATCTAATATTTTAATTTTAAGATGTTTAACTAGGTCTATGTTTTATTTTTTCTTGAAACTTTCCCATTTATCTGTCCTAACATTTGATATCAAAATATTTAGTTCTTTATTAAGTGTCAGAGCTAAGCCAAGGTTCTGGAGTTATCTTTTATTTTATTTTTTTTGGTACCGGGGATCGAACTCTGGGGTTATCTTTTCGAATATGCCCACACAGAAGTGCTTTGTATACTACTACAGATACTTCTTTGCCAGATAAATAAAAAACAGCCAAAAGAATGTTATTCATTCACTTATTTTACTTGGAGACAGGGTTTCACCATATAGTTCAGGCTGGCCTTGAACTCACTACGTAGCCCAGGCTAGCCTCAAACTTGTGGCAATCCTGGGGCCTCAGCCTCCTGAATGCTGGGATATTACAAGCATGTGCCACCACACCCAGCTTAAAATGTAATCTTGAGGGAGAAAATTGTCTATGTCTTGTTCATAGATATATGGCTACCACCTGGCACATGGTGAGTGCTCATTAGATATTCGTTGAGTAAACAAGTAACAGGGTGATCTCTATTACTGCTTGTTCCATATTCATCAACTCAGTATATGAGTCTGGGGACATAACCAAAAGCTCATTCTCTAAATACAGTGGTACCTTGGTTCATGAACTTAATTCTTTCCACGATTCTGGTCACAAGCTGAACTGGATGAGAACCAAATCAAATTCAATGGTTAGGTTTAATGTTGACCTTAAGGGGAAATTTGATTCAGTTCTCATCCAATTTGACTGTATTAGGATTCAGTGAAATTTAATCCATTTTATAGGTATGTGATGATTTATAGATCTTGAAGTTCTAAAAACAAAAAAATTCCTGGGAGAAATGTTCTGGCCATTGCTGAGTTTATTCACTGTGACATGCTTCCAACCTATACATTAAACAAAATACATTGGATCTTCATAATCTTAGGTGTTTTTTTTAAAGGGCAATTAGGTGGTAGAAGTAATTCTACAAAGTCAATCCTGATTTGTAGTACAATTTCTTAGGGAATGTTTTCAAAACAGCTTTTTACTTTGAAGGAGTTAACAAAGGTATTAAGATCGTGAAAAACAGATAACAGTAAAAGCATCATGTAAAAGTATCTCTTAACAAATATGAGTTTCAAAATTGTATACTGCCTGGTATAACCAAATGGGAGATTTAAATTCAAGAAAAAAGATTTCCAATCAGAAATCAATTTTTCTCAAACCCAAAAAACAAAAAACCACTACTTTCTCTTTTCTTGCTCAATGAAGGTGAGCACAAAGCACTGCACTGAAATAAAATCTATGTTACATGCTAAGAACTTATTTTTAAGTCCCAAATTCAATATATTGGCCCCGGTATCTTTGCAACCCATGTGCCCTTATTGAAAAGGAACACCCTGGCTACAGTGTGGAAATGAGTCTTTTGTTGGAATATGCATAGTATAGTAGGTTTCAGAGTGTGGACACAGGATATAGGAAGATAAGAGCTTCAGATTTAAGCTCAATTTTTGTTTTTATTATTAATCGAAAAATATCACATCCAATGCTACCTTTGAAAAAGCATTAAAAATATAAGTGGGTTAACAACCAACAAGTCTTCTACCAATTTCACTGCTGGGGTATACAGAAACAGCTTGTGTAAAAATATTCCCAGAATGGTGTACAATGGCACACGCTGTAATCCTAGCTACTTTGGAAGCTGAGGCAGAAGGATCATAAATTCAAGATGTACCTGAACAACTCAGTGAGAGCCTGTCTCAAAATAAAATTTAAGAAGGGCTGGGCTGGGGATTTAGCTCAGTGGTTCTGCCACCTGCCTCGCAAGTGCAAGGTCCCGAGTTTGATCTCCAATACCAAAAAAAAAAAAAAAAGGGGCTAAGGATGTAGCTTGGTGGTAGAGCACTTGTCTAGCATTCAATCCCCAGCACCACAGCAATATAAATAAATAACATTTTCAACAGGAAAATTTATATAAAGGTCTCAGAACAGTGCCTGAAATATGAAAAACACTCTGTTCAACTACTAAAATTATTATTAATTAGCAAAAAGTCAGAAACAACGCTTATCCCTTGAATGGTTAAACCATGATATACATGTACAATACTATAAGTGGACATACCAGTGATAAATTCATAGTTCAGTCTCAACGATAATGTTAAACAAAATATCAAGTTGCAAAATAACTATTTAGGATACTGCTAATTGCCTAGGGATACAAACATATATAGTAAAAATATATGATGATATACATAAAAGGGAGGAAAAAATGGGATGTCATCAGGGACTTCAACTGAATGATTATTTCTTAAAATGGGAAATAGGCATGTGGGGTCTATTATATTAGTCTCTATACCTCTCCAAGTGTCTTAAATATCCCCTAATATTTTTTGAAACAAGTGGACATATGCATAAGATTCAAAGCTAAAAATGTATTTTCCATAGGTTCAACACAATAATACATTAGTTTCTCAAAAACGTACCAAATAAAAATAGCTTCTATGACTAATGGTGGGGATACACACTACATTAGATTCATTTGAAAAGAATAAACACCAGAAAATCAGTAGGTACATTTTGCATTTAGGTAGTTCGGATCCATTTGGCCATTAAGAAAACAAAAAATATAATGTGTGCAAGTCAGGCACATTTCTTTATACTGGCTAAGCTAAAAACTACAAATTCATTCTTAAGGTCTAGCTGTTTCCTCCTGAGATCGTAACAATCTTTGCCTAAGGATCTTAAATGAGTCTCAAGAAACATGAAGAATTTCAGCCATTTAAAAAATACGCCTGGCCGGGGATTTAGCTCAGTGGTTCCACCACCTGCCTTGCAAGCACAAGGACCAGAGTTCAATCCCCGGTACGAAAAAAAAAAATAATAAAAAATTAAAAAAAATAAAAAATATGGCAATCTCCCAGGATTTAGCTCAGTGGTGCCACTGCCTGCCTCGCAAGTGCAAGGTCCTGAGTTCGATTCCTGACCCTCCCCCAAATATGTCAATCAATGGCAAAGAAAATAAAACATCAAAAATTCACTAATAGACCAAGTTACAAATGCTATGTATTTTAGTTAACTTTTTTTTTTTTAAGACAGAGGCTTGCTCTAGTTCAGTCTGGCCTTGAATTCACTATGTAGCCTAGGCTGGCCTCAAACTTGCAGCAATCCTGCCTCAGCCTCCCTAGTGCTGTGATTAAAGGGGCACACCACTATGCCCAGCTTAATTTTTAAAAATGCTTTTAAAATATTATATAATTTAAGGCATTAAGAGACAGAATCTGGTAGTACCTATACCTGTCGCGTCTTCCATCTCGGGCGCTGCCATGACTGTAACTTGTACATAGTTTACTGAAGGAAACTAGTTTCAGGTCAAGTTCATTTTCCAACTGTCGGGCCTGTTTCCGGAGATCTTTAACAACATTCCAAAAGTATAATTAGGCAAAGAGTTTATCAATAGACATGTAAATCATAATACTATTCTGGACAAAGTAAACTATGAAAATGATCACGTATCGGTCTTTGATTTAGTTACCCCTGATAAAGAAGTGTTAAAAAAAGGAAACCAAGCACTTAACCCAAGAATGTAAATTAGTCATTTATTTAAATTTCAGATAGAGCAAGAAGGGAAGTAGCAGTGGAGATGCAAACTTTTAGCTTTATTCCTAGGACAGATAGACAACAAATGTTATTCTAACATCTCTGAAATTATTTATAGAAATATAACTAAAATTACATTATCAGAGGAAAATAAGAATATAAATCAAAAATTAAATGAATAGGGTTGATGATCAGTCTCATATAAATTTACCAGTTAACTTTACAAGGAAAAAGTCATCGCTACTTTTTTAAGGATTTAGCTCTTTTTTTTTTTTTTGGTACCGGGGATCGAACTTGGGTCCTTGTGCTTGCTCAGCAGGCGGTGAAACCACTGAGCTAAATCCCCAGCCTTGATTTTGCTATCTTTATGTTCCAAAGCTTTATTAAGCTTATGAGATCCTTTTCATAATAGTAAAATGATTTAGCAAGTGAGCATAAAGAAAAAAATTATAATTAACAAATTAAAAATTGCATTTTCATAAACACACTAAAAAAATCTGGAGACAATGCAGCTAACATTGTGCTACTAACAAGGTCAAATATGATTATGACAGATAAAGCATAAGGCTGAAAACCACACAAGTTTAAAGGCAAACAAGCAGCCAGAGAAACTGGTACAATAGTTTGGCATCTAAGGGGCTTCTGGAAACCCACACATATATCTGACTAGACTTACACGTGATGAAGATGAAGTTAAAATAAAAGGACTAAACTACAGGAAGGAATAATATAAGAATGTCTTAGGCGTGAGGAATACAAACCATCATTTCAATATACTTTGCAATCAGAAGAAGCAAAGTAACATAGTAGAGCATAACTGCCCAAAGACCAAATCTCTGCTCAGTTTCTTATTGGCTCTGACATGTATTGAAAATCTACAAATCTCAGTGTTTTTTTTTCCTTTTGTATTTTAAACCTCTATCTTCAGGGGTTTTCTATGCATTAGTATTCATATGCTCAAAGCACCTGGCATAGAATTAATATGTTGTCAATAATGAGCTGCCTTAATTATTAAAGCATGATACTTTAAATAGCCTAATGAATAGTATTAAAGATACCAGTAACCACTTACACATAATTAAAAAATGTTTTCTACCTAGTACACATATTTCAAATGGCCATTTTAGCACGTTTTAAAACTATAAGCACATTTTTCTGCAATTTTAGTAATTTTCATTTCTAGTAGAAATCAAGGACAGTATTTTGAAAACACGACAGAAAAGCATGAATGCACTTAAAATTCAGATTCTTAGACCAAGTGGCTTACAGTAATAATATTGTGGTTTCTAGAAGTTTCAGTGGGTAGCAAGAAGAAATAGTCAAAAGGGTGAACGGATATATATATATAGGAAGCAGTTTCTATGTTGCAGAAAAGCAAATAGTTAAAAAGAAAAAGGTGAGCTTTCTCTTATTTTTGTTGTTCATCGTGATTCAGGATTGAGTTTTACATGACCTCACTTGATTGGACCATATTTTCAGGAATTAATGCCCTTGTCAAATTACAAGAAACTTTTCTGGTGGAAGAAGTATAGTAAATGCAATAACGACAACGGATAAAGGTTCTTTCAACTTTCTCTTTTTAACAAAAACGATCCTAGACTCCGAGACACTGGGTAAAGTTATTTTGTCTTCAAACACCTAATCCTCAAAGTCACGGCCTGAAGCTGCCACAGGGTCTCAGAAGGAAATATTCGCTCCTACTTCCTCTAATAGACAGGACTGACAAGTTCCTCCTTTCTCTTTTCCCACTCAGTTTCCCAGCAGTGATCTCAACCCGAAGGGGGACTCAACTCCAGTCTCCGGATTCTGGAAGTTCTCGCTCAACACTTGTCTCTTTTTAGTGCCTAATGCCCCGACGTCCGAGTTCCACTGCCTTTCGCTCATTTCCACTCTGGTGACTCAGGCCCCTCTTCCTCTCCAACCCGTGTCCACTGTCCAACCCCTGCTGCTGGTCCGGATCTTGCGGCCCGGTCAGGCCAGCCCCCTGCGCTAGTCCGTTCGGTTTCCTCAGTCCCCGGGGCTTCCACTAAGTAAGTCCCACCCTTCAGTTCGGCCGCTCAGGAGGCCTGACTTTTTCCTCTGCTGCCTCCCCAAAGATCTGTCTTCACTCGATCCCTCTGTCCCCTCGCGACCCATCCGAAGGTATCGCCCTCACCTTCCCAGTAATTGCTGGTTCCAGCCGCCATCTTTGTTGTCCAACGTCAGACGGAACAGAAGAGTAGAGGGGTGCGGGCCAGAGAGTCACCTCCGCGCCTTCTTCCGCCCTGAGCGCCGGGGAAGATGGGATACATGAACATCCACAGACACCACCACCTGGTGGTAAATCCGTTATTTTAAAGCATTTGAGTAACAAGACGAAACTTTAATTTCGCCCCCTGACGTTCCTTGAAGGTCTGTTTTCTGATGTTCTTTTTTTCCCCCCATTAACTTTATTGGTACATTTTAGGTATAAAATACAGTTACATTCATCATTGAGATCTTGTACCATTACATGAGTCTCTTGGTTCTTATTTTATTCCCCTTCCCTTGCCCTCCCCTCACCCCCTCCACCCTTC
>NW_004624786.1:2907520-2949417 GCF_000247695.1 Heterocephalus glaber | reverse complement strand
ATTTCTGATTTCATTTTTCCCAGATCCTCTTTTGTTGCCAGTTCAGAGAGTCCAGGTGGTTGAGTATCAGATTGTTCCATCTCGTTTCCCTTTGAGGTTGCTATAGATGATCTGGAAGTCTGTTTTTGAGGCTTGTTTATGTGTCTTCTCATTTCCACGGCGCGCGCGGGGGGGGTGTGCTTCTGGCACCCACGGGGCTCACCTTCTCAGCCCTAGGAGCTTGGGATGGCAGCAGGGGAGCTTCCTTCCGGGTGCTGGGACCAGCTCACCTTCTTGGCCCTAGGAGCCAGGGATGGAGGCGAGGGAGCTTCCTTCCAGGTGATGGGACTGGCTGAGCTTCACTCCCCTAGGAGCCTGGGATGGAGGCGGGGAGCTTCCTTCCGGGTGCTGCTGTTTTCTGATGTTCTTATCCACTTTCTGTGCCACTAAGTTTCATCGTCGGCTTCATCTCGGTTTACTCCTCTCAACAGGTGCCTACAGTGATGCTCAGACAGAACTCCCTCAGTTTTCCTCTGCTTTTAAATGCGTGTTGACAGCCTCATCCTCAGAGGCAGAAGAAGCTCTTTCCCACATCCCACCTCAGTGCTCTGTCGTCCACCATCAGTACATGCGTCCTTCTGCACTGGCCGTTTTTCCCTGTGTCTACCGTAGAGTCCCAGTTTTCTTTCCTTTTCAACCACCGAATCTACAAACTGTGTTCTAACAACCGCTTCCACAGCTCTCATTCTGACCCCCAACCTGTTATCATCTGTTGTCCATACCTCACTGATCATAAGTGATCGATCTACTGGTGCTGAATTTTATCACTTCTAGTGAAGTTGTGGATACTTTACCTCCTGTGAAGTCATTCTCCCATCCTCATTTATAATCATCTTTAATATTCCCTTTATGTGCATTGGAGAACTGTACGAGACAATGCTACAAATTTTGCCCCAACTCTCAATCATACAAATTCAGAGGAAAGGAACACCTACCCTGTTTACCCATATTTTACTCTTTCCGTTGTTCTTTCTTCCTTCCTGTTCCAAGATTCTTTCTCTTATCATTTCCTTTCTGTTTCAAGAACTTCCTTTATTTTTTTTTAAAGAGTAAATAAGCTGGTGGCAAATTCTCTGTTTAATTTGAGAATGGTGATTTCTCCGTATAGAATCTGGAGCTGACCAACACCCAACCTTATCCCACCCCTGCTCAGTGACTGAGAAAAAAAATGCCAATTCCTTCTGTGATGAGAAATTAGCTGTCATTTGTTTCTCTATTATACCTAAGATGTCTTTTCTCTCTCAGTACTTTCAAGAATTGTTCTTTAGTTTTTAGAAGTTGATTATATCTTTGTGTAGATTTCTTTAGGGTTTTCCAGTTTGAGGTTTGCTCAGCTTCTTGGTTCTTACATTTACATCTTTTGCTCAATTTGGGAAATTCTCAGCCATTATTTCTTCAAATGTTTTTTCTTCCCCATACTTTTTCTCTTCTTTTCTTGGGACATTGATGACATGACTGCTAGATCTTTTGATAAGGTGCCACCAATCCCTGAGACTATGCTAATTTTTTCAATCTGTTTGTTCATTCATTGTTGAGTAATATCTACTATTCTGTTTTCAAGTTCACTGACAAGCAAGTATGTCTTCTGTCCCTTCCATTCTACTTTTGAGCTCATTTGATGAGTTTATATTTCAATTATTATATTTTTCAGAGCTAAAATTTCCATTCAGTTCATTATATCTTCTGTTTTGTTGTCACCATATTTCCTTGCTGCCACTGTGTTTTAAATAATTTCTAAGTTTGTAATTTTTCATTATTAAAGCTGCATTAAAAGCTTTGTCAGATAATTTCAACATCTATATCATCCTGATATTGAGATCGATTTGTTGTCTTTTTTTTTTAACTCAAGTTGAGATTTTCTGGGTTCTTGGCATACTGAGTGATTTTGTAATTATACACTGAATACTTTAGTTATAGTTTTAAGACTCTAAATATTATTTAACTTCTGTTTAAGCAGATTCCTTTGACATATCTTAGTGGGAGAGGCTGGAAACTTGCTGCTTCCAGGTGGGAGTAAATGTCAATAACCCAGATGTGGGAAGTACCTTATTGTGGCCCCCAGAGATACCACCACAGATGAATTGTTACCATCAAGAAATGGTGACAGTTCTGGCTCCCTGCTTTGCTTTGTATGACATCACCAGCGGGGGGGAGGGGGAAGCAAAGAGAGACAGAGACACAGAAGGACAGAGAGAGAGACAGAGAGGTAGACAGAAACAGACAAACAGAGACAGACAGTCAGATATCCTTTATAATCAAATAAGGGTGGAAGTCTAAGCTCCCCACTGAGGCTCTGCTGGCAAGGGGGTAGGGGAGTAGGGGAGTTGGCATTCAGTTTTTTCTGTAGCCCTTTTCTGGAGTAGTGGAACTATCATATAAGATATTGTCTTGGTGGGCTACTTATTTATCGGTCCTTTATCTAGAGACAAAGCTTTCCTTTGGGCTTTTCTTATTTGTATCCTTTGGCATTACTGGCTTTCCAGCTTCTCCAGAACCTATTATAGGAGGTACAGTATGGGCCAAAGAAAAAAACAGGAAACTAACTTCCATGTTATTCTTTGGAAACTGAGGGCCCTAGCTGGTCTGCCACTTCCTTTCCAGCTTTACTTTTTTGTTTTATATATAATGTATGAAGGTTTTGCTGTACTTGGTGGAACTGAAATTGTCCAGAACTGAAATTCTCCATTTAAAATTTCAGTAGATTTTAACTCTCTGCTAAAATTCTTTGTCTTCTAATTTCTTAAATTTATTCATCACCATTATTTTAAACTGATCGATGATAACTGAAAAAGCTCTACCTCCCATGAGGCCTTTTCTTTTTCCTTGATCATTATTTGATCTTGCTTTTGCTAAACGTAACTTTTGATTGGATGCTCTATATTATAGATAAAAACTTGTAGGAATCATTTGTGGCTCTAGATAATGTTATGCCCCTCTGGACAATTTACTGCTGCTTCTTGCAGTCATTTCAGGTGAGGTAGATCAGCTTATTCCAGTGTGGGGTGGAGTATCAGCTGGGAATCTATGTTTGTTAAAATTTATCTATTTTTGGTTAGCCCTTTTTTGTTGTTGTTTTGGTTAGTGCTTACTTCTAATGTGTAGCTATTTATGTTCCCTAACTGAAAGCCTGTTAAGCAGAGTCCCTTGACTTAACAGCTGCTGAACTTTTTATTTCCCTTGAACCAGTGATACTGCCTAAAACTTCAGCTCAAGTTCTTTGCCTGTTGCCTGGACTCTCTGCTGCTAGGTGTGTCTACCTCTTAAGTCACCACTTACAGACAGTATATGCTAAAACTATCAGGCTCACTTCCCTTTGCTTTAGGCTCTTGATCTCCTAAATCCTTACTTTGGTTTCTCTAATTCCTAGGGGGGGTTTTTTATCCAGCTTTTCTGTTTTACACTAATCCACTAGATCTGGGAGTAGAACCAATTTATCATATTATTCCTATTTTATCTGTGGATACTTGATATTTTCCACATAATAATCATATGATCATTTAAATTTGATTCTTACCAATATCTAATGGCTGAGATACATTCTGTCAATAGAGCAAAGTTTTGGAATTTCAGTGGGGTTTTTGTTGGTTTTAGTGATGGGGAAGGATTGAAATTGCTCCAAATTTAGTTATCTTTGACTAAGAGGATTCTAAATTGTCCCTCTGTTTCTTTTCTTTCATTCCCAATTATCAAAGGGTGCTTTCTTTGTTCACTTTTTGCCCTCACTACAAGCTGTGTTCCAAAGATTGCTCCTTTAAATCACACCTGTCCCCCTTAAGTTGTGCTCACTTTGAAGCCTGCCCCTTCCCTCAGGTGCACTCTGATCTGCTTGGACACATTTAGACCATTCAGACTTGGGGCTTGGCCTTTCTGGCAGTAGTTTTAGACCAACATTCTAGTATCGCTCTTCTGTCTTCCCTGGGGTATATTTCCATCTACATTCACCCCATACCACCTTGTGAGGGATAAGGCTGGGTGATTATGTGAGAGTACGTGCTAAGATTTGGTGATTTTTCTAATTTTATTTGAGGTTTCAAAATTCTCTTCAAATAACAGAGTGATTTCTGTATAGATTTGCCTTTTGTCTTGTGTTTTGCATTATTTTGCAATAGTGGGAGACAAGTAATTAGGTTGCCACGAATGTTTTCTGCTATGTGGAACTTCATTCTTGAAAGATACTTAATAGAATTTAATGTTTGAAGTTATTTAATGTTTTATACAGCACTTTTAGAGTATAATTTTAATGTACTTTGGTTTTTATTGTTGTGAATGTCTTTTAGTCTAACTGCTAACCCTCTGAAGTTAATTTATTTTCTCCCTGACTTTCATTCTCCTTTTTTTTTCACTTTGTCTCTGGTACTGTGCAGTTTCACTGATGTGTGACTGGATGTGTATGGACGTTCATTTTTTCTTGCTTGGATTGATTTTCTTCAATCAACAGACTGATACATAATCAATTTAGATAAAATATTAGTAATTTCCTGGGGCTGGGGATTTAGCTCAGTGGTTCCATCACTTGCCTCGCAGGTGCAAGGTCCTGAGTTTGATCCCTGGTACCAAAAACAATTTTTTAGTAATTTCCTAAGTTTCCTATGCTCCATTCAGTTCTTTCCTCTAGAACTATCAGACATATGTTAAATTATGTTAATTCAGCAGGGCACGGTGGCACACAGCTGTACTTGCCAACTCTTTGGGAGGCTGAGGCAGGAGGATTGCAAATTGGAGTCCCACCTGGGCAACTTACCAAGAACCTCTCTTAAAGAGATAAAAAGGGGGTGGGCTGGGGATTTAGTTCAGCGGCACTGCACCTGCCTCGAAAGCACAAGGTCTTGAGTTCGATTTCCAGTACAGAAAAAAAAGGGGGGGGATGTAGCTCAGTGTGAAGGGCCTGAGTTCAAACCCCACTATCACACACACAAAATTATCTTAAATTCACACTTTTTTACCTTCTTAATATATATTTTCTATCTTTTGGTCTCTGTGATGCATAAGAATTTTTACCCATCTGTCTTCTAGTTCACTACTTTTCTGTGCCCTATCTGCCACTACAGCTATGCATCTAATTTTAGTTTCTCTACACTCATTTCCAGAAGTTCCTATCTTATAATTTCCTGTGATAGTCTCTGGTTTATCTTTTACTTTGACAATAGTAAGTATATTTGCTTTAAGGCACTTGATAATGTCAGCCTCTGAAACCTGGATAGAAATTTATTGCTCATTTTAACTGGTGATGAAAAATTGTGGTCTCCACCTCTAGGATGGAACTTGACACCAGAGTTTAACTCTAGTAGTACAACATGGCTTGACCCCTGGGTCAACCAAACCTTGCTTAGCGGGCTAGATTCTAGACATCCTATTTCCTATGCTCAGTCCCATTTCAAGTGTTCCATTCAAGCCCTGCTGGGTAGAAAACTACATAATCCTGTTTGTCCTCCCGACACTCAGATCCTCCAAATAAAAACCCAGCAACTAACTATTTTCTTTGCAACTTTGAAATTCTAAAACTATCTTAAAATTTTTAAAAATCCAGCAGTCCTGCAATGCAGTCATTACCACAATCTGCTTACTCTCCATCTTTTCTCTGCCTATCTTTAGGACTGATTTTTCTAGGATCTTTACTTTTTTCAGACACTATATCAAAAGCCTATTTGGTACTGAAAAACTCTCCTGGAACCATGTGATACATAGTGACAGTAATTATAAATATTAGTATAATTTTAAAATATTTTAAATTAGTAGTGACTCAGATTTAGCAATAAACCTTTCCCATATCCCCAGCACTCTGGTTCAATTTCAGTGACAATAATAAAATATAATCCATGTTTCAACAATTGCTGGTTAATATACAGTTTCCACATATTTCATCTTAAATTATTCTACCTGCTGCTTTGATTTTTCATCCACAGCTTTGACTTTATCATTGCCTCTTCATATTGCTTCCAATTAAATCAATATACATTATCTTTGCTTAGGCTGAGGCATCCATCTCAATACACTTCAACTTTCAATACCATACCTCTAACCTAATCAAGTAATTTACCCTTTTGCCTTCAATTTTCTTCCAGGCTGACCTCTAAAGTAGAACTTTTCTATTCCATATAGGCCAAACTATCTCATTTGTGCTCATCTTGTCTAGATTTGTTTACAGAGTACAGTAATAGGGAACAGAATTCTATCTGACCTTAGCCCCAAGTACCAAAAAGAATGTTTGCTTTTAACATTCTACTGGTCAATGTGTGTGGATTGTAATATTAAAGTAAAAATTGGGTTTTATCTGATTTCACTGCTGTTCAAGTGTGAATAGTAATAATGTATCTGAGGTCTGCAATAAATAGGATAGAATCAGTTGGCATTCTAACTGCAAGTGAGAAAGAAAGATGTAGACCTACATGATGGTACTTATTCATAATTGAGAAGAGTGACCATCATATTTACTTTGTTGATAATAATCAGTTTCTAGAAACCTGAAAAGCTGAACAAAATCAGTACTGTTTAAAATCAGTTAGTTTAAAAAACAAAGCAAATGTCTTCTTCATTAAGGTATGAGAAAATTCCATAAAATATTTCAAACACTGAGAGAAAAAGAACCATTATCATCATTCAGAGTTCCTACAGTAGTGAAAGAGGTTTCACTGAAGTATAATTTCATTAAAAAATATGAAGTGTTTGGCACAATTAAAACTCTACTGTCATTCTTTAGAAAATGGAAGAAATTTTCCAACAAGTATTTGAGTCTAGGTATTTCTTCTAAATTAAAAAGACCATCTGTAGGGGCTGGGGATTTAGCTCAGTAGTTCTGTTGCCTGCCTCACAAGTGCAAGGACCTGAGTTCGATCCCTCGTACCAAACAAACAAAACAAAAACAAAACAAAAAACCATCTGTAAAAAAGATCTTGGCTCATAGATTTGATAAAATAACTTCCAAAGTGATCAGAGACCAGCAAATGAAGGAAAATGATATGTTACTACAGGGATTCAATTCTAAGCCAATAATGTTGGCCCTTTACTAACATAGCTTCTTTTCATTCCCACTATAATTCTATCAAGCATTATTAACTGAGAAACAGAGACTCAGGGAATATTATGAAACTTGTATAATGTAAGATTAAATAGGAAGCAAATGGCAGATCTATGAATCAACTGTAGGTGAACCCATGCTCAACCTTTCTGCTCTACTTCTTTACAACAGAGACTTTCTTTTGGAAAGGAAGCAAACACTACTGAAGTACAGCTTATTTCCATTTCCTTCTCTAGTCTGGACTATCAGTTCTCTGCCATCAGAGCCCATGTTTCTTATATAACTTTCTTTCTCAATACCTATTAGAGTAGCAGTATCAATAAATGATAAATAACAAGAGGATATTGAATTCATCATCACTGTGCCTTAAAAGTGCCAGAATACATTATTCTAACTGGGATTCACCTGGAAAAAGGATTTTAACAAGTTTAAAATGGGTATATGGAACCCTTTCAACCTTTAGCTGATCCTAACCATAGGGCATAGGATGAGGAGGAGAGGACATACTGTTGAAACACTAGTTGCTACTATTTGTGGTGTCACTGTTATTCTAGATGAACTACAAACAGAAAAGAGAACTGTGGTTACTACATGATGTGACTACTTCAGAAACAAACCTTCTTTAGAGTCAATTCATAAAGACAAACATTTTATAGGTGACATCTGGTATTCTGATCCTGATAATATTCTTCATCTAGGATAGGTAGAAAAACTAAATACATAACTTTCAAACTGAAACTATAATCTTCTGGTCTATTGCTTTTGATAAAAGATATGAGAAAAACACAAAGACAAACATCATAAAATAACTTTTATACAGGATTAGTAGATCTGTTTACATATATAAAAACAGAAAGGACCTCATTACAGTTAGATTTCACATAAATTACACAGATTGACTTTTTAAAACTATTCAATTTCATTTAAAGTCCCTTTTAAAATTTTTATTTTGAAGGCACAGTGCATGAAATAAATCAAAGACTGAAGCACTTGAAATGAATGGTATTTGGACATGTCATATAAATAACTACAGATAGTTCTGGAGCTGGGGAGTATCATTCTGAGAAAATGGAGAGGTGAAAAGAGCATAAAAAAAAATCATATGTCATTTTTGCAGCATGGCCAGCATAGAATGCAGCTAGTACATTCATGTCATTTATAAAAATCATAATCACACATATTTACATAATTTTCATCCAGTTGCCTCAAAATGGTAACCTACTTTCAAATGTAATGTTTTCTGTCAACTCAAAATCAACCAGGCTAATATTCAGAATATTAGTCAAGTGGAATCATTAATAAATCATTGCCAAAAAATAGAACTGGGTGTTGGGGGAGATTTCTTCATGAACTAGAAACCCAAGTTTAGTTGACATTAATCAAGAACCCTAATCACTCCCCCAAAACTGCTTTAATTAAAACAAATCAGAAACCCAAAGAGTTATCAGAAAGTTGCTAGGTAGAAAAGTCACTGAACACTAACCATAGTGGAATTTTTAGTAATAACAATAAAGCAAAACATCGGGGAAATGTTGGGTTACTATTATTAAAACAATTCCACTACAGAACTGGAACACAGAGCACTATTATAGCATTCAGAGCCAAGAAGCTTTTAATACAGCAGGGACAAAACCTGGCAAAAATGCATTTCTGGCAACAAGATAAAACTATTTAATGCTGAGAATGTCAACAGAGGAGCTGGTCATGGTTACTGAATAATCTGGTGTTAGCTCAGAAACACAATAAAGTCAGACATCAGCACTACCTTTTATTTATCGACTCATAATTAGTTGTAGTTTAATATTCACTAATTCAGCAAATCTCATTCAGATGAAAGTTACCAAAGATTAACTACTCAATCACACTGAGCCAAAAATACAATGTTTCCTTTCTGAAAGATGACAAAGCCCCAAAGCAAATTCCCTTCAATCAGAATTGTAGGCATTCCTGAACTAGATGGGAACTCAATTCCACTGCCCCAGTATTCCACCAAATTTACATCAGAACCATAGTCTGTCTTTCTGAAATTGCTTGGAGTCATCTTACTGAACTACATAATCAGTACAAGTACATTTACACAAGCAGACACTTTGAACATTACCTACTCCATCACTTAGCTTTTATTAAGGAGCCGGGAGGGGAGAAAGGCTTACAAACTGATCACCAGGACAAAACCATGCCTTGTGAGTAAAAAAAGGCACAACTCAGATTTGGGCACATTACTTAATACTGTGATACTTACTTGCCTCCATGACTCAAAGGAGATGGAAAGTCTCTAGGAGAAAAATTAGAGAAATATATTCCCCATCCCATATTGCTTCAATGTTTAATATTTTAGATCCACAAATAAAAAACTGAGCAGGGCTGAGAACACAATAGTCATGGATCCTGTACATTCATGTTCATAGGTAACACAGGCTGAGAAGGCCTTGTTTTCCAGCTAAATGTATTATTTAGAAATTCATTATTGACTTAAGACACAGCAGAATTTGATTTTCCTTTCAGGGAAAATTACTAAAAGAATTATCTGTATGTTCATCTCTTAAAGAAATTTTATACTTAAAAGGCATGGCCTCTAGCCACTGAGATGTATATTAAAATATTAAAGATATATTTAGTCCAAGAGAGAAGTAAATGTAAATGTATCCTCTAGTGAAGACCAATGCTAATAAAGCAAAGGCCGTCACATCAAATTTGTTTCATTTCTAGTTGCAATGTTTAAGCAGGGCCAGCTACCTGCAGGTCCTTTGTTGGTTTTCTGATTTTCCATTCTTACAAATAATGCTGAAGAAAGTAATATACCACATCTATAAGGAAAATGTAAAGTGTTATTAGAAGAAATTAAATCATATTTATTTCATTAAATATTACCATCCCACAAACTCTGTTCTATGGATGCAGTGGGATAAAAGGTGGCAGAATTTAGAGTTGCTACTGTAATACCAGGATTAATACCATAATGGTTGAACCTTGAACCACCCAAACTTATCACAGATATTTATTAACAAATGTCATGACCTCACTATTCCTGCTAAACAAAATCTCTATTTTGTAAAGCCACTTTGGGATGCACTACTCACAAAACCTGTTTGAACGGCCTAGGCAAGTGGAATAAATCACTCCACGAAGGCTTTGGGATAATAGATACAATAATGGATATGGAATACAATTTGAAGAGATGAGAGCTAGTTTTTTGATCCCCTGATTTAGTACAAGTTCAGCAGCAATTTGGCCATTAAAACATTCAAAGGTATTAAACCATTAGATCATTGGTAAGACTCATACTTACAAAAAGCATCATTTTCACTGAATAGCATAAGATGAACACAATAAAATGCAACTACCTGAGGTCTTTGCATGACTGGCAGTGAAGATGATACTTTCCCACCACAGTGTTGTATCACACAGTAGTCCATAGTTTACATTTTTTTTTCAAATGGAGGGAGCCATATTTTAAAACTTTCAACTGAACTTTTAACACAATTGGTTGGTCAAAAAAACCAGACTTTCAAATAAAACATTAGGACAAAGAACCCAATCATTTGCACAGGCCTATGTAAAGAAGACTTGTCAAGGTATTTCAATAATAGCATGCTACTACAGGGCAAAAGCAAAGGCTGGAGCACAAAGTATAGATATTTTGTGTTCAAATGTAGGTTAAGAATATCTAAGTAGATCTCTTCCACACTTTCAGGTATTTTCAGTAGAATTCAGATCTTATAGATGGCTGGGTCATCTGAAAACCCTAAATGTACAACATAGAAAAAGGTTCAAATTTAGGAAATATTAAAGAATTAGGCATTCCTAGAATAAACTAGTGCTTCACAGATAAAAGCAGCAGCACCTGTGGTTTTTACCAAGTTAAAAAATAGGCAACATGAGTTTTAGCTTTTGCTAGGTCTCCCTCTCAGTTCCATTCAAGTGGACATTTAGATCTTTCACAACAAAGGCAACAAGTTCTCCCTTAACATAGGGACATTAAGAACTTTGCTAAACCTTTCAAGAGAGGTAGTGAAATCCTGTGTACAGCACAGCCCACCAGTTATAATCTAGCCTGGAGACAGACAAAAACACAAGTGCGGAAGCCCACTTATTCATTTCCTAATGCTATATAAGTTTAAAAATCATTCAACCTCCATTAAACCTGAATAAGAATAACTCCAGCTATTTACTAACTGGAGAAGAGTACTCCTCTGTAGGTTGAGAAAAACCTCAAGTTTTTAAAGCTTTATGTCAGAATCTGACTGCCTTCCCTGACTTAATGTTTCTGGATTCTTTCGGCCTTTAAAATAAAGACAAAAAGCTAAAGCCACTAGTAAACACCTGATGTGCAAATTACAACATCCACCAGTTGGCTTTATGCTGTGATTACATAAGCTCCAAATAGCTCACTTTAAATTAAAAACAAAACAAAACAAAGTGGCTGTTCCATCTCTGCTGCATAAATAGAAATCAGATTTTTTTAAAAAGGTAAGAGTACTTTCAGGAAGGGAAGTTCAAAACTGCCAGAAAAATTCACAGAAAATACAGATTTAGCAAGTTATCTTCCCAAAGCTCTTTGAAGAAACAAGACAGTCTTCTCTTCTTAATGCAGTGTCTCCCAAGAGGAACTGTAATTTTGCTTGGTACTTAACTGGGAGATATGCAAAGTATACTTTTCAGTGTTTGCTAGAATACAATGTTTCCTCTTCCGTGTCTGTTTCATCCTGGAACTCATGGCTTAGGAGGGACTTCTTGGAGCCGGTTGACATCAGGCGTATTTCATCTTCATATTCATCGTGATGTTGCCTTAGCCGATGAAAACCATCCTTGTGTCTGTTAGACTTGATTGAACAGATGCACCAAATAATACAAGTTGTTAGAATCAATGCCGACATGGTGGCACCTGTCAAACAAAAACCATCACATGGGGATGTATTCCTTAAGGATATTAATAAGCAGCTACTTACAATGGCACTTTAACAACATGCCCCTCATTTATTTATTGGTACCAGAGATCAAACTCAAGACCTTACACCTGCAAGACAGGCACAGTGCCACTGAGCTAAATCCCTGGCCCTCCTCATTTATTTTTATTGTATATACTGAAGAACAACTTTTTTTTTCTGGTACTGGGGATCAAACTTGGGACTTTGCACTTGCTAGGCAGGCAGTGGCACCACTGAGCTAAATCCTTGGCCCTAGTTCTTCTGTTTTCACCCACTAAGTTATTCACACTTTATCTGGTTCAAGCGAAGAACTCTTTAAACATTCCACAGTAGGCCCTATGCTTGCACCATGTTTCCTTTGTCTCCACTAGGGACCTCTCCTGCATGCATGTAATATATTATTTTCTTCCTAACCTTTCAGTAATTCAGACAATGGGACAAATTAACCATGGCAAAAACAAATATTTCCTCTTTCCTAGATCTTAGAAAGCCAGAACTAATACAGATCTAAGTCCTAGGAAATTGTGACCTTAATATAAAACAAACTATTCACTTAACAGCTCTTCATTAAGACCTCCTATCTGCCAACCGTGATTTTAGGTTCTAGGAAACTTCCTGTTGCCCAGAGATTGTTTTAGTGGGAGAGATTGAATGTGGACAAGTAAATGAATAAATATATAATATAATGTCAGATAGTTATATAAGTGGTATCATGGAAAAAAAAAAACAGGGTAGAGATAGTGACAGGGCACTATGTTAGCTAATGTGATCAGGGAAGACCTCTGAGGATATAACATTCAAGTGCAGACCTGATAAAGAAAGGGGTGAAGGGCTGGGTACCAAAAAAAAAAAAGCTAAGAAAGGGGCAAACCAGGAGAACATATTGGAAGGATACTGGTTTAGGAAAATCACATTTAAATAAGAAGACATTAGACAAAAATGATCAGCTGTGGGTGACTACGGAGGTGATCCACTCTTAGGAGTGAAATGACTGGTTTTAACTTCAGCTAAACTATTTTAACTAAAAATTAAAATTTCTTTACCTGATATAGTTACCACAAGCTCCCTTGGCAAACCAAATATCCGGTTATCTGTGTCAAAGACTATTACCACAGAGCTAGCTGCATCATGATGTACAAAGACCTGGAAGGGTAAAGTGCAAGAATTATGAAAAGGTTTACTTAATGTATACTGTATTCCTGGTATATTCCTAGGGTCTTTACTGCACACTAAGGAGACAATTCATTGTCATCTAAGGTATACAAAATGCTATAAAACTTTCCTTTTGTCACTAAAGAGGCAATGAAAAGATACCGAAATAACATAATCAAAAGGTGGTTACTCTTTATTTCTTTATTTCCTTTGTGTTTTCCAGCTTCAAAATAAATTATTCTTAAAAATTAGAATTTAGATAGGTGTGGTGCATACTTGTAATCCCAGCTTCTCAGAAGGCTGAGGCAGGCAAACCTGGGCACTGAGTGAGACTCTGTCTTGAAATAAAATGTAAAAAAGGGCTGGAGTTTCAATGGTAGAGTGCTTGACCTTACATATACAAGGTACCAGTTCTATCTCCAGCACTGCAAATGAAACAAAACAAACCAGGGTTGTACCTATTATTACTCAATTTAAGCTTCTTACCTGTGAATGTTGTTGCTGGTACCCCTCAGCAATGGCATTAATGTTATGAACACCTGGGGCTAACAGCACATGGAAATAACCTCCCTCTTTTGTGTATACTTTTATTCCTTCATTGAGTACAATGACTGCTTTAGAGATTGGTTTTCCAGTCTTGTCTTTAACAAATCCATGAACTCCCTTGTGAACCTGAAAAAAATGTTTAAAATATAAATTTATGTTTTCATAATGCTAGATATTCTTGAGGCAAGACCAAAAACAAACATTTACCTATACAAAACACCCTGTAAGGCTGGTTTATTCCTTCTTTCCCACTCACTGCTGACCACATCTGCTACTCATTCAATGCTTCAATGTTATAAAGATGGAGATAAGAGAAAAGATAACTCTGGTATAGTCAAAGCCTAAAGTATTAGAACCCAATCTTCCAATGCCGTGATTTCCTTCCCACTATAGTGTACTGACTCCAGGAACAGTGTGATAGCAGACTAAAGTACCTGCAACATCTCACAAGGTCAAATTATAGCAGGTTCAATATAAAATGAACAAAATGTTCCTTTCAATATACATTTAAAACAATATAAATTTTTGGTAAAAGATGAAGACAATGTGTGATAAAGGTTTTCATTGAACATTCTCCCAAGAGTGTGTTTCTAGTTAAAAATGAAGGACTCACCTCCACCAACATGCTAAGAAGGGACTTTTTATTTTCTGCCCACAAGGAAGGGAGTTGTGCTGCACTAGGAAAGTAGCAGCAGCTTGTGTACACAGTGATTTCTGGGCAATGCCCATAGGTGCCACTATAATCCTGGAATATAAAGTTCAAAATCAAATGCAGGAAAGTTAGTAAGGAGAGAAGAAATAAAGAGAATTTTTAAAAACTTGTATGATGTAAATAAGAATCTGTAATGCATTTTACACAAGTATAAGTAAACCACTCTGTATAATAATGGCTCATGAACAGGACAGCTCCTAAGAGAGCCCTTGAGGACAGGGACTAAGTCTAATTTTTTTTTTTAGTGCTAGAGATTGATCCCAGGGCCTTCGCACTGAGCTACATCCCCAGTTCTTTTTTATTTTTGATAAAGGATCTTGCTATGTCACTAAATTGTCCTTGTGGGATTCAAACTTGTGATCCTCCTGCCTCAGCTTTCCAGAGGCTAATTCATTTGTATAGCTTTGGTGCTTCCCACAGTGCCTGGTAAGAGGGAGTTTATTAGGGTTAAATGAATGAATGAATGAATGAGTGTATGTAGACAGCTGGTATCCTTCTAAAATCTGAAACTTTACTGTATCTCTTAGAGCCCTAGAGGTACAAGAATAAGCACTTGCCCTGTGATACTCTCAGGGTGAAGCCTGCCAATGACAACATGCATCACCTGCAATACAATATTAAGCCAGACACAGGTACTACCTGTGTGGACAGGTTCAAAAACATCACTTACCACCTTTGCCCCAAAACCTGTTCTTTTCTGTAATTTACTTAATGGTAGTAACTCGTGTTCTCATATATCCATCTTGTGCGATAGAAATCTTATCTTCACATAGAAATCTTATTTTTGACTTCTCTATCTCATTATCATCCATAATTTGCCAAAGCCTGTCAACTCCACCTTTATACTATCTCAGAAACTTCATCCCTTGATTCCTCTCCCATTGCCAGTAACTAACCTAGGCCCTCATTACTTCTTATCTAGACCATTCCAAACCAATCTCTCTGTACCAGTCTCTCCTGCCTCCAAACTATCTTAGTTCACTGCTAAGGGAGTAACTTTCCCATAGCACAGAGCCAATCATGTCACTAAATCCTTGCTCAAAACCTTCAGTGGCTTCCCATCCTTACTGAAAATAACATCCAAAGCTTCAAACACTCTTTCCATTCTTTTTTTTTTTTCTGGTACTAAGGATCAAACTTGGGTCCTGGCGCTTGGGCAGCAGGTGGCGAAACCACTGAGCTAAATCACCGGCCCCACTCTTTCCATTCTTAAGTCCATTACATCCCATATTCTAACTAAATGACTGCTTATTGACCTCTGTCCATACTGCTTCTCTCTGGAATGTCCTGCTTCACCATTTCTGTATCCTAAATCCTCTTCTCCTTATGAAGGGAAGGCTGCATCTCTGACTAGGTGTAATTTTTTCGCTTTAATTTCTCAGTATGTTGAGAGCTGCTTTATTCTAGATCAAATCAATTATTTCTGTAACAAGTATTTGTTCAATAAACCAAGAAGTATATTTATCATTGATATAAGCAAAGTGCATCACATATAGTACCATCATTAGTAAGTAAAATAGGGAAAGCAGACAAAGATGGAAGTGAAGTCAATTTTCTGGCTGTATATGTGAAGGGAATGACTAGCTAACTGTCTACCTGCCTAACTTGAAGTGATAGACAACCGATTAAAATGCTGTCAGAAAGAAATTAAAGAAGATCAACATAAATGAAAAGACATATTATGTTTACAGATAGAAAGACAATATTGTTGTCAATACTATCAAAACTGATTTACAAATCCAACATAACACCTAACAGAATTCCAACAGCCCTTTTGGCAGAAAAATAAAAGCCAATTTTTAAAATACAAAGGGTCCTGAATAACCAAAATAACTTTTAAAAACGGTGAAATTGAAGGGCTCACATTTCTTGACTTCAAAACTTACTACAAAGTTACAATAATTAGACATGTGGACCAATGGAGTAGAAATGAGAGTCCAGAAATAAAGCCATGCACCCATTGATTGTTTTTTTTTTTTGGTACTGGGGATTGAACTCAGGCAGGCACAGCACCACTGACCTACATCCCAGGCCCTATACTTCACTGATGAGGGTGCCAAGACCATTTAATGGGAGAACAGTCTGTTCAACAAATAGTACTGGAACACAATTCCACTCCTAAAGATACATCCAAAATAACTGAAAACAAGGGCTCAGATACTCGCATGCCAGTGTTCACTGTAGGATTATTAGAAATAATTAAAAAGTAGAGGCCAAACATGGTGGTGCATGCTTGTCATCCCAGCAGTCAGGAGGCTCAGGCAGGAGGATTACCACGAGTTCGAGACCAGCCTGGGTTACATAGCGAGTTCAAGGACAGGCTGAGCTTCCTAGTGGGATCATGTCTTAACAAAACAAAACCCCAAAATATGAAAACAAACAACCCCCCCAAAACAACATAGAAAAACCCAAAAAGTAGAAGAAACTCAAGTGTCTACCAATATAGACATTTATGAACAAATTGTGGTATACACATGCGATGGATATTATTTAGCCACAAAGAGTAATAAAGCATTGATACATGCTACAAAATGGATGAACTTTAAAAACATCATGCTAAGTGAAAACAGACACAATAAGATAAATGTATCAATCTACTTAAACGAAATATTCAGAATAGGCAAACTGATAGAATTTCTGTTTAGGGCAATGAAAAAGTTTTGGAAATAGACATAGTGATAGACAACACTGAGTATAATTAATATCATTAAGTTGTATAATTAAAAATGGTTAAAATGGCAAGAAAGAGAAAGAGGAGAAGAGAGGAGAGGGAGAGGAGAGGGAGCGTTTACTATCAGGTTAATTTAAGGTCTAAGCATATCAAGAAAGATATGACATTCACTTTGCTGTATCAGAAAAGTATTCTTTCACTCAGTAGCCAATATTCACAATTCCATTCTAATTGTGTTCTATGAGGCATACCTTCATGCTGCCCAAGTGACTGTGCCATTCTGCTCCACGCATTACTCCTCCTGGAATATTCTCATCTATAAAAGCATAGAGAGACAAAGGATCAATAAAACCGTAAGCCAAGATACTCCCCCCCCCCCCCCCGAGCAACCATAACAGTAATTAAAAACAAAGGCTAGGGAAAACACTTACCTGACTTATTTGGACAACTGGGCTGACCCATGTGCATTGATGGATGATTATTTGCATAAAGAGATGCCAGATGCTTCAGAGTCTCTTTGTTTTCCACTACAAAGAGAAAAATTCATAAGTCAGTATACAAATCAAACATCTCCAGTGCTGCAAAAACAAACAAGTAGGGGCCAGGGATTTAGCTCAGTGGCACCAGGTCCTGAGTTCGAACCCCAGTACTGAGAAAAACAAAACAAAACAAAACAAAAAAACAAGTAAAGGTACTAATGGTGAGTTTATATGATAGGCTATCACACTAAAATTCAACTTATTTTGGTATGTTTTACCTCATTTGGGGCGTAATAACAAAATTCCTTGTAAGCTGCAGTGAAAAAAATCCAAACTATCTCCATATACTATGACTCCATAGAGGTTCAACAAGTACTTAACTCACCACAAGGTGCTATACTTCAGGGAAGAGCAACTCTATACTGTTACTATTTGGTTTGATAAGAGTTTCCTTTTTTAAAATTTTTAAATTTTTTTTTACATTTCAAAAATGTTTCCTTTTTATTTAGACATAAAACACATTTACAGCATGCAGGTTAACTTAAAATTATATGGTGTCTTCCCAAACCAATTACCTTTGAGTATATTTTCTTTTCTTTTTTTTTTTTTTAAACTTTGAGTATATTTTCAAGCACTGAAAATAAACCAACATATCCACAGGTAGACTCAGACTCTCTACTGTCACCTCATGGCAAATTGAGAGTTACAAAAAAATTGAGAATTATGCACAGTAGTTTTAAGTTAAGCAAATAACTTAATTAATTGATCACCATGAATAAATATTACTTTTATTTCACTGAATTTCTCTTCTGAACTACTTATCAATACCATTCAGAGGAACACTAATATATCCAGTCCAAAAAAAAAAGACACCACAAATTGAAATAAGTGTCAATAGTCTAGATGATCAGAAATTTCCATTTATAAGAATAAATCCTGTGTTTAATGACCTACCTCAGCAAAAAGAGCAGTTCACTGAAAATAAATTTATGAAATTCTTGGTGTATTTTATGAAAGTTTGAAATTATAAATAGAAAAGAACCATTAAGATATTTAAAAACCTTAGCATCAAGTATTCTGAACCACATGCTCGTTACAATCCATTGTTTGTTACACAGCACCGATACCCATGATACATCTTACAACTACAGAATCAGGTAAGAGGAACAAAATCATTTCCTTTATGAATATTGCCAAAGAAATAAATTTTCATTTAAAAAAACCAGAAATGTCTATGTGGATACAGCCAAATGTCTCTGTATTTAGGAAACTATCATCATAAATAGGCTGTAGCACTTTCTTTGTTAACTGTATTATTTTGATCTTGCTGCACCATGCTTTCAACTTCTTGAGCTTTCTTTTTGTAGTGTCCTAAAAGCAACACAATCATTTTCAAGGCTGCAGACTACAACAGCAAGAATTTCTGACTGTTAAAAAAATAAATTTATCTTTCATATTAAAATTATTATAAAAGTGGAGAAATTACAATAGTTAAGGAAATAGAAAAATAAGCCACTTATGATCTGAGTCTTCTGACTATGGCTCCAATTTATTAATACAAATATCCATGTATAAAACTTTTTTTTTTTGGTACCAGGGATCAAACTCGGGTCCTTGTGCTTGTGAGGCACAGTGAGCTAAATCCCCGGCCCCTGTGTATAAAACTTTTTCAAAAAGTTAATTCTGCCAGCCAGACCCTCACACAGAACTTTCCAAGTCTTGATAAGAGTTTCTTGAGGCAAGTACTATTTCATATTATATTCTTTTATATCCTCAAGATCTACCCAGATAATAACTGCTCAATAAATGTTTGTGGGCTAAATTAAACAGACGTGACAAGATGTCTAGACTCAATAAAGCTAGACCTTCATTAGATTTGATTTCTCCAAGCAACTGTCTGAACTCTTGAGGTATACAATGTACAATATTTTTAGGTTGGCTGTTTTCTCATGAAAGGTACCCAAATGACCACCATTAAAAAAATAGAAGAGGCATTACTTACTTTGAATTTCCTGCCTACATTTTTTTGATACTGGGGATCGAACTTGGGATCTTGTGCTTGTAAGGTAGGTGCCGGAACCACTGAGCTAAATCCCTGGCCCAACATTTAAATAGCATAAATATGAAGTTATATTCTCCATACCTGTCTGCACTGGCTTGTCATATGGGTATGTGACCAGCACAGAACCACCATCTAAAGCAACAGAGAGACTGAAGTCCTGTTTTTGAATTAAATTTTCAATGATGGCTTTAGTCTCAGGTTGGGAGGCATTATCTAAAAAACAGAAAAGTCAAATATAAAATATCAAGTCCTAAATTTTAGTATAAGTATCTAAGAAAATATTTTTTATTTCACAATCAAAACACTGACTTAAAAAATTGTAAGATCTACAAAGAACTTAAAAAAACCAGACCTCCCAAATTTAAAGACCCAACCTGAAAATGGGCATCTGAAATGAACAGATATATCTCAGACAAAGAAGTAGAAATAGCAAATAAACATATGAAAAAGTGTTCAACATCACTGGTCATTCGAGAGATGCAAATGAAAACAACGCTGAGATTCCACCTCACCCCAGAAAGAATGGCTCCTAACATGAAATCAATAAATAACAAATGCTGGCGGGGCTGTGAGGAAAGAGGAACCCTGCTCCACTGCTGGTGGGAGTGCAGACTGGTGCAACCACTGTGGAAATCAGTATGGAGATACTTCAAAGAACTAGGACTGGAAGTCCCATTTGACTCAGCTATTCCTCTGCTGGGTACCTTCCCCCCAAAATTAAAAGAATCATACCACAGTGATATATGTGCACCCATGTTTATAGTGGCACAGTTTGTAACAGCTAAAGCTTGGAAACAGCCCAATTGCCCATCAACTGGAGACTGGATAAAGAAGATGTGGTTTTTTAATAAAGTGGAGTACTACTCAGCCATAAAAAACAAGAAACTAGAGACATTTATAGCTAAGTAGATGCACATTGAGGCCATGCTCTTAAGTGAAATAAATAGGACACACGTGTAAATACTGAATAGTTTCTCTGGTGTGAAGAGCTAAAAGTGTAAATAAGGATCAAAATGTATAAATGATATTGTGAAATAGGAAGAAAAGGTCTAAAGGAGTAGGGGAAGTGGGAGGGGTAGGGGAAAGGAAAGAAGGGAAAAGAAAAAATATCAGAAAAGGAAAAAATGGAAACAAAGTCTTTGTAAATAGGGAAGGGTGGAGGGGGTGAAGGGAGGGCAGGGGAATGGAGAAAAAATAAGAACCAAGATACATCATGTAAAGGTACCAGATCCCAATGATGAATGCAACTGTATTGTATACCTAATATGTACCAATAAACTTAATGGAAAAAAAATTGGAAGATACTTATTTCTCCATAAGTCACTGTCTGAAGCAGGGAAGATACATTCTAGAAGGTGAGTTATTTCAGGTTTTATGTACTTTGGCATAATACATATACATTAATGACACTCAGACAAGTTTAAGAAAAATGCTTACTGAAAAAAAATATGGGTATATCTTGTTTTAAAAATAACAGAAGTCTGCTGCCTACCTCGCAATTGCAAGATCCCGAGTTCAATCCCCAGTACCAAATAAATAAATAAATAAATAACATAAGGACAAGGTCCCAAGTTTGATTCCTGGTACCAGCTGGGCATGGTAGCACATGCCTGTAATCCCAGCACTCGGTAGGCTGAGGCAGGAGGATCGTTGCAAGTTCGAGGCCAGCCTGGGCTACAAAGGGCGACCCTGACTCAAAAAATCCCCCCTAAAAACCCCCCAAAACAAACAAAGTTAATTTTGATTCCTGGTACCAAAAAAAAAAAAAAATAACATAAGGAAATATAACCTATCTATCTTGGAAACAAAATAAGATTTTCAAAAAATAAGGTGTTTTCTGCAGCAATATTTGTAAGAGCAAAAAATTAGAAAAAAATTAAATGTTCATTATAAGGAAATGGTTGAAAAAAGTATTGCCATTGTCATGTATTAATGCATAAAATGCCATTAAAAATGTTAAAGAGCTGGCGATTTAGCTCAGTGGTTCTGCTGCCTGCCTCACAAGCAGAAGGTCCCGAGTTCGATCCCCGGTACAAAAAAAAAAAGGTTAAAGAGCTGTAAGTACTGAAATGGAAAGATGTCAATGAAATATCCAATGAAAAAAATTACAGCATAATATGTACAACTAATGATTCCATTTAAGTAAATAGGAGAACTCGCCAAACATATATATGTATATATACATATATATATAGTATGTGAGTACACATATATATGTATATGTATATATGTATATATGTGCATATATATACATATACATAGTGAGTACATATATATGTGTATGTATATGTATATATATAGTATGTGAGTACATATACATGCTAGAGAGAGACAGAATATACAACTCTATACAACTAGTGATGGAACACTTCAATAATATCGTATGAATTTCTACTAAAAAAGTTGAATTATTTATGCAAATGAAAAAAATTCTAATGTTTTTTGTGTTATTCATTTGTCTCACAATCATAACCTAGACACAAAGAATCTCATTACTCATCTACAAGACAGAATAAACCAATCTCCTAGTAAAGAGAGAGAAAATTATCTCCAAAGTACCATAATGGCCTAAAAATTAGTCTTACTTGTGAAGTCTGTATCCAAGTCTTTGCCACGGGCATTTGCTTGCCCTATCTTTGAAGTACAGTCTTTCTCTTGTGCTCGCTCTCTCCCATCTGGATTTAGAGAAGGGACAATCACAATCCTGGTCCTGTCAATCAACTAAGACAGAAACAGAAATCAATGAATTCATTAGCTTTATGTGGAACCATCAGGTGCCCTCTCATGCCTCAAATAAAGTATTTATTATTCATTTTTAAATAGTTAATTAGAAAGGCAGAACTAAAAATAATTTTAAAATGTAAACTCAGATTTTCTCTTGCTCTGAACAAATATAAAAAGAAACAAAAAGCTAATGTATGATATTCCCAGCTACACTCAAACTGGGGGGGGGGGTGTAGCTCAGTAGTAGAGCATCCTAAAAACATACAAAAACTACTGGATAATTAATGTTCGATAGTGAAATAGAAGGGTTTAGAACCACACCTGCAAGCCAAATCCAATCTGTTGCCTGCTACCTACATAAAGTTTTTTTATTCTTCTTTTTGTTTTTTTGAAACAGGGTCTCACTATGTAGTTCAGGCTGGTCCTGAACTCACTATGTAGTTGAGGTTGGCCTGGAACTTACAGTGATCCTCCTGCCTTAGCCTCCCAAGTGCTGGGATTACAGGCGTGAACCACCACACCCAGCTTGTACATAAACTTTTATTGGTATACAGCCTTGCTCATTCATTTACATATGATTGTTTCTGTGTTATAATGGCAGGGTTGAGTAGTTACCACCTAGAATGTCTGCCTCACAAAGCCTATAATATATATATATATATGTTATCTGGCCCTTTACAAAAAAAGTTTGCTGATCACTGGCTTAAATCAGTAATAATAGTGAGACTCTTTTCTGAATTTAAAACTGAAATATATAATCTGAAAATATAAATATATATCTGGAAACAATGAGACCAAAGAGTTAAAATCAGCATGTCAAAATACAATCAGGGGAGCTGGGGATTTAACTCAGTGGTTCCACTGTCTGCCTTGCAAGCTCAAGGTCCCGAGTTCAATCCAGTACCAAAAAAGAACAAAAACAAAAAAAAACAATGAGGTAGGATGTATATCTTAGCTGTTATCTCTCATCCAGATGAGCCACAAGCATTAATATCTGCACATGTGGCATGAACTAATTTCTGATATGCTTCATCCAACATATTTCTAGTAGTATATAAGAATAAGTGATCCCTGGCTTATTTATTTTGGTAAAATAGTCTATAAATTGGAAATAATTGCGACTTTTAAATTTATTCGTTCTTAAATCTCTTCCCTAGGGGAGATTTTTTTCTAAAGTATACCTAGGACTTTCCAACAGGCCTACTGGATCAAAAGTTCTGGTGATGGGGATCTTTAGGTATGCTGTATATTTTAAGCTCTTTGGGTACTTCTGGCCCTTAGGCCAAAACAAATGGCAATCTTAAATGCTTATGTATTATGAATGATTATCAAATCCAATTAAATCAGTGAGGCAAATTCTCATGAAGAGTTCTGAAATTCCTGCTAGGACTAAGATGTATAGACTCCTTTGTTTTTTGTTTTTGGTACCGGGGATCGAACTCCGGACCTTCTGCTTGCAAGGCAGGCACCAGAACCACTGGGCTAAATTCCCTACCCTTAAGATGTATAGTCTCATATAACTCTAAGACCAATATGTCACAAATTTAGCTAACTAGAAAACCTAAGCTGGGGGGATAGCTCAGAGGTACAGCAAGCATTTGCCTAGCCTGTGCAAGGTCCTAGTTCAATCTCTAGTATTACCAAAATATACAAACAAAATCTAAAGTTAATTTGTTGGATTTTAGGAGCCTAAGGAGTTTTTAAAGAAATACTGATCCTTCTGGAGATGAAGCCTGGGTACTACTATTTTTCAATGTTTTCTGGGTGTTTCAAATGTGCAATCTGGGTTGCAAATAACTGACTTAGATAGTCTGTCATTTAAAAAAAACAGAAATGTCTTTGAGAAACTATTTGCAACTTATAAGAAGTCACAATGGAATCTGCCTTGCTGAAGCCTGCAAAATAATTTTTGATCAAGTCTCATTTAAGCTCATCTCACCTAGTCACACATCATAATCCTGATTATGCTGTCACTTCTTTTTTTTTCAGTTGTTTCCAAACTTTTTGGGGGGAGCAGTATGATATAACAAAACCGCGTGAAGGTCTAGAGTGAGATACACTTAGTGCTATTTATTTATAATTTTTTACAGAAAAAAATTAAGATTTTTTTTTTTGGTACCAGGGATCGAACTCGGGGCCTTGCACTTGTGAGGCAGGCAGTGGCACCACTGAGCTAAATCCTGGCCCAAAAGTTAAGACTCTTAATTTGGGTTTGGATTTAAATTTCTGTTTTACCAATTACTAGCTGTGAGATGTTGTATAAGTTAACAAGTAACTATTTCAGTTTCCACATGTATAAAATGGAGATAATCATTCTTTCAGAGTTGAAAATTAAATCAATGATATAGGTAAAGTACCCAGTTGGTGCATAGTATAAATCCAACAAATTAGTTCTTTCCCCCTTTTCTAAAGTTAATACTGGGGCCGGGAATTTAGCTCAGTGGCACCACACCTGCCTGGCAAGCGCAAGGTCCTGAGTTTGATTCCCGGTACTGAAGAAAAAAAAAAAAAGGAATTAAAGTTAATACAGACAATGTCAATTAGTGAATGTTTTAGAAGGATGAACTCTTTTCTTTCCCCAAGGTAACACAGAACTAGGCTGCCTAATCATACATGATCAAGCCCCTGGATCAAGGTTTTTGTGGTGGTAGATGGCTGAAGTAGACAATGCCATTATCATTTTTTGTAGAATCTCTTACCAGCCACACTATTAAACAAATATTTTATGTATTACACGGAAAGAAAAGCTGTCTTTCATTGTATGTTTCAGTGTAGTGCCTTAGTTATAGGCCCCTCAGGTTATGATGTACTGAGTAAAATTTAGAAAATTTTTGTTTGCAAATGGAAAGGGGAACAAGAGTTGGAGGGAGTGGGCAGGGATGGGAGAAGGGAACAACAACAAAAAAGAAGATGTGTTATGTACATGTAAAAACTCTCCATGATAAATGTAATCATTATGTACTCCATACATGTATAAATAAAAAATTTATTTAAGAAAGGGTAGTTTGGCTTAAATAAAGTAAAAGGCTGAATACAAATCTTTATCATTTTTCTCTGTCTCTTAATATATGCACATAAATATAATAGAAAAGCACTATTAACAATGAGTATATACGAAAATTTTTCCTTTTTAAAGAGTGACATTTATATTATACCAAAAGTGCCTCTGTGTAAAATCTAACAAGAAATTTAAGAATTTATTAAATGGTTCCCTGATATCAATATATCACTGAGCCTTTTCCTTTTAAAACACGTCAAAACAGGCTATTCTCTTACTTGGGTAACAGCTGGGTTCTTTTTGTAGTTCAGGCAGAGAAATTCTGCCAGAGCCAAAAGCAGTTCAGTTCCAACCGGAGCATTGCCATGGATACCAGCAACAAAACGAATCTTCGGTTCCTCAGGCTCAGATACATTGGGCTTATTGGAGATTTCAAGGGACCAAATGTGACGATATTCAGCACTCTGTCCCAAACTTTCAAAGTCCAGAAACAAAAAGTCAGCAAATAATTAAGCACTATGTTAACTCTGACTTTCAGATTTAAAAAATAAAAAAGGAACCTAAAACACAATAAACCTTTAAAAAAATCTTTAAAGAATAAATTTCTTGCACCAGAAAACCTTAAGTCAATTTTCCTTGACCAAAAAAAGTCAGAAGTAAAGAATTATCAGATTTAGGAAATATGATTTAGTTCAGCATTCCTCCAAAATCAGTCCTTTTCATACCATCTTCACAGTATTTTCCTATCTTCTATAATCTCTTTTAAATTAACTCACTTAAATTTTTATTATGGAAATATTTAAATATAACATTCCCTTTTAAAGTCTAAACCTATGTAAATGAGACTTTATATTTTACTATAAATGCAACACCAGTTTTGTAGCAAAAATAATTCACTGAAAACCAAACAACGGTTAAATGTTCTGCTTGCCCAGAGTCCTGGGCTTAAGGCCTGCTTTCTTTAATATAAGAAGAAATAGATTAGCATCGAGAAAGATTAATAGAATAAAAAATTATTATTTTTCATGATACTATTCAGGGATATTTAATGCCTGTTGGTACCACCTAAGACTCCAGTTCCCCCACCAGTGGCAGGTGTGCCATATTTTGGCAAAACATTTAATTAAAAACCATATCTTGAAATTAGAAGGTTAAAAAAAATTAAACAAGCTAAGTAGAAAGCAAAATAGTGTACAGTTTGGGGTTTATTTTAAAGTAAGAAAGTCTATAAATTCTAAATAGTGTTAAGATGAATTATTTTAAAACCTAAATGAGGTATTGCCAAAGTAAATATCACTCCTTGCCATCTATAAAAATTATAAGTCAGAATTTAAGAAGCTACAAAAAAAAATTTAAGAAACTAGATTTTCTGGAAAATTAAAAGGACCAATGAAGAAAGATAAAGTAAAAAGGTAAAAGGCTAGACCATGTTCATGAGATTTGCAGGGAACTATAAACTTAAGGCAAAATGTCAAGATCTTACCTTTAGTAAGCAAACTATAAGATCATGGAAACAATTTTGGAGTAACTAACAAGACCTAAAGAAGACTTCTAATAAAACAGGGAAAGTGAGGTAGACAAATCCCAGAAAGTGAAGGAAAAGGCTGACTCAGCCATCAGTTTTACATAAGCCAGTATTGCATGTTTTTCTAGGAAGCTCAATCATATTCCTAGAGCTTTGGGTCACAGAGACTATGAATAGACTAGAGTACAGGAAATAATGGCAACCAGGCTTCATTTTCTAATCTGAAAAAAAAGGTTACACATAATCCCTGATAAACTCATAGTTCCATATTCCTCCCTTGCCATCAGCAAAATAAAACTAAGCAATATTTAGTCAGAACGTGAATCTGCAGCTGCAAAGTGGAAAAGGACTTTGAAATTCAGCCACAGTAAGCACCAGGAAGAGTAATTTTACATTTCATAAAGGCTCAGCCTATGCATTGCTAATTTAACAAATAATTCCCTTCAGTATAACCTATAAGTTTCTAAGGTTCATTGTTAAGAATATCTGCAACCAAGTATCTGTTGCAAAACAAAGTAAACTCCAACTCTGTACCTTCAGCTCCCAAATACATATCTCTAAATAAGACCCTATTCAATATGGCTGACACTGAATAAACCATTTTAAGGACAAAGAAGGGAAAAAAAGGCAGTAAGAAGGTGACACTTACGTGGTAAGATTTGTTACAAGTGGATAATTCATTACAAGTCCTCTCAAAAATTCTGATAAGTCTTTATATGAATGGTATCGATAAAGAGCCAGATTTGAAGAGGAGCTTAACATGATGCCTTCCAAACCATTCTCAGCTGAAAGGTCTTTAATTAAAGCTTCAAACTCTTTAGTAGTTGGGTCACTGGCATCATCAGTGCTGGTGCTATCCCCCTTTCCTTTTTTTGATTTATTGTTTGCATCTGTTGAGGATCGAACAAGTGTGAAGTTGACCTGAATAGCACCTTCACTCTTGACAGTCACATTCTTGGTAACTGGGTTATACCTATAATGAAGCAGAATGATCAGAGCTACATTTCTCAGCTGCAGTACACAACTGTACTGGGAAATAAGAGGATACATGAATCTTCTGAATAAATATGGTCTATCTTTTTAAAGAGCTATTTTCGTTTTGTTTTGTTTTGTTTTTTGGTACTGGGAATGGAACTCGGGACCTCGTGCTTGCAAGGCAGGCAGCAGAACCACTGAGCTAAATCCCCGGACACTGAAGAGTTATGTTTTTAACTTTGAGGTAATTTATGATTTTTTAAAACATTAACAGACACAGGTATATATAAATAGGAATGAGTTTTTAAAATTAAAAATATGATTTCAAATGAATATTTGCGTTTACAGTAGATACCTTGTCTCCTGGAATCTGAATTCAGTCTGCCATCAGGATATGTGGGTGGAAAAGTTTGAGAGGTACCAGCTCAGGGCATTCACTATCAAACACATCACTCTTGCCCTACTTCTAAGATACCCTGCTCTGTAGTTTATCTAATAGAGTAATAATACTATCTAATACAGTACACTGCCAAAACAGACCAAAAGAAAATTAGAAAAGGCTTTGTTCTAGAGAGGTTCTAACCCCTCCATTTATGGACCAATAGATATCTGAAAGCCTTACAAAACAGATAACAATGTAGCTGGCCACGGTGGCCCACATCTGTTATCCTAGCACTTGGAAGGTGGAAGCAGGAGGATTGCCTCCAGTTAAGAGACCAGCCTGGGCTACACAGTGAGTTCAAGGCCAGACTAAATTACATAGTGAGACCCTGTCTCAAGAAACCAAAAAGAAAAACAAAGAAGACAAACAAAACCTGGCCTTTAACTCTCTTATGTAGCCCAGGCTGGCAATGAACTCATGATCCTTCTTCCTTAGCGTCCTAAGTGCCGGGATTACAGGTATGTGTCACCATGCCTGGTCCATTTTCTCTTTTTTTTTAAGGAATAAAAATAAGTTGGGGGGCTGGAGGTTTAGCTCAGTGGCACTGCGCCTGCCTTGCAAGCACAAGGTCCTGAGTTTGATCCCTGGTACTGGAAAAAAAAATAAGTTGGGAACCTGGCACTAACCTGTAGTCCAGCTACTTAGGAGGGCTTAGTGGGAGGACTGCTAAATCCAGGAGTTTGAGGCTAGCAAAAAAGCTTAATAAATAAATCTTTGTGGGAATAAAATCTCTAAAAAAGATGAAAATGCCTTACTCTGAAGCAGTAAGGCAAACATACAACACTAAAAAAATAGTTGACTGTCTACAGAGCTTTAAGAGGCTCTATAGACAAATGTAACACAGTGGCAACTATTGGACACTGACTACAGTATGTGGAAGAACAGGAGTATTTCCTTTTGCAACTAATAGGTACCTCCCAGAATTGTTATCACCAGTAAAGGAAATTGGTCACTATGGCATTCATATCTTGATAAGGATTAGGTAATAGGAGCAGAGAAAGGTGAAGGTGCATAGTTTCATAGATTTCTTATATCTGACACTTTGCATACTTGATTTTCCATTAGAGGAGAGTAAAACAAGCTCTAAACTTCCCATTACTAAACTCCAGGTTGCTTAGCAGGCTCTCCTCCAGAATGCAGCCATGTTTCTTTCATCCCCAGTATGCACTTTTTAAAAAAACTTTTTTGGAGACAGGATCTCACTATGTAGTTTAGGCTGGCCTTAGACTCACTATGTAGCTCAGGCTGGCCTCAAACTCACAGCATCCTCCTACCTCAGCCTCCTGAATGCTGGGATTATAGGCAGTGTACATCATCACGCCCAGCCTCCAGTATGCAATTCTAAAGTACTCATTACTCACCCTCGAGCAGATGCTGTGATTTTATAAGTCCCTGGAACTAAGAGACGCCAGTAATCTCCAGCTTTGTAAGTAGTCACTGGATGATTAATTTCAGCAACACTAATGGTGGCATTTAATATACCCCTGCCATCTGTAGCATCAAGGACAAATCCTTTGACACCCTGATGAACCTGAATAAAGGACAAGAACATCAGATTTTAATGGCAATGATCATTATCTCATTACTTTGGGAGCTCAGGTCCAAAACAACAGATTGTTAATAATGTAAACTAATGAAACAAACAGGAATTTAGTTCAGAGTAAAGCTATATATAAATACTCATCAAAATTTTTTAGTTTCTAAAGACTAATTATTCATAGCCTTGGTTTGTCTTTATCATGAAGAACATAAATAACAATTTAAACTTTGGGTTATTCTAAGTATTTCAGAATACAGGATAATCTGCAAGAAAACTGGTCTGGCCTCTTAAAAAAGGAAATGTCATTTTTTAAAAATGAGCACATTATAGAGCGATATAATAATCATATGCAATGCATAAAACTTGACTGGATCCTGGTTCCAAAATACAGGTATAAAATTATATTTTGTGGCTGGGGATTTAGCTCAGTGGTGTCGCCGCCTGCCTCGCAATTATTTTGTTTGTTTGTTTGTTTGTTTTTTGGTACCGGGGATTGAACTCCGGACCTTGCGCTTGCGAGGCAGGCGGTGGCACCACTGAGCTAAATCCCCGGCCTGAAAAAATTATATTTTGGGGTCAAGTGTGGAAATTTGGATACAGACTAAGTGTTAGGTAATATCTGAGAATTATTGTTAGTTTCCATAGGTGAAATAATGGCATTTGGAGATGATATAGGGAAAAAAAAATCCTTATTTTTCAGGAGATAGATGCTGAAATATTTGGAGGTAAAACATCTTTTGGGGAGGGGGGCGGTACTGGGGATTAAATCCAGGACCTTGCGTTTGCGAGGCAGGCGGCAGCACCACTGAGCTAAATCCCCAGCAAAACATCTTAACACTTACAGTTTATACTAAAATAGTTCAGCCCAAACTGTGTATCTTGTGTATACGTGTTTCATATAAATAAAGCAAACATAACATGTTAAAAACTGTTAAATCTAGGTGTAGGAATAGGAGTGTTTATTGTGCTAGCCTTATAACTTTTCTGTATGTCTCTTTTTCAGAATAAAATGATTTTAAATGTTAGTACAAATCCAAAGACTTTATGACATACCTTGAGGTATAGTACTTAGGCAAACAATAAAAGCAGAAATGTACAACATATTATTAGTCAGATTATCCTAAATAACCATTAGCGTTTTTCTTTTTCTTTTTTTTTTTTGGTACCAGGGATCGAACTTGGATCCTTGTGCTTGCGCAGCAGGCAGCAAAACCACTGAGCTAAATCCCTGGGCCCCTAGCATTTTTCTTATAGTCTTTACCTATAGGTCACCATGTATATCCAAACAAAAGGAAATTAATCATTTAACAATAAACCACTGGCAATAAGCAAAAGAATAAAAATATTTATCCCATAGCTCATCTTTCTATCACTTGACAAAAGCTTTAGGAATGTAGCCTATTTATTCTAGCCTTTTATAAAGAAAGAGGACAAAAAGTGAATAGTAACCATTATGGGCAAAATGTCACTACCTTTTTAAATCATTTTCTTCAACTCTTTCTGATACATTCAAATAAACTCAATAGCATCCATAAAATTTTCTAGATAAATATACTAAATGAAATGGAATACAAACTGGGTAAACATACTAAAACAAATTGGAATTCAAAAGGGTATATTCTAAAATCACTACATAAAAAATTTTGCTCTTGGATGAAATCATACTTCACTCCTGAACAGTCAGTTACCTGTTTCATAAACTGGATTAGAGATCTTCGATTCTGTTCCCAAAACTTGGGCAGATCTTTCTCAAATGGGTATTTCACACAACCTAATTCAATAGTTACTTCAAAGCAATTTGTTTGTAAATAGTTCCAGTCCTGCATACCACCTAAAGGACAGAAAATTAAAACAAGTCATTATGAAGATGTTTTCATAGTTCAGATCCTACAAGGCAGGAAGCATTCTTAGTAAAAAGTCAAATTTATCTTGGATCAGCATTGGTGAAAAACAATAATGCATTCATGGGAAGGCTCTCTGATGCTTGTGGTCCAGGCCAAATGTGTACTTATATGTTTAAGTAGAATTCAAGTGTAGCTTACATTCTTTCTATAGGCACACTTGTGGAAAATGTAACACTTTTAGGAAGTTGTGCAAAATAGTTGAAAATATTGTTTGAATGTCTTAAGCTATTTAAACAATATTTTTTTAAAGGAATGGTTCTCAAAATTAAAAAAAAAAAAAAAAGATAAGTAACAAGCAGCACTGTCCAGGAGACTAGAAAACCCATCAAGTTGTAAGGACTTGAAAATCTTTACCTGGAACATTGTACCAATTAGCTCCATTTGTTATTCCATGATGAAAGTATTCATTAGGGTACATATTCTTGCAAGGTCTACCTTGAAACATCTGGGGATTTTCCTGAAAAAAAAAAGAATCTTTTATTTGTTTGTATCTACATGAAAAAATATTGGAAGGATACAGGAAAATAACAAAAGTGGTTTCCAACAGGGAATGTGAGGTGGTGGGTGGTGGGGATTGAATGGGGCCATAGGAAATCAGTGAGATTTTTCACTGTAGGTTTTGTTTTTTTAAGACCATTTGGATTTTCATTATGTGAACTTATTTTTAAAATTAAAATTAAATGTGTTTTATAAGAAAATTATAAGACTTCATTTATTACTTACAATTATAAGTAATATAAAATCCAGCACCAAATTCTCTAAAGCTTCAGCTCATATTCATACATTCATGTCATACATTCATTTCATACTTTCAAAGAGCTTAAAGTCCAGAAAAAATAACATATACACGATGTGGAGTAAGCAGCTTTCCCTGACTTCTAGGGGCACTAAGATGGGTCCTCTGAAGTTTGAACAATATACAACAATTATCCTATTCCAACTGGTTGCACCTTTTCCTTCCACTAAGACAATATTTCTCCTAACAGTTTGCATCTTTGTGCTCTCAAGCATCTAGCCCAGTGTCTGGCACACAGTACACGGACAATTGCTTATTCAATGAAAGGTAAGAAAAACTGCCACAGAGGCACAAATAAATGCTACTGGAATCCAGAAGAGAGAAAGATTACTTCTGACTAGAGTGGCTGGGGAAATTAAACTATGAAAGATGGTCAAAATTTCATTTCTCTCTTTTGGAAATAGAAAAAAAAAAAAGAAAAGTGTGAAAAGTTAACAGTTTTCCATTTTCCCACCACTTTGAGAATTAACCATTTAACTTTAAATAGATAAACAATACCTTTCCAGAAACTTAATATACAGTGGATCCTTGACTTATGAACTCAATTCGGTTCTGAGGGCTGGTTGTAACTCAAGTTGGTCAATGAAGGCTCAGGCTCCTCTACACAGCCTTCAAAGTCTCTCTCCTGTATACAGGCAGATCTCAGTGTCCTTAAAGAAACACTGACCCAAGATGGCTCAATTAAACCCACACAGGAAAGAATGTTGTATTGTTCATTCCAGAACTCGCTAAGGGTTAAATGTATAGCTGAAACCATATGGAAGCACAATTGGCCGGCAGGGTGACAACTCAAGACTTTGGCTGTAAGTTAAAACTAACATTTTGGTCATAACCCAAGTTGTTTGTATGTCAGGTTGGTCATAACTTGAAGGCCTACTGTACTAATTAAAGGCTTATGATCCCAAAGCACACTTAAAATAAAACCCATTACATTTTTTAAAATGGTAATTCTTTATTGGAGGGCAACAGATTGATATTTCACAGTTACATGGTAAACTAGGTAATTTATTTTTGTGCGATGGCAGATATAGTAAATATTACAATAAAAAGTACAGGATGGTAAAAAATAATTTATGTCACTCAATTCTTTTTAAAAACTTATTTCCTGCTTACCTTTCCTTTGGCCTTTGTTGGACAGTCACAATGACAAGCTAAATAATGTATCACTTGAATGGAATTTTATGACAGACTACCTGGGTGTTTTAAAATTTTTATTAGTATATGTTTGCAGTACATAATGATTACATTCATCATGGGGAGCTGGTACATGTACACAACACATCTTAATTCTTTTTATATCCCCTCCTTTCTTCTCCCTCCCTCTTCTTTCTATCTCTTGGTTCCCTTCCCATTTGCAAAAGATCTCCCAGACCACTTGGCTTTGAATCCCAATTCTGTCTCATTCTTAACCTTAGGCAATTTACTTAACCTCTCTAGTTCAAATTTTCTCATCTAAAAAGTGGAAATAGTAACAGGACTGTCCTAGGGTTGTAGGGAGAACTAAATGAGTCAAACTCAAACCCATTATTTTAGATTACTATAATAACTGTACATGTCATTCTGCTTTCTGGATTTCCACGAAAGGTTTGCACCAAAATCTCTATGACTCTTGTTTCTGTCTCCACTTTCATCAATATCTATTTATCCATCTACCTAAATTATATAGATGTACTACTCTACTATTGGACTAATACATATATTATAAACATGCATAAAAATTAAAGGATACATTTAAAAATGTAAATAATTTCTAACAGTCTTCTTGCATCTTAATATATCATCCACTGTAATTCCACTCTGGGATGGCACATATGGCAATAACTACTAACATTTTGACTTCCTTCTCAGGGCAGCAAAGAGCATGTAAAGACTTCTAAAGGGTGATAGGTGGTACATTAATGGCTTTAGGAGACTTATTCTGATAATTGTATTTTGATAGTAATGCTGTTTTTAATGACTATGCAATTCTACCTTTTGCAACCATTAAGATGATCCCAATGTTTTTCTTCTTTAGTTTGTTAATGTGGAAAATTACACAGACTTGTTTTCAAATGTTGAAAGAGAAAACAGCCATATATGATCTGTAAAAGGATGGGTGTAGGGCCGGGGATTTAGCCCAGTGGTTTCGCGGCCAGCTGCGCAAGCGCAAGGACCCAAGTTCAATCCCCAGTACCAAAAAAACCCCAAACCAAACCAAACAAAACAAAAAAGTATGGCTGTGGCTGTATGTCAGTAAAACTTCACTACAAAAAGCAAGTGGTGGAGAAGATTTGGCACTGGAGGTATAGTTTGTCAATCCTACTCCTTTAGCCTATTTTACTAAGTAAGTTAAAGATTTTGTTAAATAAACTATCATGCCTATATTCCAGGTAGAGTGCTCTAAAAACCACAGATAAAAAGACATCAACTGAGGTAGAGGATAATGGAGAAAGAGAGTACGTTTAAAAGTGATGTGGAAAGAAGAGGAGAAAAAGCCTAAAGACTGACTGAAGAAGTCATGAAATGTTTAACTAAGAAACCACTTGTTTGTGTGTTGCAGGACTTTATTTTAAGGCATTTTAAAATGAATTAATTTTATACTATCTAATGTTTAAACACAAACATACCTTGGAATAAGAAAGTGCTATTTGTTGGAACACGGCATCATCTGGTGATTTACTATATAAGGCAAGTCCTTGTTCATCATCATCAAAAGGGTAATTAACCACCAAAGAACCTACAAGGGAAAGGAGAAAAATGTATCATGTTACCTGTTTTAAAAGGGACCATTAACATAAAAGTAAGCTTTTCACAATATCGTCAGAGAAGAAAAGTCAATAAAATTTGCTAAGCCTAATTTCATCAACAAAATCCAAAACAGGGGCTTGAGTGTGTAGCTCACTAGTCAAGAGCACTTTCCCAGTATGCACAAATCAGTGTTCAATCACCAGCACCATCCAAAAGCAAGCAAGCAAGCAAGCAAGCAAGAAAGAAAGAAAGAAAGAAAAGAAAGAAAAATATACTAATTTCCTCAATAAAAATTAAAATGCATAAGTGAAAAAAACATAGATGCATGATCTCTACAGGATGCCTTAAACAGAAAGATCTTGGGAATTTACCAGTGTAATTTAACCCATTAGTGCTAAAACCAGAAGTATACAAACATTTTTTTACACAAGTAAATAATTTTATAATATGTAAGATCAGAATTTTGATACTTTTTCAGTACAATTCAGACATTTTAAAGGTTATGACATTTTAAAATAAGAAGAAATTGAGGCCCAACTAATGCATCCTCCTCATTTTGGAGATACAGAGTCTAAAACAGAGAGGTTAAATGACTTATGGATAGCAGAACCATCCCTGACCCACATTCAGAAAAAAAAATGCTACAACTTTCTCTTATTGTTCTATTGGAAATTATTCACTTGGCATTATATGACTTTTTATGACTTAAGATAAACAAAGTAATGTTTTAAAACAAGTAAAAAATATCAACTCCTAGTAGTTAGGATGCTTCTCCGTGGGAAGTCCCTGGGTTTAATGCCAAATATCACACACACACACACAAACACACACACACAGTGTGCACACACATGCACATACACACATATGCAAAGAAATTAAAAGCTTTTCTGTACACCAATAATAAACTAGCTGAGAAAGAAATCAAGAAGACAATTCCATTCATGATAGCATAAAAAAAAAGTACCTAAGAATCAACCTAACCAAGGAAGTGAAAGACGTCTATAATGAAAATTAAGAACATTGAAGAAAAAATTGAAGAAGACACTAGAAGATGGAAAGAGCTCCATGTTCATGGATCAGCAGAATTAATATCATTAAAACGGTCATATTATCAAAAGCAACCTACAGATTCAAAGCAATCCCCATCCAAAAGGCAATGACATGCCACAGAATTAGAAAAAACAATCCTAAAATTTATATAGAAACACAAAATAACAGCCAAACAGTTCTGAACCAAAAGAGCAATGCTGGAGGCATCATAGTATCTGATTTTAAAATATACCACAAAGTCATAGTTACAAAAACAGCATGGTACCTGCAAAAAATAGACATGTAGGCCAATGGAATAAAACGGGGCAGAGAAACAAAACCACACAACTACAGCCATAGGAGTCTTGACAAGGGAGCCAAAATATGTTTTTTTAAAAATATCTTTTAAAAATGGTGCTGAAAAAAAAATGGTGCTGAAAAAAGTGGGTATCTATATGTAGAAGACTAAAACTACATCCATACCTTTTACCCTGTACAAAACTCATTTCAAAAAGTATCAAAGTCCCAGGTTTAAGATATTAAAGTTTGAAACTGCTAAAAGGAAACATTGGAGAAACACTTCATGTCAAAGGCAGAGGCAAAGACTTCCTAAATAGGACTTCAATAACACAGGAAACAATAGTAAGAATCAGCATATGAGACTACATCAAATCAAAAAGTTTCAGTATAGGGCTGGGGACTTAGCTCAGTGGTTCTGTTGCCTGCCTTGCAAGCGCAAGGACCCAAGTTCGATCCCTGGTACCAAAAAAAAAAAAAGTTTCAGTATAGCAAAAGAAACAATCAAAAGAGTGAAGAGACAGGGTTCTGAATGGGATAAAATATTTGCCAGCTATTCTTCAGACAGACAATTAATATCTAGAATATATAAAGAATTTTTTAAAAACTTAACATCATGGGAGGCTGAGGCTGAAGGATTGCAAGTTCAAGTCCAGCCCAGTCTGGGCAGCTTATTAATACTCTTTCCAAAACAAACAAATGAAAACCCCAATCAATAAATGGACAAATAAATACAAATGGCCAATCAGTATTAAAAAAAATGTTCAACATCTTCAGCCACGGGGGAAATGCAAGTCAAAACTGTACTCAGGGGCCAGGAATTTAGCTCAGTGGTTCTGCCGCCTGCCTAGCAAGCGTTAAGGACCCAAGTACGATCCCTGGTACCAACCCCACCCCACAAAACCCAAAAACCCCAAACAAACAAAAGAACTGCACTCAGTAGAGAAGGGTGGAAGGGGTGAAGGGAGCACAGGGAATGGGGAAAAAATAAGAACCAAGATACATCATGTACAGGTACAAGCTCCCAATGATAAATGTAAATATACTGTATACCTAAAATGTACCAATAAAAGAATTTAAGAAAGAAAAAAAAACTGCACTCAGATTCTATCTTACCCCAATGTGAATGGCTATCATCAAGATACAAAATACAACAAATATTGGTGAGGACATGGTAAAAAGGAACACTTCTACACTGTAGGTAGGAATGCAAATTACTACAGCCTCTATGGAAATCAGCATGACAGTTACTCAAAAAACTAAAAACAGAACTTCCATATCTGTGTGGAACACATCTAGATGCCCATTAACAGATGAATGGATAAAGAAAATGGGGCATATGCACAATAGAGTATTATTCAGCTATAAAGAAGAAATTATTTCATTTCTAGGAAAATGGATGGAACTGGAAATCATCATGTTGAGTCAAATAAGCTAGACTAAGAAAGACAAGTATCACATGCTTTCTCTAATATGTGGAATCTAAAAACAAAGATAACATGAAAGTAGAAGAGATACTATTATTAGACAAGAGGAAGGGAATAAGAGGGAGGGGAGTAAGGGAGGAAAATGTGAAGATAGTATGATCTAAATATGCTAGACGTATGTAAGAATATAAAGTTTTTTAAATGGTCATCACAATACTTAACAATATTTCTACTAGTCTATCTCAATAACTAGCATCAACACCAAAAACATGAGCAACAAAAGAAAAAAACGTGTAAGTTAGGCTTCATCAAAATTAAAAACCTTTATGCATCAAAGGACATGATTAAGAAAGTACAAACACAACCTACAAAGGAGAAAATACTTGCAAATCAGCCATGTGACAAGAGTCTAACACCGAGAATATATAAAACATATAAAGAACTTTTCAAACTAAACAACAAAGAAAAACAATTAAAAACTGGGCAAAGAACTTCAACAGATGTTTTTTCAACGAAGATATACAAATTGCCAATGAACACATAAAATGGTGTTCAACATCATTAGTCATCAGAGAAGTGAAAATCAAGTCCACAATCAGCTGTGTAGTGGCACATGCCTGTAATCCCAACTCCCTGGGAGGCAGTCAATGAGGATTACAAATTCAAGGCCAGCCTGGGTATTACCAAAACCCTGTTGTAATTTTTTTTTAAAAAAATTTTAAATGGCTAGGGATATAGCTCAGTGATAAAGTACCCTGGAGTTTGAGCCTTATAGTACTGCAAAAAAAATAAATTTAAAAACCAAGATGAATCAGAAAATGGAAAGATATCCCCTATTCCTGAATAGGGAGAATCAATACAGTCAAAATAGCCATACTTCCAAAACTGTCATACAGATTTAATGCAATCCCAATCAAAATACCAACAGTGAGGCCAGGGATTTAGCTCAGCAGTGCAAGGTCCTGAGTTCGATCCCCCCATATCAAAAAAACAAAAACAAAAACACAAAAGGCTGGGGGTGTAGCTCAGTGGCGCCGCACCTGGCAAGGGCAAGGTCCTGAGTTTGATCCCCAGTACCTGAAAAATATCAGCAGCGTTCCTCACAGAACTAGAGAAAGCAATCCTAAAATTTATACAGAACAGAAGTGAACAGTGAAAGCAATTGTGTAAGGCAGGGGGCATCACAATCCCAGATTCCAAGTTATACTACAAAGCTACAGTGATAACAGCATGGTACTAGCAAAACAAAAAAAACCACACAGACTTGTGGGTCTATGAAACAGAATAGAGGATGCAGAAACAATTCCAGGCACACTCACTACCCTATCTTTGAAAAAGGGGCCAAATACTTTTGCTGGAGGAAAGACAGCCTCTTTGATGGTGCAGGGAAAACTGGCTATCTACATGCTAAAGATTGACCCTAGACCTGTATCTTTCTGCATGCACTAAACTAAAATCAAAATGGATCAAAGATCCAAATATTAAAACAGAAATACAATCTGCTAGAAGACAAAATAGGTAAAACTTCTGAAGACATAGGCAAAGACTTTCTGAATAGAAACTCTGGTTGCACAAAAAATAATACCAAAAAATCAACAAATGGGATCACATCAAATTCAAAAGCTTCTGCAGAGCAAAGGAAACCACCAACAGACTGAAGAGACAACCTATAGATGGGAAAAATTTTTCACCAGCTACTCATCGGACAGAGGTCTAATATCCAAAACATATAAAGAACTCAAAAAAATGAGACTCCGCAAATATAAAGACCCAATTAAAAAATGGGCATCTGAAATGTATAGACATTTCTCAGATCAAGTTCAAATGGCCAATAAATACATGTAAAAATTTCAACATCGCTGGTTAAACTGGTGCAATCACTATGGAAATCAGTATGGAGATTCCTCAAATAACTAAAACTAGGAATTTCATTCAACCCAGCTATTCCCCTTCTAGGCATTTTCACAAGAGTTAAAATACATTATATTATAGTGATAATGCATTCCCATGTTTACAGCAGGACAATTTATAATAGCTAAATCTTGGAAGCACCCTGTATGTCTATCAACAGATGAATGAAAAAAAATATTGTATTTATACATAATAGAGTACTAGTCTGCCAAAAAGAAAGATAAACTTGAGTCATTTGTAAAAAATGAGTGCACCTTGAAACAATAAGGTTAAGTAAATTAGACAGATAAGCCTGTATTGTATTGAATAGTTTTCTTATATGAGAAACCTAATATATAAATAAAGTGCAATACAAAAGACAGACAATAGGAAAAAAAAAGTTATTGTAGTCCAACATGGTCAATGTAAAAGTATACCTTGATTTAGTATAATTGTTCCTCAAAGAGCTATACACAGAATTCCCATGTTATCTATCAGTTTCATTCCTAGTATATATAATACCCCAAAGAACCAAAAAGGAAGAGGAACTCAAATTCTTATATGCCAATACTCACAGCAGCATTATTCATAATGGTCAAAAAGCAGAAACAACAAAAATGTCCTTTAATGGTTAAATGGAAAATGTGACATATAGTATATATATATATATATGAATATTATTTATCCATAAAAAGGAATGAAGTATTAATACATGATACAACATGAATGGACTCTAAAAACATGATAAATGAGAGCCAGGGACTTAGCTCAGTGGTGCTGCTGCCTGCCTTGCAAACGCAAGGTCCTAAGTTCGATCCCTAGTACCAAAAAAAAAAAAACCATGATAAATGAAAAAAGCCATACACAAAAGGGTAAATATATATATATATATATATATATATATATATATATAGTAACATTCATATGAAATATCCAGAATATATAAATCCATACAGGCAGAATACAGACTGGTGGTTACCACCAGGTGAGAAAAGGGGAGAATGGGAAACAACTGCTTAGTAGGCAGTTTCCTTTTGGAAAGATGAAATGGTTTTAGAACAAAATAGGGGTGGTGAATTGCCAATTATGAATGGACTAAATGCCACTGGAATTTTCACTTTAAAATAGTTGATTAAGAATTTCATCTTGGTGGCCAGGGATAGCTCAGTGGTTCCGCCGCCTGCCTGGCAAGCACAAGGGCCCGAGTTCAATCCCCAGTACCAACAACAACAACAACAAAAAAAACAACAAAAAAACCCCAAAGAATTTCATCTTGGGCCAAGGATTTAGCTCAGTGGTTTCAGTCCCTGCCTTGTAAGCATTAGGTCCCAAGTTCGATCCCTAGTACCAAAAAGAAAAAAAAGGATTTCATCTCAATTGAAAAATATTAGTCTCAGGTGGGCATGTAACCTCAGCTACTCTGGAGGCTGAACCAAGTGGATTGCAAGTTCAAGCCCAGTTTGGGCAACTTAGTGAGACTCTGTGTCAAGACAAAATTTTAAAAGAGCTGGGGATGTAGCTCAGTGCTTTCTGGGTTTAATCCCCAGCACTGCACATATACATAAATATCATCTCAAAATGAGCCACTTTGGCATATTACTTTGAGCTGACGACAACAGAGAAACAGCAGATGCAGGAAGGGCTCTCTGCCCTCCCTCTTTCTGTCTAGATGCAAAGTATATATTTCCCACGAGAACATCGTGGTCTAGGTACCAGGAAGAACAAAACACACTTATCAGAGATAGAGAGTCAAGATTAAGATGAGTCCACACAAAGAAATCGTACTAAAAATAACACTTATCTTCCATTATTTTCTCCCATATATTTCCTAGTAAGAGTTCCACAATTTACTGCCCCTAGAACCCATTTTCTTCGTGCAGTCACTTTTCACAAGTATTAGCCTTGGTTAAGAGTGTATGATCCCTTCAGTGGAACAGATTAGAAGATGCAGAAACAACTCCAGACATACTCAGCCACCTCATCTTTGACAAAGGAGCCAACCACCCTCACTGGAGGAAA
>NW_004624786.1:2855420-2887816 GCF_000247695.1 Heterocephalus glaber | reverse complement strand
AGTGCTTTGAAAAGTTCAAGCACAGTATTTTATAGTTATAAATATAAAAATTATAAAAGTTATTATAATTCAACTTGGCCAAATACATCTGAGTGCACTCTTGTTTACAAACAAGTTGTCTTTTGTGCGTGTGTGTGTGTGCGCGCGTGCGCACATGTGTGTGTGTCTGTTCAATTTATTAAAACGTGTACAGCAGTTATGTTTGAGTTTTTTTCTTTTGGCATTTTGGATTTTTTAAGATGTCTGCCTATAACTCAAGTTGGCTTATAGATAAATATAATTAAAGACATGCTTCCCCCAGGTTGCCAGATGATCCAAATAATGTCAACTGGTTTTACAAATACAGTACATATTGTTGTCTATGTATAACTTGGGAATCTTTCATTGGTCAAAATGTGTTGATTGTTATGATCTGGCTCTCACAGGTCATCTAAAAATTTATGAAGATAATTAAATAAAGACTCTTGGGCTTAGGAAAACTATCAGACAGGATTCCCCTCGGTAAATAAAGGAGCAGCTGCCTAGAAAAATTTATTCCAGCCTTTGTTCACAAAGGGGACCCCAATAATTTCCATAGCCTCGTAGAAAATACATTGCTAAATATATTACTGTGATATGTATACACTGGTCATGGTCTAAGTTTTCTGTGGGAAAATAAGGTTTTATTTAAAATGTTCTTGGTATAAAACAAAATTAAGGGACAAAGGGTTTCATGTAACTGATACTCATTCTTATTTCATGGTATATATATCCATGCCTCCTGGGTGTACAGGTCTTCTAAGATATTGTTTATGGTAATGATCTTTTTTGACTCAGGTATCTGCCTTTTGCTAGCACTCCAGCTACTTGTGATAAGAGGTACATGTCAAGCCAAAATGAGATAACCAGTCAAATAACAGTCTTCTTAAAAACTTATGTGATGTATATGTGTCACCACACTTAGGGATGTTCACTCGGCAAACAGTTGAAACAATGTTACACACTAAAATTAGAGGCTAGACATTATGAACTCCTAAGGTACATTTATAGGCCAATATGTATGTTCTCTTTAGATGCCATCCTACTAAAGGATAACAAGTAAGAGTTTTCTTTATGTCATTTAATGTCTTGTGATCAAATGGAGGTGTTTGACTAAAAGACTATTCCATACTACAATGGACAGATAAGTGTTACAAAGAAAATGTCATCACGATTGTCATCCTAAAATACTATGCGTAGCTCTTGATCTTAAGTTTCTCTATAATATATAACTGCTGTCTATTAATATTCTGCAGGGATACAACTACTGAAACAACAATGGTTGGTAAGAAATAACAGCCCTCTGTGCTTTTACTTCAAAAGTGCTTGATGTTTTAACTATTATAATAGTTAAGCTCACTGCTCCTACTGAAATACTTATGTCACTGATCTTCTCTTCTGGGTGTTCAACAACTAAAGTTTGGAGAACAAAACTAGAAAGGGAACTTGGCTATAAGGACAGCTAGTATTTTGGCCCTGGCCCCTCAAGGTCAACAAAAAACCAGGACACAAAGGAACCTTTGCTACAGGATCCTATATCTTTGTTAAGTCACTCAACCTCCTGAGCAGGGAGATTGCTGGGCACCAGAGGACAAATGTACCATGTGCCAAAGGAGGGTCACAAAGAGGGAAAAGTCTCCCATGCTTTTACTGAAAGCAACATGGTCAAGCAAGGCCATGACCCATCCTGACGGCTGACACTGACAGAGGAGCTGAGAGGCTCCATGCATGGTTCCAAAGCAATGCCTGAGGAGACTTAACTGACCTTGATAGACAAGAGGTTCATATTAATTGACACAGGTCTCACTTTAACTTGGTCTTAAACACCCAGCAGAAAAGAATACCCAAAAGAGATATAAAATAATGTCATAGTAATAAAGATAGATATAAAAAGGGGCTCCAGTCACTGACCCCTTCTGGCAGTTTCTAGCTACAACAGTAGCTGACCATAGCTACAGATCATTAGGAAAAAACTATGGTAGAATCTATAATAGCCCCAAATTTGGCTCATTATTTCAGTCTATAAAAATGTTTTAACACAGGCCAAGAGAACCTCATAGAACAGAGAGCTGGGAGGCAGGCAAAAGATCTCTGCTAAAATATGCTTTAATAGACTATAATAATTCTAAAGATAATTTATAATCTCATATAATAAAAACAGATGATAAAGGAAACCTAATATAGATTACCATTCACATGCAACCCAATTTCTCCTTTACTTAATCCATAATCTATATATCCTAATCTTCCAGTCAGCTACTTTTACCTTTTCAATCAATGTGATCAGAGACTCACGATTGTTCTCCCATTCCTGTCGAAGCTGTGAAGCAGGTGGGTACTTGCAACAAGACAATTCCAGTGTGATTTCAAAACAGTTGGCCCATACGTAATTGTAATCTTGCATACCACCTATAACATGAAGGAAAAAACAAGTTTACTCCCAGAAGGAAAGGAATTTTGCCTTCCAAAAGACTGGAGAAACTAAATCAATCATCTCTTCTATGTATAAATTTTCTTTTCACTAAGTTGTTTGAAACTGGAGAGGGCTCGTTAATTTTAGAAGAGACCAAGAAGGAAGGCTAAAAGAATATATATTGAAGAGGAATATACATAAAGACATGAAGTTAAGAGCCAGGCGTGATGGCACATACCTGTTAATCCCAGGACTCAGGAGGCTGAGGCAGGAAGTTTGCCAAGAGTTCAAGGCCAGTCTGGCTACATAGTGAGTTTGAGGCCAGCCTGAACTACATAGTGAGAACCTGTCTCAAAACCCTACCCCCCCAAAAAAGACATAAACTTAACAGGTAGGATGAACAGTTACAAAGAAAAGAAAAAAATGGGAACGAAATCTATGTAAATAGGGAAGGGTGGAGGGGGTGAAAAGTGCACAGATAATGCGGAAAAAAATAAGAACTAAGTACATCATGTACAGATACAAGCACCCAATGATAAATGTAAACATATTATACACCTAAACTGTACCAATAAAAGAATTTTTAAAATAAATAAATAAAATGGAGTACTACTCAGCCATAAAAAATGAGAATTTAGAGACATTTATAACTAAGTGGATGCACACTGAGGCCATACTCCTAAGTGAAACAAATAGGACACACGTGTAAATACCACATAGTTTCTCTAGTGTGAGAAACTGAAAGTATAAATAAGGACTAAAAGGTATAATAGATAATGTGAAATAGGAAGGAAAGGGGAAGGGGAAAGAAAAGAGGGGAATGGAAAATGGAATTAATATGAAAAAATGGAAACAAAGTCTTTGTAAATAGGGAGGGGTGGAGGGGTTAAAGGGAGGGCAGGGGAACAGGGAAAAATAAGAACCAAGAGAGATTATATAAGGGTGCAAATTTCCAATGATGAATGTCATTATATTGTATACCTAAAGCATACCAATAAAATTAATTTTAAAAAAAGAAAGAAAAGGGCTAGATAGCAGAACAATATGTATACTGTTGTAAGTAGTTGAGTGAAAAAAGGGAAAATAAAGCTAAATATTTGTGCATGCAAAAAAAAAAGGCTTTGAAAACTGAACTGATATTGGAATCATAGACCACACAATTGAGTCAAAACTTATATTGGGGCTGGGGATGTACTCAGTGCGTGAGACCCTGGGTTTGTTCTCCAACACTGAGAGAAAATAATAGAACAAAAGAAAACTCAGATCTCGTAAGATTTAAAATACACAGGATATAATCCAAAAATATGTGCTATTCAAAGAACCAGCAAAACTGCATGGAACAAAGTTGAAAGACAGCTCCACGATGACCCATTTGTTGGAATTAATAACTAACCTTAAAGCATTATAGCCATGCTCTAAGGAAGTTAAACATCTTTAAAATGCAGTGAAACAAAGAAAGGGAACATATTAAAAGACCAAAATGGGAATGTTAAAACTTAAAAATATAATAACCAAATTAAAAATTTATTGGGAATTTATTGTTGTATGTTCAACCAAGGAATAGATATGACCAGGGGAAAGAGTGAGTTGTCTTGAAGATAAACAAAAATTACCTAGCCTAAACAAAGAGAGACAGAGAGGGGGAGTAGGGAGGGAGAGAGAAAGAGAGAACAAAAAACAGCAAAAGAGAAGAAGACTGGGAATACAGCTCAGTACTTGCCAACAGATGTGAGGACAAGGAGGAGGAAGAGGAGGAAGTGGTACAGGAGGAGGGCCGACTACATTACTATTAGATATGGTAGACTTCAAAACAAAGAAAATTGCCAGATAGACATTACAAATGATAAAAGGATTAATTCACCAAGACAACATAATCCTACATGTTATGCATCCAACAACAGAACTTCAACAGACATGAAACAAAAACTGATAGAACTAAAAGGAAAAACAGACAAATCCACAATTATAGTTGTGAACTTTAACATTACTAGGAGTATTGCAAGTTCAACCCCAGACTAAGCAACTTAGTAAACTTAGTAAAGCCCTGTTTCAAAATAAAAAATATTTTAAAAGGGCTGGGGATGTAGCTCAGTTCAATCCCTAGGTTCAATCCCTAGTACTGGGGAAAAACATTAATAATAACTAAAAATAAAATAGAATAATTATAACAATATATTATAATAAAAGTTATATGAACGTGGTCTCTTGCTCTCAAAACATCTTACTGTGACGCACTCACCCTTCCTGTGGTTATGTGAGATGATGTGATACAGCATTAAGCTGTACGTAAGGGTTACCTGAACTCAAGCTCTGCAATATCTCAATAGTCATCTGGTAAACAAGAGACTAAGGGCCAAGTAGTATATACAGTATGGATTTGCTAGACAGGACAATTCATGTCTTGGGCAAGACACAGCAGGACAATACAAGATTTCATCATGCTACTCAGAACAGCACACAATTTAAAGCTTATGAATAATGTCTGGAATTTTCCATTTAATATATTTCAAACAATGGCTGGCCACAGGGAAGTGAAACCTCAGAAAGTGAAATACTCACAATTTTGACGTCTGCTATTTTACAGATAATAAGAGAGTTCTTAGGTGGTAATTTTGCACTAAGATATTTTTAAATGTCAATGAGCATAATGCTTATAAAAAATTTAGGTGGAAAATCTGCATCAAATAAATAGAACACAGAGGTTGCCTTTTAGAAAAATTACTCAAATTCCTAATCTTTAAATTCAAGTTGACCAAATCTTAACTGAACTTGGTCTTTAAATTCTGAACAACTTATCTTGTAAAAATCTATTTCCTTCACCACTCCCAGTAGATACATATTTGCTAGTAATATGATTCTATAGAGCTAAACTAAATTACACAGTCCTGCCCATTTTTAGTTCTAACTTGGTCAATACTATCTCTTAATTTTGAAACTGTATTTTCCTGTTACAGAAAAAGCACTATCCCATTCTTTATCATCCAAGTTGAATAGAAAAAAAGAGGGGAGCACATCTAATTTACAGACATTGGCTCTAAATATTTGGGGGCCAAACCCTAAATATTGGTGTTTGGTCCTCAATCTTCACATGGGCCTATTGTCATATTACAAAGTATACGAGTGCACTGTTCCTAGTGGTCGGGTTTTATATTAGTAACTTGTGACTCAAGTATAGGAAATATTTTGAGTATGGTTTTATTAATGCTTTTCTTTAAAATTAGCACTCAAGATTTTAAAGAGAAAGAAGAGATTTAATCAGCTCTTTAATGTAAGACCAAAAAGCACTTTACTCATATACATTTGACCATCAGTGGTGCTATTAAATATGAACAGGCTGAGAATTAGTATCTGAATTGAACTGTCAGTACTCCTTAAAACATCCTGGAACAAAATGCCATTAGTCCATACACTTTAGAGGAGAAAAAGGATCCACCTGTTCATATATATATGCGTGTGTGTGTGTGTGTGCATGCATGCGTGTGCACACATGCGTGTGTGTGTGTGTTCTAGTTTCTGGCTGCAATGTCAGGAAACAATATCAATTTTCAAAATCATGTATTCTAACACATGTTTTCCAAATGTCTCGTAACTCTTAAATTTGTTTCTCATCTTGACCTCTCCATCAAGCTCCATAACCTATTTTCTAACTGTCCATTGTGTATTTATAACTAGCACATCAAGTACCACTTTGAATTTTCACTCTTATCCTACCAAAAGAACACACACACACAGGCACACACACAGACACACACATAGACACATACACACACTTCTTCAAATAGTTTCCCCTTTTCCCATTATCATTCTTACTATAAGCTCAAATCCCTCAAGGTCTAATCTTTGGGTCTTTCGTTTCCTTGACACCTGTTCTACCTGCAATTCTTGCACACTTTCTTGTATATCTCACTTTCTCTTTTCATTCCCATCTGAAGTCTTTATCTCCAAAAAAAACCTAATTCCAAAGAACTGCAAAAACCTTCCTAGCCTCCTCTGACTCTACATTCTACACAACGATAAACTCCAAAATGAATAGCACCATCCTGTCCTTATTATCAAATAATTCACACACTAACATGAGACACAAATTACTAACATAAGTGGAAACTATTAACATATGCATACTGATGACATAAACAAAAAGCTCTTGGAAGGCAGGAAAGTAACAGTTATTACAGGGAAGGATTCCTTGGAGGCATAGATAAACTGGAAGAAAGTACTGTGAACAAAACAAAGAATAACCTAATAATGTGTGAAGGTTCACATTTTGGGGGAGGAATAAGTAGTCTGGTGTACAAGAAAGGTAGGAGATAAGGCTAGAAATGTGAGTTGAATCAGACTCTGCTCAAGTTTAGACTTGATCAAACTAAAATGTAAAACCAGCAAAGATACAAGAATCCTTTAAGTTTTTGTATGTTTGTTTTTAACATATGATTGTAAAAGCAAAGTAACACAAGCATTTAATAGAACCATACACATCTTCTCTAAGTGGGACAACTGATAAGTTATTTAGTCATCTATACCTCAAGAACTGGTAAACACAGACTAAAAGGAAAATTAGATATGAGGACAGGACTCTATGCCATGTTCATTAGGTCAGATCGGCCGATTTGTCATTCGAATTCACTCTATCTTTATTCACATATTTGTCTTCATGATGTAGTAATTACTGGGAGAAGTATGACTTAAATTGCCTACTATACGTACAGATTTTTCTTTTTGTTTTGGTACCGGGGATCAAACTCGGGTCCTTGCACTTGCGCAGCAGGCGGCGAAACCGCTGAGCTAAATCCCCGGCCCTAGATTTTTCTATTTATTCACATCAGATACTGTATTTTTGTAGTTACATAATATTCACTTGATTTTTAGATTCCACTATTCTGGTCTTACATGGATTAATTCATAATGCCCTATTTAATGACTCAGACAACATTAAGAATAAGCTTTTTGGTCCATTTTTGGACAAAAACCTATTTTATGCTACCAAAACAGTTCAGTAACTATTTTTTTCCTTTCCAGCAGTTATCTACTTCAAGCCAAATGTACTTCAATATTTAGAGCACATTAGTGCTGTTTAGTCTGACTGCCACTTTAGGGAAAGAAAGGATGGCCCACATGATTGAAGGAATTTATGTTCATAAAGAACCTTGTAGGATATCTGGTCACATAACTCTGTGCCTAGAGTATAACAGGAGAAGGAAAAAAGCCTGATAAATCCACAGAACATTTTCTTCTTCCAGAGGAGGAAAAAAAAAATCACAATTACCAGTTTGAAAAGGTTCAGCTCCAAGTAAGAGGTGGCTTAAAAAAACAAACAAAAATGAAGCATTATGGCAGCCACCCTAACTAATCATATTATGCATAGACACATGAGCAACATGTAGGGCTGACAACTATTTTTCTGACTAATTTTCTATCTGAATATTCACTCAAATTATAGGCAAGGCAATCTGAGATAAACTGTAGGTCAGTTTTCACTGGACATGACTGAGACATATAAACAAGTCAGGGCAAAAGAAAAACCCAAATCATAAGCTATCACATGCAACTTGTAAGGTGTTTTGTTCCTACTCAGAATTGGAAAACAAATCAATTCTACCACAGAGTGATCAAAAATAGTGTTTTTTCAAACTGCAGCTCATAATCCATTACTGGGTTGTGAGGTATGTTAGTGAGTTCAAACACATTTTTAAAAAATGAAATAGAACAGGCTAGAAGAAATAACACTACAACATAGTACAAGGGTATTATTTCATGAAACTGTTTTAGTTTTATGTACACACACTACATGAAATGTATATAAACAACTAAAAGGTATTTCATATTATAGGTTGCTACTGAAAGAAATTTTGGAAAATACTATGATCTAGGACAATGGCGGGGAACCCATGGCCTGCATGGGGCAGCGGGCTGTTTGTATTGTGAAAGCTCTAAAAACTTCATCATCACTGATCTAGGATCTACCAGCAAGACAAGCTTATTTTCTCAGAATAGGAGCAACCCTAGGAAGAATATTTTTATAAATTTTTGTAAGATTATCTAGTCCAAAGATCATCTAAGATCTTAAATAACTATTTACAGTACTCATTTTCTCAGGTGACAAGAATTCATTTATTCAAGGCAGATGTGGTGGCGCATGCCTGTAATCCCAGCACTTGGGAGGCAGAGGCTAGAGGATCACAGTGAATTCGAGACCAACCTGGGCTATATAGTGAGTTCAAGGCCAGCCTGAACTATATAGCAAGAACCTATCTCATGGCCGGGGATTTAGCTCAGTGGTTCCACTGCCTGCCTCCCAAGTGCAAGGACACGAGTTCGATCCCCAGTACCAATCCCCGGTACAACCACAACAAAAAAAAGAACCTATCTCACAAAACAAAACAAGAATTCATTTTAAAAATTTCTTTAAACTTTAGTGTTTACTTCTAAACACCAGGCATGAGTCTATGTGCTGGAAATAGAAAACCAAATAAAACAAAAATCCCTGCCCTGATGAAGTTTAAACTCTAGCATAGATAAGTAGCTGTGGTTTCCAATTCTAGACTAAGTGCTTTATGTAGTTCTCACTTGGGCCTCACAATCCTAGGAGGTAGATAATATTTATCTTCATTTTACATATGAAGGAACTGAGACAAATTTATTTATTTACATGTTCAAGATTAATTGGTCTGTCTCTCTTGCTTGCTCTTACTCTTTCATACACATGTGCACATATGCAGAGCTACACAAGGCAGAGTTAAAATTCAAACCGAAGCTAGTAAGATCCCAAAGCTGTGCTCTGAGCCACTATACTACACTGCCTTCCTGTGTCTATTTGCAGGAAAATAAAATGAAACAATGCTCTGCCCAAGAAAATATCTAAAACCTGCTCAGAACTGTGACCCCTTGGTCAAATAATTTCAATTATAGATAGTCTGGGGTTTCTTGCCCTTTTTTAAATTGAAAGAAGGCAATTCTTAAAGTGACCCAAAATTTCAGTTCATCTTTATTAATATGTTTTGGAATACACATACTGAAGCATCGACTGATTTTTATAATATCTTCAAAACTGTGAAAAAAGAACAGTAGGCAAAAGGCATACAACTCAGCACATTATGGTTAAAAATAAAAAGGCTCCCTGCTCCATGAATATGTCCAGCTTAGGCTCTCAAAATAATGAGGCTTTAGCAGGTAAGTACGACTATTTACAGGCCTTATTAGGATAATCATTCCCTAGGTGGAGCTTACAGGTTTGAAAGCCATGTTAAGAGAAGTAAGGTCCACTAGACAGCTAGATATGCTGAATCAACTGTGGAAATGAAGGCAAAGGTATAGGGGTCAGATCACTCCACATTCTACACTACTGATACACTGTGTGATCCTCCCAAGGAGGAACTATTTCTGTTTTGCTCCCACTGAAACCTAATACAGAATATGGAACATGGCAGGTACTCAGTAAATGTTTACTAAATGAATAAATTATATTACATAAGTTTTTTCTTCTCTCAGGCTTTGAATTTCCATAAAGCAAAAGGATTAGACTAGTTCAATATATTTACTTTCAGCTCTAAAAATCTGTATTTCTTTGAGCTAGAATTACTAAATACATCACATAGAGTATCTGTAAAATCACTCCAGGACATCTAGGTGTGAATATGTGCCAAGTCACAGGGTTTCACAACATCTTGCTGCAGTCCTGCATAAGATAAACAAAATGAATTTGCCCTGTTGAAACTACTTGAAACGTCATCAACTCCTCTTCAAGGAGAAACTGTTTGATATTTGCTAATATACAAAGAGAAGCAATTATAGAAATAAAACACATCTGACAATTCAGCTAAAATAGGAGAAAAGTTGATGCTCATAAAAATAATTAATGATAACAGCAACAAAATTCAGCTTCTTCAGATATTTGAAGAATCAGAAAAATCTCATAACTGATTTAACCAAATTAAACAGAGATTAACCAATCTCTGCTTTTAATACCAAAGTATACTTACTTTCTGTGAAGGCAGGATATTTAATTTTCAAATAGTATAACATAAACTTACATTCCTTAATCATCAATTCGGAATTACTTTCTAAACTTTTAGAACTTTTGCAAAAAGGAAAAGTAAATTACTTTTCAACCCATTATTTTAAGTAACATCATCTCAAATTAATGAAGTGACCTAACTCACAAAACCACCAGTCTACAAAAATTAGATATTATTAAATATATTCACTGAAGATTGAAATGTGAGGATTACACATTGAAGTATGCCCCTCAACTATAAAAAAATGTTTTAATGGGCCGGGGATTTAGCTCAGTGGTTTCACTGCCTGCTGTGCAAGCGCAAGGACCCCGAGTTCAATCCCTGGTACCAAAAAAAAAAAAAAAAGTTTTAATAGTTTTCAAACCACCTCTAACTGTTATGGGGAAAAATCTGGCTTCTAAATACTTCAAACACCTTTGTATATGCATGCTATATACAAAAAACACGTAGAATCTAGAAGGGGATCAGGAAATTCTACAAGGTATTAAGTCCTCAAACTCAGGACTCACTTTGGATATACATGGCTTAACAAAAAAGTCAAAGAGTAACTCAAAGGTATTAATAAAGGAAAATTAAGAGACATACAAGATAGTTCATAATGCAATTGTCAATAAAAAGTAAGAAAGACCATAGGCATTTCATTTTAGAATGCGTAGATTTTAAGAAGAAAAAAATATAAATACTGATGACACCTCCATGATGACTTGTTCTTTCTGCTTATTCATAATAGTCTAAGTTTGTGCATAAAAGTAATAAAGTTAGGAGCAACAGCTATTTTCATGGTATTTAAAAAGAAAAGGCAAACTTATTTTATAATCCTTTAAAAACAGCATTCCATGAAATATTGGAGTCTTTTATGTTTTGGTGGTAGAATGTAAATGATATAGTCATAATAAAAAACAGTTTGGTGATTCCTTAAAAACTAAATACAGAGGGCTGGGGATTTAGCTCAGTGGTTCCAGCACCTGCCTTGCAAGTGCAAGGTCCTCAGTTTGATCCCTGGTACCAAAAAAACCCCTAAAAAACTAAACACAGAATTATTCTATAGCACTCCTTAGCTATATACCCAAAAGAATTCAAAATAAGGACTCTGATACTTGTCTGATAATGTTCATTACAGTAGCATTATTCACAGTAGCAAGATGGAAACTCAGTGTCCATCAATGGATGAATTGATAAATAAAATGTATTTATTATATACATACAAAGAATATTACTCACCATAAAAAGGAATGAAGCTCTGATAAATGCTACAAGGTGGATGAACCTTGAGTACATTTTACTAAGTGAAATAAGCTAGATGCCAAAGGACAGATATATATGATCCTACTTATGTGAAATATCTAGAATAGGCAAATCCACAGGATAGAAAGTAGATTAGAGGTTCTCAGTGTGAGAGGGTATTATTTAATGGTTACAAAGTGGTTGGAGTGACAAAAAGGTTTTGGAGCTAGACAGCGGTGATGGTTGCATGACATTATGAATAACTAATGCCACTGAATTCTACACTTAAAAATGTCTAAAATGGCAAAATTTATGATATATATTTTTACCACAATAAAAAAATAGAATTCCATGATCATTCCACAGATTAAATACAAAAGGAAATTGTTCCTTCCTTCCTTCCTTCTTTTCTTTCTTTCTTTTTTGTACCTTTATTTAAAATGGAGAGATCTGGTTGGTGGTCATATTAACCAAGCTGTTCAATTTAGCCATTTGTAGCTTGGCTTTATGTATCTCCTGATGTGATATAATATGGTCTACATAAAGGTCTTGCTGGAAAGTTAACAGCGAATCTTAATATGAAGAAAATGACAACTCCAGAATATGTAATGCTCCGCTGAACTGGTTTGTACTCTTCACTAGAGTCAAATGCAAGGCTTGAACCTTGACTGGATCCTGGATCTGGTGAAAAAAGAGCTACCAAAGATATTTTTGGATGTAGGGGAAATGGCAGTTATGGACAGCATGTGGGATTATAGTATCGAATTATTGCTGATTTTTCAATTATGGTAATGGTATACAGTTGTACAGAAGAATGTTCTTGTACTTGGGAAATGTATGCTGAGGAACTTACAGATAAAGTGTCATGAAATCTGTCACTTGTTTTTGGCAAAAGATTATGTGTGTATGTGTGTATAGGGCTATAGGTATATATGTGGTGGTAGGGAGGCAAACCACATGGGTATGATAACAGTAAATTTAAATAAAGGATACAAAAATGCTCATGTAGTCTTCTTTCAATTTTACAATGCATTTCAAAGTTTGAAAATAAAAATAAGTTGGTTTTTAAAATTTGTTTTTGTGGAAGTGAGGCTCGAACCCTGGCCACTGTACCACTGAGTTATATGTACCACAGAGTTATATCTCTACCCCTTTTTATTTTTTTATTTTGAGATACAGGCTTGCTAAATTGTCCAGGTTGGCCTTGAACTTAAGATTCCCCCTGCCTCAGCCTCCTGAGTAGCTGAGGATGCAGGTGTGTGCCACTGTGCTGGACAAGATGTAAGAGTTGTAAATTCTGCAGTTTCCTCTGTTCCACTCAGAATATACTTAACAAAGTTAAATGAGGGGGATTTAGCTCAGTGGTTCCACTGCCTGCCTCGCAAGTGCAAGGTCCCGAGTTCGATCACTAGTACCAAAACAAAGTTAAATGAACAAGAGGGAATATATAGCAAATTCATTCTTGCATACCTTCCACATCATACCAATGTGCGCCATTTGTGATCCCATCTTTGAAAGTCTCATCTTCATCTCCTGGACAATGAGGTTCACCAGTTTTCATTATAGGGTGATTTGAAGCGTAAGCTTTTGCCAAGTATTTAAAGACTTCATCATCTGAGGTTTTGCTATAGATTCCAGTGGCCTTATGTTCTGGAGAATCATCAAAAGGATAGCTTGCTACCACAGAGCCACCATGCAGATTTCCAGAAAGCACAAACCTTTGAAAATATAACCAAATCATGTATCACAAAAAAAGGCACAGAAAACACCACACATTTAAAAATTCCACATCTCATTCACTTTCTTCCTCTTCTTCCTTTCCTCTTCTTCCTCTCCCCACCCCTCCCCATGTTGGGGGTTGAACCCTGCTAGGAAAATGCTCTATCACTGAGCTTTATCCTAGCTCCATAAATGAACTCAAATATCTCTTGGAGAATTAGAAGACAACTCTCTCAGTTACTACAAGCAGACCATTACTAACAGCAACAACAAAAAAAAATAGAAGGAAAATATAATCAATTCAAAATTTCAAACAGCTTTTACAATTCACATTAATGGCAAGTAGTAAAACAGTATGAACAATGTTTCAGTAGATGTCTTATTTACAGAATTTCATTCATGTAGGAGGTTGAACTGTACAAACTTCCCAGTATTCAACCTTTTTTTAATCTACAAAAATACCAATTTCACTTAGTTCAATCTAATAATTATATTCATAATGTATCAATTTCATAAAAATAGCTAGCTGGTATAAATATTTGTTGAACACGAATTAGGTTAATAACTTTTATGTTTTGTATATTTACTGTCAAAAGAGAATTTTTAAGGTAAGGAATCTTTTTTTTTTTCATTATGTTTATTGATACATTTTAGGTATACAATACAGTTACATTCATCATTGGGATCTTGTACCTTTACATGATGTATCTTGGTTCTTATTTTTTCCCCATTCCCCTGCCAAGGAGTTTAATTTAAAAGAGAACGGATTTTGTCTTACTCCGGTTTCACAAATTACCTATACTAAATTCACATTTGTAAGAAAGACGCCACAGTAGAGAAGATTCAGGAAAAACAAAAACAACCTGAAACAGTAAGCTGCATTCCGGGAAAAACAATACAATACTGTATAACAAAGACTAGTTCTCCATTTAACTGAGGTTTCTGATTGCGATATAAAAAATAAACTGACATGGAGACAAAGCTGCTCTTATAAAACAAACAAATTTATAAGTGTTTCTGTGTGTGTGTGGTGCTGAAGATCAAACTGCCTCATGTATGCTAGCCAAGCACTCTACCACTGAGCTACATCCACAACCCCGTATTTCTGCTTTTAAGTGAACCAATTTATAATCTGGTCAAATTTCTAGATATAGAAATGCTGAAGAACTCCTTTTATGATGAAAGCTAAAGGTAAAAACACAATGCTCCATTTATTTACTTTTTCCTTATTTGTTTTGATTGTTTATTTTTAAAGGCAGGGTCTCCCTGACTTGAACTTGATATGTAGCCCAGGCTGGCCTCAAACACATCCTCTCAAGTGCTAGGATTACAGGTGTTGCCACCCACCACGCCTGGCGGCCTTTCCCTTATGTAAGAGTTCAAATCATTACTACAAGTAGAGATTAAATACTTTTCTCTTTGTACTCTAAATTGGGTTTTCTTGCTTCTGCCTTTCTGTGGTTGAAATTAACTGAGCTACAGAAATTCTAAAGGGAGTTGACATATTTCTCTATATAGCCTTGAAATAAAATGAAATCTATCATATGTCTAATTTGAATTATTTTAAGCATAATGAGCCCCACCTCAGAGTAAATAAAATAATGGAAATTACTTATAACACAGAATCTGTTCATCAAAAGAAAGAATTTAGCTAATGCTGACTGTGATTAAACACTAGAACAGACTATAAAAAGATACTATTTTAAAACTAATATAATTTTAATTAGCACCCTTCCAGACACTAGAGCATGCGATCTGGAGTAGTGGCAATAGCACAGGCTTGGGAGCCAGGCAAATGAGGGTAAGAACATTCAGTCTCCCAAATCTGTAACTCAACAGCAATATGAACAGAAGTTACATCTCTAAATTTGATAAACCTCAGTTTTCCTCTCATCTGTAAAATGGGGAGTTATAAAAACTAAATAAGATAACAGGTAAACATCTTCTAGTGCAATGACTGCTTTGTAGCTCCTCCTAAACAAATGTTCATTTCTTTAGAGATACCTAGCACCTTGTTTAGGGAATCACTGCCATACAGATTTACCACTAGACTCCCCAATTCCACTGCCAGTCCTGGACAGAATAATATAGAAACAAAAACTAAGTATGTATTCTAATTTTCTAACTCTACCCTAGCCACCTGTCCCTCATTGCTAAGGCATTAACAATTTACTTTCTAAATTGTATTTCTAAAATAATTTACCTTTTCCCCCACTGACTGGGAATGCTATCAGAAGGCTGGCCCAATTCAGGTAACCTATTTGACAACAAATATTTTTTCAGTATCAAAATACTGTTCTAGATATTCTGCAAAAGGGAAAGGAATCAAGAGATTGGGGGTGGGGGAAGAAAAACGAATTAAGATATACCAAATCCTGGAGGAATGTAATCATTTTGTACTGCAGATATGTATGTAAAAGTAAAAATTTTTTAAATACTGTTTTAGGCACAAGAAATACATTATGAACCAATACCACCAAAAAAAAGAAAAAGCCCTGAATATTCTAAGTGAACTATGCTACTTAATTATGTGTTTTTAATTAAAACTTTAAAAATCTAAAATCCTCTACTAAATGTCTTTCAGTTTGTTCAACATTTCTTGTAACACTTCTTAGAAATGTCTTTGTAACAATTTGATGAGTACCTTTAGAACAATGAAATATTTGCAGTCTACTTGAGGATTAAAATTAAATTCAATGAGAGCTTCTTTGCTCTTCCTACCGTAGTTTTGGAGGTACCAAGGCCACTTATAAGGAGGATTTTAAGAGAAAGTAACACTTATCACAGTGGCTAAAAGATTACTCTTTTGAGTCTTTTGTCAAACCAACTTTACAAGTATTTCTCTTACTTGACTTCATTATCATATATGTTCCTTGCCTAAGATTTAAAGTAGTTAAATCTGGGCTGGGAGTGTAGTTCAGTCACAGAGTACTTGCCTAGCTTGTATGAGTCCTTGGGCTTAATCCCCAGGATTGAAAAACAAATTTTTTTTTTTAAGTAGCTGCTAGACAAAGGCAAGGCAGGGGGCATCACAATACCTGACTTGAAATTATACTACAGAGCTACAGTGATAAAAACAGCATGGTACTGGCAAAAAAACAACAACAGACATGAGGATCAATGGAACAGATTAGAAGCTACAGAAACAACCCCAAACACAATCAGCCACCTTATCTTTGACAAAGGGGCCAAACACGTTCATTGGAAGAAAGCCTCTTTAATAAGTGGCACTGCAAAAACTGGCTTTCTACATGCCGAAGACTAAAACTAGACCCATGTCTCTCACCATGCACTAAACTAAAATCAAAATGGATCAAAGATCTAAATATTAAAACAGAAACACTAAATCTGCTGGAAGAGAGAATAGGTAGAACTCTTGAAGACATAGGTGTAAGCAAAGACTTCATGAACAAAACCCCAATTGCACAGGAACTATTACAAAGAATCAACAACTAGGATCTCATCTTATAAAAAAGCTTTTGCACAGCAAAAGAAATCACCAACAGAGTGAAAAGACAACCCAAAGAGTGGGAAAAAATTTTAGCCAGTTGTTCCTCTGACAAAGGACTAATAATACCTAGAACACATAAAGAATTGAAAAAAATCAGAACCTCCAAATTTAAAGACCCAATCCAAAAATGGGCATCTGAGATGAATACATACTTCTCAGACGAAGAAGTACAAATGGCAAACAAATATATGAAAAACGGTTTAACATCACTGGTTATTCAAGAGATGCAAATTAAAACAATGCTGAGATTCCATCTCACTCTAGAAAGAATGGCTGTTATCAAGAAATTAACCAACAACAAATGCTGGTGGGGCTGTGGGGAGAAAGGAACCCTTCTCCGCTGTTGGTGGTAGTGTAGACTGGTACAACTACTGTGGAAACCAGTGTGGAGATTCCTCAAAAAACTAGGATTAGAGGTCCCCTTTGACCCAGCTATTCCCCTCCTGAGTATCTTCGCAAAAGAATTAAAAGCATCATACCACAGCGATATATGCACACCCATATTTATAGCAGCACAGTTTGTAATAGCTAAATCCGGGAAATAACCCAAATGCCCATCAACTGATGAATGGATAAAAAAAAGATGTGAGTTTTTTATACAATGGAGTACTACTCAGCCATAAAGAAAGATAAACTTGAGACATTTCTAGGTAAAAGGATCCACCTTGAGACCATACTCTTACATGAAATAAATCGGACACGTGTGTAAATATTGCATTGTCCCTCTGGTGTGAGAAACTGAAAGTATAAATAAAGACCAAAATGTATAACAGATATTGTGAAATAAGAAGAATTTGTTCAAAAGACAAGGGGAACTAGGGAGGGGGAGGGGGGAAGGAAGGAAGAGAAAAGAAAAAAATGAGAAAAGAAGAATAAAACGGAAGCAAAAGCTTTGTAAATAAGGAGGGGAGGCAGCGTTGAAGGGAGGGGAGGGGAATGGGAAAAAAAAAGAAGAATCAAGATATATCATATACAGGTACAAATTCCTTATAATGAATGTGATCATTATGTATATCTAAATTATACTAATAAACTTAATTTAAAAAATTAAGTACCTGCTAAATATTATAGTCTATAAATATTAAAAATTAATCTCTACCTTTATGTTCTCTCAATAATCCTATAGATAACAAAAAATTAAGAAAATCTGATGTCTGGAAAAACTAAATATTCATGAAATTGCAGGTAAATATATTCAAGCACCCCAAAACACTCTGCACTGACCCCTAACACTATGATAATGCTCTTCACAAACATACCCAAGGGCTGGGGTAGAGAATTCAATCTCCAGTACCACCAAAAAAACAAAAACAAATTTTAAAAGAACACAAAAGTTCATTTATATGCTAATTTCCTCACCTTTAGGCAAGTAAATTTATTCAAAGAAGTCTGGTGTGACAAAAATGTGGAAGTCAAGTAAAATCTTTAACAATGTAGTTTAAGTCTTTTCTATTTTCCTAAGTATTTGTCTCAATTATTGGGCTGGGGATTTAGCTCACTGGTTCCGGTGCCTGCCTTGCAAGTGCAAGGTCCCAAGCTTGATTCCCAGCACCAAAAAAAAATTATCAATAGTACAAAGCACTGTTCAAGTGAAGTACAAAGTAAAACAAAAATACATAAATAAGTAAATAATCTTCACTTTTCTAAGTTGGAGGGAATTTTACCATATTCAAAATAACAAAAAGTCTATTTCTAATATAGCTGGGTGAACAGGATATCAAGAAATTACCCAAATTATTATTTTCACAAAATACACTTGCAAAAGGTCGTTTTCTCACAGAGACTTACGTTTGGGTTCTTCTTTTCCATATCCTACCTATGAATCTATATTAGGCCTCAATCTCAAATTGTGTGGGTACACAAATTTTTAATTTTGTGAACATTCATATATCAGCGTCCTTTGTTATTTTTTTTGTTTATATATATTATTTTTTGGTACTGGGGATCGAACTCAGGACGCTGCACTTGCAAGACAGGTGACAGAACCACTGAGCTAAATCTCGGGCCCTGAGTGTCCTTTGTTATTGATTAATCACTAAAGAAGAGGCATTTTGAATTAAATTTTGAAGACTGAGGATACAGATGGATATATTCTTTACCTGTATAATCACCTACTTTCCCTTTTGACTACAGTTACATGTTTGATTATGGTAGTCCACTGCCTCAAAACAAAATGACTCTATGATACCAGCTGACCTACTTGAGTTTTTGAATTCTCACAAGCTTCTATCATTGAACTAATCAAACCAGACCATCACTCATAATCATTAAATACTAATGATATGAAAGAGTTAACTAAATAATGAATTTTTGGTTCCGGATTTAAAGTTCAAGGCTTTCAATGTAGCCTCAAGGTGACTTAAACCATAAGAAAATTTTCATTTTTGGTTGCAGCAGAATTAATACTGAAAAGAGAAATCCCTTCAAGGGTCGTGATGGGGTATTTTAAACACTTAAGCAATGGAAACTGCAGTTCATATATCATCTCAGAAAAGCCCTGGCAATCACAGTTTCTAACAGTAAGTATTATGTCAAAGTCAAATTTATGTAGATGTTCAGAGGTCATAATACGATCATCTTAAAAAAAAAAATCTTCCTAGAAAGTGTATATGAAATTGAATATAAGGAATCTTCTAAAGGGGAGTAAAGTGAAAGGCAGAAGACAAAAAAGAATCTGGAACTGTCATAATGCCCATGAATTTTCTAGCCTGCTATGTATGACTGAAATTTCGTAGAAGAAATGATTCCGAATCTCAAAGAAAAACTTTGTTCATTACCTTTACCTTCACTGACACTCAGAAATATTCAAATCAAGGTAGAAAGATGATTGCTTCAAAAGCCTTATGAAGGCAAAAAAATGGATATACTGACAACACTGACGCTTGATAAAGGAGAGGTACATGCTCACTTCAGACACTATTCCATTTGGAATAGTTCCTTCTTCTATTCTTCTCTTCCTCTTTGCTATAAATCCTACCTATCTCTCAAGATTCAGTTCAAGTTCTACCTCTTCCACAGAACAGTCCATGTTATATTGCCAGAGGGAACAGATTCCTTAAAGTGTAACTGGGTAAACATTTCATATATAACATTCTTTTGTTATATACTAATTTCTTGAGGTCCCCATCTTCTACTTTTTAATTTTAAAAATCCCACACAGTGCCAGGGATTTAGCTCAGTGGTTTTGCCGCCTGCTGCGCAAGGGCAAGGACCCGACTTCGATCCCTGGTCCAAAAAAATAAATAAATAAAAAATAAAAAATAAAATAAAATCCCACACAATGCTCAGAACATTCAAGGTATGTAATAAGTGACAATTAGTCATTTTAGTTGACAGGGCACCGGAAACCCTCAGTCTAAAATGAAGCAGCTTATGGATCTGTGCAAATTCTCCAGGCAAGTCCATATCCTTAACAGAACCAGAGGTAAAGATGGGAAGGGAACCAGTTTCTGTCAAATAAGAGGAAGACCCTCAGGGTGTCATTTACATTTCTGGGCTACAGTCTCTCTCCCTAGGTGTTAACAGCAGACTAAGACTCAGACTGCTTGAGTCTAAGCCGCAGCCACACTTCCTTCGCTAAGTAAATTAACCAGGCTGACCCTCGATTTCCCCGAATGCAAAACAAGAATATGAATGATGTCTATGTCATCAGGTTGTGGCCAACATCAGTGAGATAATGCAGTCACGGAAAGTGCTTAGCACAGCACCTCTAGTAGTAACATAACAACATTGACAACTAACCTATAAAATGTGTGAGCTGACCTAGGGTATCCTTAAATTCTCATCCATGGCTCTCTTCCATGGTTCTGGGAGTACAGAGACCAAAAAGGAGTCTCCCGTTCATCCACGCCTTGAACAAATGACAGCCTATAGGCAGCGCTTCTTTGACAAACAGCGGTAGTAGGAGGCTCCGGGAGCTGGGCCCTGTCCCTGTTTCAGGGTGTCACCCCCTACCCTCACTATCTCTATCCCTTAGGCCAGCAAGCATGGTTGGAGCGCCTGCTGGGTGTGGGAATCAGCCTCTCGCCCTTGAAGGCTCACGTGTGTGCAGGAGACGAGACCGGCGACACTCACTTGTTCCTGCGGATCCAGTCGATGAGGGCTCGCACTTCGGGCACCTCGTCTAGAGAGGGGGGCTCGCCAGTGCTGAACTGGTCGGGGAAGCTGCGGTTGAGGTCGCGGCCCCGGCTGTTGTCGCGGCCGCTGGTCCCGGGAGGGCCGCTGTCGCCGAGGCCGCAGTCGCCCTCGCGGGAGCGCTCGAAACCGTCAGGGTTGAGGCTGGGCAGCACGTACACGTCGGTGGTGTTGAGCAGGCGGACGAGGCGCGGATCTCCGCGGCGGTAGCCGGAGGCCAGCTCTCGGGCCAGGTAGACCAGCACCTGGCGCGACACGGTCTCGTCGCCGTGCATGTTGCCCACCAGCTTCACCTGCGGACGGCCGGGCACGAGCGGCCCCGCAGCGTCCGACCCCGCCGCGTCGCCGTCAGGGGGCAGCGGCCCCAGGCCGGCCGTGAGGCGCAGCACCCACAGCGGCCGGCCCTCCACCGAGCGGCCGATGCTGAAGAGGCGGGCCAGGCCGGGGGTCCCCGCGGCCGCCGCCTCCCTCAGCGCCTTGCCCAGCTCCTCTTCATGGTAGTAGCGGTCGAACTGGCCCTCGGCGCCCGCACTCGTAGTCGTGGTCGCCTCCGCCTTCTTGATGTGCGCCGCCCGGGTTGGGCTCCTCAGAAGCAGCAGCAAGCATAGCAGCAGCAAGCACAGCAGCAGCGGGAGGCGCCTCAGCCGCCAGGGCGGCCGGGCGTCCCAACCGCTCGCCATCTTCCAGCCGCTCCGCTAACCCCGGCTCCGCTCCCGCGGCTCCGAGCTCCGGGAGGCCGGGGCCCGCCGGATCCGCTCCGCGCCTAGCAACTCCATCCCGCCCTCCGACAGCAACCAATCGCGAACGACCCTGCTGCAGCGTCACGCCGGGGGACAGGACCGCCTTAAAGTGGACGTTTCCCTGGGCGTGTCTCCCCTTTTCCAGTCCGGGACCAGGTTGATCGCTGTCTTCCTTCACTGAGTTCTCCCTCCCTTCTCCGCCTCCCTGTTTCCTCTTCTAACGTTTAGTCCTCGTCTTTCATCTCTCAGTTCCTTCGTCATAGCCTCTTCCCTTAAATTGTTCTTTTTTCTGAGTACTCAGTAGCTCGCTTCCCCATCTTTGTTGTAGCTTTTCTCAGATGCGTGTTAACGCTTAGAGATGAGACTCGGAAGGCACCAAGGAAATCGAAGGACTCGAAAAAATCAATAGGTTCGAAAGAATACGTATATACAGTATTCGAGAAAGGATACCTACGCCACAGCACCCTTTGCACGCTTTCCTCCCATGTGTCCTGCCTCTGCCTAGCCCAGCTGCCTGCGTGAAGCTGAAGAGAATGTGATGCCTGGAGCAGCAGACGGCTCGCTAGCTTATAAGCACAGTCCTCGATACCTTACGAGCACTGTCCATTCCATTTTGAGTTGCTGTGTGGAAAGGTGTCTCCTAAATTTGTTAGGCCATGCAGTGAGCCCCCTTTGTGTTCATATTACCTATTTGCAGCCACCATACGTTGTTCCATTGCAACTAGTTCCTTGGTGTGCTGGTGTAAATCCTCCACGGGCCAATTTCGTTTTATACTTTACCTGCCCACTCTCACACCTCTTCTGAACCACACGCGCAATGTTCTTTAATGTTTGGCCAACGCTGGGAAAATACGATCTTCCATCAAGTCTAAAGAGGCCTTTTAAGCTGCTCTTTAGGCTTGAATCACTTGAAGAAACACAAAACTACACAATTCTTGTATCAAGTGTGAAATTCTACCCATCCAATAACATCATTGCTACAATGGTTGTATTTCCCTCTTTCAGAACCAAATATTTCAGCCTGGTCCCTGAACTATAGTTGAACCCTAATATGACTAGTAGAGTTAATTCATTCACTTATCAAAATATTTATTGAGCAACTGCTGTGTGCTAAAGCTAGGTGCTGGGAAGCAAGTCATTCTTCCACCTAGTCAGAAATTCACGCTGTTTATGATAAAGGATACAGTAGAAGTATGACAGAAACATCATTCAACCTGAGGAGGAGGAGGAAGGGAGAAAAGAAACTAGAAGAAGGGAGGAATTCTGAGCAGAACGAGGGCAAGCACCGAAGGCTACAGGGTTTGAGAGCAAATACTCCATCTTCTGAAATTGAGTATAGGTCAGGATTACTAGTGTGAAGGGAATCGTGGCTGTGGAGGTGACAAGACACAAGCCAGAGGTGCAAGGATAGACCTAAAAAGCACACTTGGTTCAGAAGGCCACAAAAAGCCATAGGTAGATTTTAAGCTAATTTAGAAAAATCCCTCTAACAATAACATGGAGACTGAAAAAGGAGGCCTAAGACACATGAGGCTCAGATACCTGTAAGGAAGATATAATCCAAGAAGACATGATAAGCCCCTTAAAAGGGGCAGTGCCAGTGGAGGCAGACAGAAGGAAATGGATTCAAATGACCTGTAGGAGGGAAAGTAAGACCTGGTGACAGAAAGGATGATAGGCTGGCTCCAAGTTATAGCCTAAGCAACTTGCAGGTGTTATTTGAGGTACAGGACAGGAGAAAACACAGGCTTAGGATAATGAGGTAGTACTCTGCATTGGGAGCAAGCACGGTCCTGTGATCTCTTCCATGCCCCATTTGGTCTAGTCTGTATTATACACAGCAGCTGTAACTCATCAAGAAACAAAGCCCCAACTCAGTGCAGAGACCACTCCCTCCTGGGAGTCCTTAATCATTATGCTGTTCACTTTTACAATAATCCAAATCAAAGGAGCCCCAGGGGACATGTTAACCTCTAATCAAGTATTTCCCTTTTTACCATATTTCACTCTCCTTTGAATCCTCCTGCCCTCTCACTCCAGCAGTCTCACCTAGTGAGTCCAGCTGAAATGTAAATAACAAGCATGAGCACAGTGGAATAATGTGATGTAACTTGAGCCATTGCCCACCCAGAAATCCTCAGGCCTTCCAAGGTACATTTGACACTGCTTCAGGGCTGGAGCCCTCTTTCTCAGCAGGTACACTGTGCCTGTGGTTGGAAGTGAAACCCAAGCTCCAAACCTAGTCACTATTCACTGGAGGGGAACACCAGGGCAGAGGGCTCCCTTGTGTTTACCTAGGACTGAATACCTCCATCTGTATCAGAGAAGTCTGGAACCTTGTGACAGGTGTCCCTTTCCTACTCCACCCTCCCAAGGAAAGTCTTGGCTCACAAATGAGGAAACTTGTGAAAGGCTTGAAAGTAGAAAAGGCTTCCCATTCACAGCAGCAGAGTGACAATGACGTGGGTTTCTAAAATTGGCAGAAACTATTGGATGGCCAGGCTGATTGAATAACTATGTCTTTTAAAAGATACATAGATCGTGAACTTGTAAATGTCTCTTTGTCTAGCACAAACACCTACAGATTTACAAACCTAATTGGACAATATTTACAGAACACCCACGCTGGTGAACAGTCTGCTGCACTGGCTACGGGAGGATTGGGTGCAAAATCTCTCCCCTTCCAGAGGCCAGAATCTAGTGAGGTACACAGGAACACAGGTACAACAAAAGTGTCCTTAGGACCAGGATTATGAAACATTCACTGTGCTGAACTATGTAGATTGACCTTATTTAAGCCTCACAACAGTCCAATAAAATAGGAACTATTATCATTCCCATTTCAGAACTAAAGAGATTGAGCAAGCTCTCATAGCAAGCTCCAGAAGTCTGGCTCCAGAAGTCTTTGTGTTTAAACTTCACTTCTGTGTGATGATGTTAAAAACAAAAGCCTACTTTTAGAATACAAAAGAAAAAGTAATTATAATTAGATGTCAAAGAAAACCTAGACTATGATTATGAGCTTTGATGTCAGAACCCAGTTTGCATCCTGGATTAACCATTTTCTAGCTGCTTTAACTTGGGCAAATTGTTGCATTTTTCTAATAATTAAATGAGATAACACATAACATATGTAATACTTGGCATATAACAAATCATCATTTTTTTTTTGTATGTATGTATGTGTGGTTGAACCCAAGGCCCTACCACTGAGCTGTACCCCCAGCTTTATTTTTGCTTTTAAGATTGTTAACAATCCTCAAATAGTAGAAAAAAGGAGAAAAGAAGAGGGAGCATCACGGACAGAGGCAAGAGGTGTGCAGTGAGTGGTGGCAGGAATGTAAATGTGTGGGAAGGAATAGTAGGAGCCAAAGCTATAAAGCTTGGATAGCGCCAGACGATAAAAGGCATGATATCCCATGCCAAAGGGGTTTTGCTTTGTTCTACAGCAAAGGAAAGCTTGCATAGCTGCTTATGAGGAAGAATGGTGTGGGTAATATTTGTGTTTTAGCAAGAGACTTTCAGGGGCTCTGTGGGGCAGCAAAAATTGTTTACCATGCAGACAAGAACTAATTCTGGCAAATTCACAAAGATAGAAAAGTATAAATTTGAGAAATAAATGTTTAGTTTGTTGGGTTGACATGATTTAGCAATTGCTAGAGTAAGAAGGGATGGAGAGGGAAAAATAGAGGAGGAGGAAGAGATGGAGGAGAAGTGAAAGAGGACTACAAGTTAATGAGAATGACCAGGTAGGTAGTCTTGTCATTATCTGGAAAAAAAGGAAAAGAAGCCAACTGGGAGGGTCTTGAAGTGTGTGGGAAAAGAGGTTAGGTATTGAGTTGGGAACCTTTTGGCTTGAGATGCCTGTATGACATCCAGAGGTGGATATGTCTAGCAGGAACTAGGAAGAGTTTCTGAGCAATAACCGTGGAGCCTGCCTCAGGTGAGTTGAACAGGCAAAGTGATGCATGACCTCCAAAGGAAGGTGATGAAGAGAAGCAGAAAGGCCCACACAGATCAGAAACCACATTTGTAGTTTCCCTCACAGTTCAGAAATGTGATCATTAGAGAATCTCTCTTCAGATTTAGGCTTTGCATCTTTTAGAGTTCTCAATTTAAATGTGTATACACTGTGTGCATTTATTCAATAAATATAAATCATGCATATACTATATGTGCCAGACACAATTCACTGCAGTGAATAAAACAAGAAAATTTCTGAGGCTGGGAATATAGTAGGTATGAGGCCCTGGGTTTGATCCCCAGCACCATAAAAGGAGAGGAAAAAAGTAAAAGAAAATTATTTCCTTCAGGAGGGCTTATGATAGGAGGAGGTAGATGGAAAGTGAATATTCAAAATAAGTTGAGTTTTAGTTGGTGATAAGTACTGTACCAAAAAATAAAGCATAGAAAAGGAATAGAGAGAGTGGAATGCAATTTTAAATAGGGCAGTCAAAGAAGGGCTCACTGAGGAGGGATATTCAAGACCTAGGAGCTGAGGATTTGAGCCACATGGAGAAGTGGGAGAAGAAGGAAACCAAGTATAAAGGTCTTGAGGTGGGAGTACGCCTTCAGTGTTGGACCTGGCCAGTGGAATCTACTGTCTGAGTACAGCAGGCCAGTGGGGAGGGGTGAAATGTGCAAGGTGGGGAGATGGATCACAGAGGAAAGGTCAGGGCAAAGATGAAAGTTGTTAGAGATTATTTAGGTCTGTAGACTATGGAGGTGGATGACTTAATGAGATCCTGTTTCAAAGAGAGAGAGACAGAGAGGCAGAGAGACAGAGACAGAGAAAGATAGGCTGGAGATGTAGAACAGTGCAAAGGCCCTGGGTTCAACCCCCAGTACTAGGAAAAAAAAAAAGGAAGTAGAGTTTGTAAAATCATTCTTTTAAGAAGTCCTGTTATTTAAAGAGCAATAGAAAAATGGAACAAAGAGTGAGGTATAAGGCCAAGAAACAATTTTGTTTTATTTATCATAGGAGAAATACCAGGTTTTTCATATATTGATGAGAATGATTTAGTAATGAAAGGAATTTGGGGCTGGGATGTAGCTCAGTGTCAGAGTACTTGCCTAGCATACATGAGTCCGTGATTCAATCTACAGGACTGAAAATAAATAAATAAGTAAATAAAGGAGAAAATTAGATGACACATTAGAGAGACTGGAGAATTGCTGGAGCCCTGCCTTAGAATGTGAGTAGTTGAGAAGGAGGTCCTGATAGCTCTAATAGACCACTGGAGGGATTGGTTTTAGGTAAGAGCACAGACATTCAAATATAGTCACAATAGGAAGGCAGAATCCAATGGGCACAAGTAAAAGCACAATTAAGTGAGTAAGTGAGGTGTTGAGAACTGGTGGATGGTCTCTGATTGTTTTTAATTTCTTAATGAAATGAGAAGCAAGACCATCAGCTGAGTATAAGGATGTTGGAATAGGTGTTGGAGATTTGAGGAAGCAGATGTGAAATAATCACCTTAAAGAGTGAGAAAAGAAATGAAGATCTCAAGGTGCATCCATTTACCTGTGAATCCCTCAAGTTTATTGTTTTTACTGCAGAGTAGTACTCCATTGGGTATAAATACTACATTTTCCTTATCCATTCATGTGTTGATGGGCATATAGGCCATTTCCAAGATTTCGCTATTATAAATTTTGCTGCTATAAACATGGTTGTACAAAGATAGATAAGAAGTAGGGAGATCCTTTTCAAATTAGAGGGGGAACAAGAGATGGAGAGGAGGGGCCAGGTGGAAATAGGGGGATGGAAAAAATCTGAAGGAAAAAAGTGGAAACTGAGCTTTTGTACATGGAAAAGGGACCAAGAGTTGGAAGGAGTAGGGAGGGATGGGAGGAGTAGGGTAAGAAAAAAAGAATTAAGATATGTTATGTACATGGACCTCTCCTCAATAAATGCAGTCATTATATACTGCAAACATGTACTAAGTAAAAGAGGAAGAAATGGAGAGTAACAATAATTTTCAGCTATTGGGCCCAGAAGTTTTCTAGCATGTTATCTAATCCTGAAAGCTAATGGCACATAAAACAGAAACTTTTGTTTTTATTTTATTTTTGTTGTTGTTGTTGAGAAGATTGTCTGAAACTATGGAAAATGTGGTCATAGTCCCATGAACTGGGTTCTGAGAATCCAGTATGCCACCCTGCAGGGTTGGAGGCCTCTGTGACGCGAATACAGAGAAGTGAGAAGCAAGAGTGGATCACCGCTAAAACCTCCATTTCAATTTTGCTCTTTGCGTGGCTCCCCCTAGTGTTAGCACCACAAGTGGCTACACATTCCACATGCACCTCAGCAAGAGGACGTTTCATCTTAGCAGCTTGCCCCCCCCCAAGAAACTAGTAATGATGAAGTCATCTTAGAATCTAAAGACAACCATCTGCAAACTTAGGATTCAAAAGACAAATAGCATGTCCAAGTAAACATAATATCATGTTCTTGTATTTCTGTATGCATTTGTATATCTTTGTTCTATATTATTTTATTTATTTATAGTACTGGGGCTTGAACCCAGAGGGACTCTATCACTGAGCTACATCCCCAGATCTTTTTGCATTTTGTGACAAGGACTCACTAAGTTGCCTAGGCTGGACTTGAACTTGCAAGCCTCCTGCCTCAGCCTCCCAAATAGCTGGGGTTACAGGTGTGTGCCACCATGCCCAGCTCTTTGCACTTTTGTGCATATTATCTTGCTCAATGCTTACAACTCTGTGAGTTAGCAGGACAGGCTTGAAAGATTTTAGTTTTAAGCTGCCACTAACCAGCTCAGGCAAGGACTACAGAAGGACACAGAGCAGAACTGGGAATTTCAGCCCTATCTGTAAAATCTCTCCAGAACTTCTACGATCATACTCTGGAGTTCATTACCCTTCACTCAGCCTGAGGTATAGAGTCAATGTATGCACATCTAACTTACAAGTATAAATAATGGGAGAAAGAAACAAGTAAGCTGAAATAAAAGTACATGTTGGTGAAACTGTGGAAAGGATCTATGGATTATTTTAAAGGTTTACTGAGGATTAACAACGAAATGAAATGCAATACCCTCTTCACCTGACCAGGCATGTGGTTTGTACTTGTGGAGGAAGAAATCAAGATTAACTGAGGGCCATAGAGACCCATTTATTTAAAGAAGAGCTAGAGGAACTGACAAAAAAAGATGATGAAAACAGGAAGCAGCATCCAGTTAGAATCTTACAGTTGCTACTGTGTTGCAAGCAGCAAAAAACAAACAAACAAACAAAAACAAGAATGACTTTAACCCTGTAGAGGAATATATATATATATATATATATATATATATATATATATACACACTGGGGATCAAACTTGGGACCTTTCTTTCACTTGTGAGGCAGGCACGTAGAGGAATTTTTTAAAATGAAACCTCAAAATAGATAAATGAAGGGAATTTTCAACAGAAACTTGAGTCACATCAATTCTGGCAGGTGCTATTAGTTATGTATCCAGATTCTCTCTGCCAGGTCAATATACCCACTTTCTAGCAGCAGCTTACACCTGCACCCTTCTTGGAAAGATTTCACCTGACTGACAGGATCTGCTTTGCCCAGAAACCCTGAGAAGTTACACACTGCCTGCACCTCACCTTTTGCCAGGATATAATAGACCCCTTTCCTTTTGGATAGGACAGACTTTGGAGCAATTCCTTCTCCAGAGCTTTGCATGGAATCAAGCTGAGGTTAGAAATCTTTCATCCTTGCTTAGCTTCTTCTTTTTTCTTGCATCCTTTAATCCTTTACAGATTTTTCCTAAGGGCACTCCCTCAATAAATCACACATACAAGCATCCCTGGCTCAGAATATTCTTCTGAGGAACTTGCATGAAGACAGCCAAGTAGGATGAAACTCCCTAGTACTTCCATCGGAATTAAATGGAATACATTTTATTTTTTTATGTTTTTTTGTTATTTGCTTTTGTTTTTATTTTAATTAGAGTTTGCTCTTAATTCCTTGGAGATTTTATCTTTGTAAGCTAAAAAGAAATGAAATGTGTTTATTGAAATTTCTTGAGGTGTATACTTAGGTAGGTCCAGTCTATTTAAAAAGTTTTTTCTAGGGAAAATTTTTGCTAGGGATGGAACCCAGAGTCCTGCACATGCTAGTGAAGTATTCTACCATTGATCTACTCCCTAGCCTTATTTTATTTTATTTTTGGTACCAGGGATCAAACTCAGGACCTTGCACTTGCGAGGCAGGTGGAGGCAGCTAAATTCCCGGCCCTCCCTAGCCTTATTTTAAATTTTAGTTAGACCTGATTTCTAAGGCATAGATATATCGCTGTCCAATCATGGAGTCAGGATAGTGATTTTTATCTGTATTTCCAAAGATAGTAGCCAACACAAAATAGCAGTTCTATTCTCATGGGGCAGGCAGCGCGGGAAACAGATACTTTCAGTTGTACATATCAGAAAACCTGACTCATTCTACTTAAATAATAAATGGAATTTCTTGGCTTGTATATCTGAGAAGTCCAAAGGAGAAGCCTGGAATCAGGCATAGCTCTATCCTGTGGATAAATGGTCACCAAGCACTTCTTGTCCCTTGTCCCTGACTTTCACAATGTTTACTTTATTCTAAGCCTGACTCCCCTTGTAATTCCAAGAGGGCTGGCAGGAGCTCCCAAAGCTACATACTTTGTCATTCACACTCAGCAAAGAAAACAGAAGATGTTCTTGTCCTAGCAAAATTGCCTAGTCTCGCTCAGATTGGAGCAGTTTAGATCACATATCTATGCCTGAACCGATCACTGTGGCTAGGGAGGTAGAATATGCTGATTGGCTAGGCTTAGGATATGAATGCTATTGCTGGGGCCAGGGAAGGAACCTGATTCCCAGGAACCACCTGGATCCACAAATGAAAATTAGGGCTTTTGGCAAGGGGGCAGTGGAGAATGGAACCAAAGGAGACCACCAAAAAATAATAACCCGCTGCACCATACAAACAAAAATAGCAGAACATCTTATTTACTTAACATCTATGAGTGTATCTTGGTGTAACTCTATGGGACAGAAAGAAGAAGAGGAACTTCTGTAGTGTAGTGAAATAAGTGGTGGTATGAACAAAGTGCTAATAGCCAATACCTGCATGGCACTTTATGCTCTCCAGTATGCTTTTCATCCACTTTGTTTCACTAACTTCCACAGTTTGAAAAGGAACATTTGTTCTTTTTATTGGCTGTTCAGCATCTAAACCCTTCCCCCTTGTTTGGGGAACGCTCTACCTTAGGAGTCTTAGAGGAAGGCAGGGCCTTCTCATACTCTCCAGGCTGAAAAGGCCAGAGGCTTGCTCTGCCAGCACAGGAGCACACAGCCTAGCTGTGGCCAAGTGGATAACCTGTTGAAAACTTTGTATTGGGAGTTAATGACACAAAAAAGCTAAGACTGTGAGTAATTCTTTTTCTGGCTATAGCAGAGTAGAAATGGCAGCAGCATATAGTTTCTGGAGCAATAGAGAAAACAGGATACCCAGATCTTAGTGGCAGCGGTGTTGCCAAGACCAGTGGCACCATCTGGTACTATCTGGTGAGAGTAGTTTCTTAAGTTCTGCTGCTTGCTTTGGGGCATTGTTGTTATCTGTGTAGACCAGTAATCTCTACTATGAATCAAGCAATGTCCACTTTTTAAAACTTTTACTTGCATTTATTTTATGCTGGATTCATTACTGTGAGTCTTAAATGTCCTCTGTCTGTTAAAGGCTTGATCATCAGCCTGTAGAACTTAGCTGAAGAAAGTTAGCTCATGGAGGATCAGGGATGTAGCTCAGCGCCACTGCACCTGCCTGGCAAGCGCAAGGTCCTGAGTTCGATCCCTGGTAGCGGAACAACAACAACAAAAAGTTAGGTCATGGAGGACATGTCCTTGAAGGGAATATTGACTGAGACCCTGGTCTCTTTCTCTGCTTCCCAGCCACCTTGAGCTGAACAGACACCCCCACCATGATGCATTGTACTCCAAAGCAATGGGGCCAAGTGACCGTGGACCAAAACCTCCAAGACATGGGCTAATATAAATCTTTCCTCCTTTTTCTTTGTACCGGGGATCAAACTCAGGACCTTGTGCTTGTGAGGCAGGTGGTCACACCACTGAGCTAAATCCCCGGCCCTCCTCCTTTGGAGTTGATTTATCTCAGGTATTTGTTACAGTGACGGAAAGCTGACACGTGTACTATAAATTTTTGTTTCTCCAGTTTCTTCCAGGATATCTTTTTTTTCCTAGGTACCATTTCCTGGTTTAGAAACAATTTGTTTCTTTTTAGTAAAGATCATCTGAATGCTGCCTGGAAAGCTCACGTATGGGTCAATCAAACTGTCAGCTCTGTAATTATGGCCTTGTATCTGGGATACTTTGTTCACCTGGATATGTTCAATGACCAGAAAATCTACATCTAAACTCTTTTTTTTTAAATTAAATTCTTTTATTGGTATGTTTAAGGTATACAACACAATGACATTTCTCATTGGGAATTGTACCTTTACATAATGCATCTTCGTTCTTATTTTTTCCCCGTTCCTAGCCCTCCCTTCACCCCCTCCACCCTTCCCTATTTACAAAGACTTTATTTCCATTTTTTCCATTTCTCAGCATTTTTCC
>NW_004624786.1:2833049-2849820 GCF_000247695.1 Heterocephalus glaber | reverse complement strand
GAGGGTTGGTGACTGGGAAACCCCTTCCTCTGGACCAAGAGCAGTGGGACAAGAGCTCAGAAGCTCCTACTTCTGGGCCGGGAGCAGCAGGACTCAGTACCTTGGTCTGGCGGTCCGGTGTCCTCTGCGTCTTTGTAGTGTGGAACCAGATGGCTGTGCAGAGGAGCAGTGGGGTGGGGGGTCCAGTGGATTGTTGCCGGGGCGCGAGCTGATTCGGTGTCTTCTGTGTGACTCGGGACCTCGGTAGGACATGCGCAGACCTGCCTGTTTGCAGCAGGCTGATTCGGTGTCTTCCACATTACATCTAAACTCTTAAATTCAGTTTTATTCTCTGCATTTTTACACATAGGCAGCAAAAATTCAGTATTCCCTTTGGATCACCAACTATATATCCAAACCCACTGTTTGGCTCAGGTTCACCTAACAACTGCAGCATTGTAACAATAGAATGACATACCTAGCACCTTTAAAATGACTTCTTTGATATACTAGGTGGCTTCTTAGATATGTATACCTTTTGCCTTTTTTTTGGTACTGGGGATTGAACTTGGGTCCTTGTGCTTGTGGGGCAGGTGGCAGAACCACTGAACGCCCTAGATCCCTGGCTCCCTAGATATGTATACCTTTGATGGGACAGATAATTTCACAGGTTTTTTGTTTTTTTGTTTTTGTTTTTGTTTTTGTGTTAGAGGTCAAATCCAGGACCCTATATATGCTGGGGAAGTGGTCTACCACTGATCTACATCCATCCCAGGCCCTCGTGGGTGTTCTTAACATGAGCGTGAAGATTTGAAACTCTTGATTTGCATAATATTGTCCAGTTATCCAGGTTAAGTAAATAGCAAACCATTTTAATAGATCATTTTGGCCACTTACAGAAAGAGGGTTTTTTGTTTGTTTTTGTCATTCTAGGAATTAAACACAGGCCCTCACACACATTAGGCAAGTGTTCTAGCAGAGGCATATCTCCAGCACAGTATTCTTTGTTTGTTTGTTTGTTTTATTTTGATTTGGTTTGGTTTGGTTTTTGGGGACAGGGTCTCATGCTGTAGTTCAACCTGGCCTTGACCTCATGGCGATCATCTTGCCTCAGACTCCTGAATTCTGGGATTACAGGCATGCATCACCACACCCAGCTGCCCATTATTCCTTTAGTGTATTTTCAATGACAGTCAGTTTCTATGGCCTCAACTTATTGAAATAAAACACTTTGAGGTCGATATTTTCCTTATTTTATTGGAGAGAATACAGCCTCTGAGAGATTAGGAAAATGCAATTCAGGACAACACTTTATTCCAACTTTCAAATCTCATGCTTTTTAAAGTATATGTGTCATTCATAGGTGGAATAGGCTCCTTTATTTCTAAAAGCAGTCCTTCCCTCTTCCCATCTTTCTCATGCCTAAAATGCCAAACACTCCGGGATCTTGAGAATGTGTCAACTGATACTTAAGGGATCAGAATCCTCATCTTAGAGAGCTCTCTCTCTCTCTCTCTCTCTCTCTCTCTCTCTCTCTCTCTCTCTGGCAAGGTACTGGAGATTGAACCTAAGGAGAGCACTGTGCTACATTTGCAGCCCTTTTTTATTTTCATTTTGTGTGGGTCTCACTAAATTGCCCGGGCTGGGCGTGAATTTGTGATCTTTCTGCTTTAGCTTCCAGAGTAGCTGGAGTTAGAGGTGTGTGGCACCACATCCAACTCAATGGGTTGCTTAACAGGTTGCTTGGGAATGAGACCCCAGACAGTGGACTGCAGGTGAGTTGAGCAAAGAAACTAAAAAGGGAGGATTCAAATTGTCAAAATTAATAGTTCCAATGTGACTAAGGCAACAAGCAGAACTCCTGCCCCCCCCCCACCACACAAAGGAGATCTTTGGCTTTGGTGCTTAGCATCTGAAGAAAGAATGGAGCTCTAAGTAGGACAAGTTCCAGGGAGGACTATATTGCTTGATATGGATGATTATCAGCCTTGGATATCTGTTAGGATGACCCAGGGAGTTTTTAAAAATACTGGTCCAGTGGGAGATGAGAAATGGATGCATAATGGGTACTGTCATCCCCTTTTATCCTTGAGGGATATATTCCAAGACCCCCAGTGGATATCTGAAACCATGGATAGTACCAAGCTCTATCTATACTATATTTTCTTATACATATATATACCTATAATAAAGCTTAATGTATAAATTAGGCACAGTGATAGATTAACAACAATAATAAATAATAAAATAGAATGATAATAACATACTATAAGAAAAGTTATACAAATGTGGCCTGTCTCTTAAAATATTGGTAAGTTTCCTTTATGAGCCATGACTTTTTTCAGTTTGAAGTACAATTGCAAAATTAGCATAAATTTTTCCTAGAGCCTTATACTAGGTAAGAGCCCTATCATTGAGCCTCACCCTGGCCCCAAAAGATTCCTTCTTACTATGCATTTTAGCAACCTCAGCAAGTGGATTTTTTTTTTCTTTCCTTACTAGAGAATTTTCACCTTTTTACTTAAAGGAAGCACTTTACAGATTCTCTTTAGCATATTTGAATTGCCGGCATCCTTAGTCCTGAGATTTGGAGCCATTATTAAAAAAAATAACAAGAACACAAGAACTGTTTACTGCAACTGTGGATCTGATAACTCAGACAGCTACTAAGTGACTAACAGGTGGGTAATGTATACAACATGGATACACTGGACAAAGAATGATTCATGTGCCAGGCTTGATGGAGCAGGACAGTGTGAGATTCCATCACACTACTCAGAATGGCACCCAATTTAAAACTTTGATGTTTGCCTGTTTCTAGAATTTTCCATTTAATATTTTTGGACCTTGAGTGGGCATGGTGACTCACACCTCTAATGCCAACATCCTGGGATGCTGAGGCAGAAAGATCACAAGTTCGAGCCTGCGTAGGCAACTTGGTGACTTAGCAAGAACTTGTGGCGGGGGGGGAGGAGACTGGGGTATAGCTCAGTGCAAAGGCCCTAGTTTAACTCCTAGTACAGTATTACACACAAAAAAAATTGTAGGGGGGCCTTGGTTGACCATGGTAACTGAAACTGGGAAGTGAAACCACAGATAAGGGAAGGAATTATTGTATAGGATTATCTCTTTTTTTGGTACCGGAGATCGAACTCAGGACCTTGCAGTTTGGGGCAGGTGGCGGAAGCACTGAGCTAAATCCCTGGCCTTATAGGATTCTCTTTTAAGGTGAAAAGAATGTTGTGGAACCGGATAGAACTAATGGTTGTATAATACTGTGAATGTACTAAATATCATTAAATTGTGCACTATAAAATGTTTAACTTTTTTTGGTGCTGGGGATGAACCCAGGGCCTCACACATGCTAAGCCTGTGCTCTACCACTGTGCTACATCCCAGCCCTTAAATAATTTTATGTCATGTGAATTTACCTCAATTTGGAGAAAACAAATACTGACTCCCTGCATTCCCTAGGAGGAGAGAGGGTAATAAAGTACACAGATGAGTGTGGAAGAATGTTAGGGGAAATAAAAGAAGATTGGAGGCAACTCTTGAGAAGTAAGAAATTTAAGAGATTGTATGTTTTGTAATGGGCTCAGTAACTCCTCCTTGATCCCCTCAAGATGACATACATCAGTGAAAATTTACCATATCTTACTTTGTATAGTGTTTGTAGGAGTTGGGTTTGGATTTCTTCTGGATGTGATTCTGAGGAGATAGGGTTAAATACAGCTGAGTTTTACTTGGGTTATACCTTATACCTATTTTTACAGAATTCCCTAAGGCTGGCTCTAGATCCCAGCAACAAATTCAAATGGAACCAGCAACCTCTTGCCTAGATGTAGTAAGGTACACCCAGATCTAAAGACATCTTCCAATAAAATTGACAAGAAACTAGGACTGTGCACACTTGTATAAAGGAACTAAAACACGACTCACACCCCCTAACCAGAAAAAATGTTCTGTTGCTATTGAATGATATTCTGGCAGCCAGCAATTTCAGCCTCCAATTTTGATGAAACCACTTGTTGAGATTGAACTGGCATAAACAAAGCATATTCATATCCAGCCAGCTGGACTCCATCTCCAAATCTACAAGCTAAAGCACTGGAAGATGAAGAGATTGATGCTATTTATAGGAACAGTCTGTAGCCATCTCTCTGTTATAGGTCTGGGTGAAAAAAGAATTATAGCCATGGAGAAAGCAGCTACAAAAATACTGCAATCCCATGCAAGAGCCAAAGTTCCTAGGAGCCCTTGAGGGTTGGGGACACAGAACAGGGAAGTGGGTTTGCAAAATGATCCTCCTAAGAAGCAATTACTACCTCATATGCTTAATAGGGAAAGAAAATACTTCAAGGAAGGAAAGAGCAGAGAATGAGGTCAGATAAAATAGGATGAACTGGTACAACCAATGGTAAGACAGAACTAGCAGAAATTATATCAAATCTCTAAGAGCGTCACACCAGATGTTCCAGTCAAGTTTTCTAATGCTTCTTTAACCCTGTTCTCCTCCCTTATTTTTGTTCCTTTCCCAGTGGTTGATTGTGCTCTGCAAGTTCTTCTCTCCACGTGTTAATTCATGTAATAGATCTCAATTAAGCATGGTTTTTATGCCCAACCAAATACAAGGCTCTGGGCATACAGCAATGAAGAAAACAAAGCTAAGATCAAATTAATAAGACTCTTACAGGTCTTAATTAAGCACTAAAAAGATTACAATGTTCCCTTTCTAAAGGAAAATTCAAAATAAAATATTATTTTTTTAAATGACATAAACCCTTACCTATATGCTAACATTAAAGTAATTCTTTTTAGAGTTCGTGATTACAAACTTCAGATTTCATTAACTAAAGATGAATGTGTCTCTTGCTCTTATTCTCTCCCTGCAGGGGTTACCCAGCTATGGACATTTCCCCTGCCTTAAAAAGCTGGGATGTAGCTCAGTGGTAGGGTGCTTCCTGCCATTTGTGAGGCCCTGGGTTTCATCCTTAACACTGAAAGCAACAAAAACAAAATTCATGGGAAGATGATTTTTATACTTATGGCCACAATGGCTGCTCTTCTCTTTCCTAATTTCTGATAGTAACAATGGCTGTAAATGAGTAAAAGGAGGGTGAAACAGCAATAGCAGAGTAAATAGTAATCTTGAAAAGTGGCCAGCCTACTTGCTGATAAAATCATTGAGTTTTCACATCAGGATGCTGAATGAACTTTTGATGGCTGTGCTTCAAGATATGGAGAAGGTTTTGACAACATCAAGATATCAGAGAGACAGAATGGCTTTCATTTTAGGATGAATTACATAATTTCATATTATTGATACTATCCAGAAATATAAAAATTGGGAGCAATGTGACCCAAATCATGAAGATATATGGTGTCAGCAAACATGGCATTTTTCACCATAACCTTGAATGCTAGAATTAGAGGCGCTTCTTTTTTTTTGGTACTGGGGATCGAACTCGGGTCCTTGTGCTTGCGCAGCAGGCAGTGAAACCACTGAGCTAAATCCTTGCCCATAGAGGCGCTTCTTAAAACTTAAAATTCAGGTACCAGTAAAATCCAGAGACTATAAACTCTACTAACATGGGTAATGTTAAGCCAGGTAGGACTTGGTGGATGGCAGATCCATAGAAAAGCCATATTGAAATTGGTGACATCTAGGAAGGAAAAGAGAGTTCCTGAGATGACTTCCAATTGCCAAAATAATTAAACTTGGACCTTGAGAACTACAGAGAAGTAGAGAAAGTTTTCAAAGCTAAAAGCTATACAATGAAAGAAGAGTGAAAAGAAATGATTTATTGAGTAGAGTTGGATTCCAAAAGCAAGGATTAAGTAGCCAAAGGAGAATACAGAAAGAGAGAATGTGAACAAGTTAGCCAGGTGGGTCACCCTGCTAGGCAGCCTAGATGGGATTTTGAGTAGGGGCCCAACAAAATCCTGCTTTAAAAATGTACTCCTTTCCCAGTTCTTAAGTTAGTCTGAGAGGTCACCCTGGCCAAAACCTAAAATAGAATGGGTTTGTTGATGGTTTAGGTAAATTCATAACTGAGAGATGTAAAAGTTAAGTGAGATTGTAAGTATCTGGACTATGACCCTGACTTGTGATTGTCAGTGGATTGAAGAACAAGAATTCTAAGACTTATGGACTTCATAGAAATGTAAATTTTTCTTTAAAATCAAAGAGTCTTTAAAGACATTTATTGTTTTACCTGCCTTAGAAAGTACTCTACTTCTTTGGGAACTGCCCTTTCCCATTCCAAACATAATTATGGCACAGTTGCCCAATCCTAGAAAGCTTTTCCATTCTCCAGGAACATAGTGGGCACTCAACTCAGGGTGGTCTCTACCCTCAATGCTGGGAGTGATTGAGAGATGGCACATGTCCCAAGCCAGGATAGTCAGAGTTCACTAGCTAGAACTGGAGAGAAGGTTCTTTCTGCTCTGTTCAGGTGGATGAAAGCATAGAATTGCCTGAAAAAAGAGTTCTAATTTAATAGGAGCAAGCGAACTGTGAGGATGCAGCTCGTGGGCAGAGAGAAGCAGAAGGGAGAAATATAGTGTATAGGAGAGTAATCTGAAGCTGATTCCAGTCACTCCTGAGGGCAGCACCACCTCTACCCACCATGTGCTGATTCTGTGAGGCTACAAATTCTGCTTTTTGTTTAAACAAATTTGTGTTTCTTTACTATCGATACAAAGAGTTCTATCCTAGAGAGGTATTCAGCAATATTTCCTGAAATTAATTGACAGGGAGAATTTGTAAAATAGTTGCACATATATTCGCACAAACTCACTTAGAACACTTAAAATTCTAAAAACTAAAAATGCCAAATGGTGAAAATGTGAAAAAGAGAGATACTCTCATATGTAGCTAGGGAAGAGAGGATAAAATAGTAAAAACAAAACACTTTAGGCATTTTAAAATAAAGTTACACATATAACTCTCTGATGAGAACAATTCCACTGCTCATTTACTCAAGAAAAATGAAGATGTATGTCCACAAAAACATAATTAGGAACGGTCAAGGGTCTGGGGTGTAGTTCAGTGGTAGAGCATTCACATAGCATACACAAGGTTCTGGGTTCAATCCCTGGCACCCCTCTCCCCCAAAATTTGTAACAGCTTTGTTCATAATAGTCTAAAACTGGAAGCAAACCAAATGTGGTTAGATTTTAAAACTTGTATATATCATGCAATGGCATAATACTTGGCAATTGAAAGGAATGAATTAATAACAATGTGGCTGAATCCAAAAACATTGAGCCAAAGGAGCCAGACACAAAGTAGTTCATAGAATTCCACACAATTCCACTTATATTAAGTATACAAAGAAAAACTAATCTATAGTGATTTTAAAAAATCCTAAATGTAGTTTGAGAGGACAGATTGACTGAAAGGAGGAATAAGGGAACTTTCTGGGATAATAACTATTCTATATTTTAATTAAGGTGGTGATTACATTGATCAATATATTTGCCAAAACTCATCAAACTGCTCATTTAAAATCTGTGCATTTTATTTTATATGAATCATCTCTCAACTTTTTAGAACATAAAAGGATATTGATACACCCATATTCATAGTACTATTATTCAGAATGTTCAAAAAGTGGCAGCAACATAAGTGTCTATAGACAGATAAGTGGATAAACAAAATGTTGTCCATACATACAGTGGAATATTGTTTAGTCTTAAAAAGAAAGGAAAATTCTAACATATGCTACAATAGGAATGAACCTTGAGAATGTTATGCTAACTAAAATAGTCCAGACACAGAAGAAAATATTGTACACCACTCTTTTTATGAGTTACCTGGTGGAGTTAAACTCGTGCAGACAGAGAGTTAGAATGATGGCGGCCAGGGCCTAGAGGGGTTGAGAAGTGGAGAAGGGAGAATTATTGTTTAATGGGTATGAAATTTCAGTTTTGCAGGATGACCAGAGTTCTGGAGATGGTGAAGGTTACACAACAATGAATATACTTAATACCACTAAACTGTATATTTAAAAGTGGTTAAGATGATAAATTTTAAGTTATATGTATTTTACCACAGGTTTTAAAAAAAAGTATTGAAAACAGTTACATAGGGACTGACATTAAATTGCCTACTTTTTACTTTGCCAAACAAGGACACTGAAAAACAACAAACCACTCACCATCTAGTGCCACCTGCAAGGTAGGATATTTTTTAAACTAATAAAGTGTGTGGGACATAGTCTCAGAATAAAAACGGTTTCTTCCCCCAAAATAGCATTTGGATATGATCTCCTACACTGGTTTGTTTATTCGTATTGAGACAGGAACTTGCTATATTTTTCCAGGCTGGCCTTGTCTTGAACTTGCTGTTCTCCTGCTTCAGCCTTCCAAGCAGCTGGGATTATAAGCATGCTCCACATACCCAGCTATTTTAAATTTCATCAGAAATTAATGATTTAAAAATTCTTTCCATTAGCACCAGTTTGGAAACCAGAATTTGGAATCGCTACCAGTACTAAGTGGGTTGCTGGTACCACAGTGACAAAAGCCCTGACCTTATGATACCATTAATTTGACCTAAAATGACATTTTCTGTATCCTTAAAGCAAACTGCAAACTTTCTCCCCCCCACCCCAGCCGGGAATCAAACTCAGAATCTTATGCTTGCCAGGCAGGTGTAGCGTTACTGAGCTAAATCCCTGGCCCTAAAGCAAGCTTTCATTCAAGTGTAGAAAGGCAAAATGTTGCGCAGACAGTTGTTGAAATAAGGACTCAGCATTCAGCAGAGAATGGGTGATGGGTGGGAAAATATGACATCCTTACCCTGACATACATTCAGATAGTGCACTTGTGGCTCCCCACACTTACGTCCTAATGTGCATGGCTTTAATATGACACAGCTTTCCCACTGGTAGCTTGTGCAACTGTAGCTTACCAGAAGGCAGGAAGTGAAATAACCCAAACTTGATACAACTCAGAGGCTGAGTCTGTGTGGCAAGGTATGGGGGTGAGACTCAGTGATAGTGCTTGCCTCGACTGTGGGAGGCCCTGGGTTCAATTCAAGTATACCCCTCCTTTCCCCAGTTAACAAGTATGAGAGCACAAAGAAATTCAAAGTTTGTTCCAAGGCTCAACTTTCGCTATGGAGTCCCAGAAAATTCTGGAAATCTGCGCAGTGATTATGCATCATGTTTCTGTTAGGTAGTATTGAGGAACAAGTGCGTAGGCATTCCAATTTGAGGTGGCCTAAGAGTTCTCAGGGTTACATAGTTTTCTCACTTTATATTCTTTAAGTAATGTTAAAATGCTTTATTAAATTAGTATGACAAAATTCCTTAATGTTATATCCAAAATTATGTATTTGAAATGCAAGACAGAGCTGAATGAAATCAGCCATATGGTTAATATGGTACTCTTAACATTTCTATCTCTATCTACCTGTCATCTATCACATATATATATATATATATATATATACACACACACACATTATCTATCTATCTATCTATACACGTATCTATATATCTTCAAATATATTTTCTATGTTGTTTCCCCCCTAGGTAATTATCTGTAATATGGGGGGAGGGGGTTTGATATGTTGAGACATTTTTTAAAACAACCACACACTTTCAGAACAATGGCCAAGAAGTCCAAAAAAACCTTGTGTATGTGGCTAGAGGTTGAACTCAGGATTTTGCACATGCTAGGCAGGTGAGCTTCCGCTGAGCTACACCTCCAGTCCACACACACAAAAGACTTTTATATCCCTCCATGGGGATTCCCTCTTCACTGTGCTCAAGTTCTTTTACCCTATACCAGGTTGTGCTCTCATGCGGATGCCCCTCCTCACTCTGCTTGGGCTCTGACACTATCACTCAGTTACCCTTATGCATGGACATCTTCTTCATCTGGCTTAAACTCTTGCACTCTGCAATGACCCCCCACCCCATCACATGAACACCCTCCTTCCCCTGAGCAGCCTCCCACTCTTTGCACTGAGGCCGTCTTCCAACACAACAGGTACTGTATTCTGCTCAGATTCTAGGACAACATACTTGGTCACTCCCCGCCATGGATGCCCTCCTCACACTATTTAATACCAGTAGATTCTAACATCTTGTGCTGGGCCACACCACCATATGTATGTCTACTTCAGTTTGCTTGGCAGTTCTTCTTCCTTGTTTAAATATGTGAGTCCTTGCTTGTAATATCTGTAATTGTTTTGCCCCATTCCTAGATTTATTCCTTCCTTCATGACTGAATATATTTTGTCCATTCCCTAATTTTTCATTGTGAAATATCTTAATTGGCTGGACTACCTAAGCAGGTAACTTTTCTTTCTTTCTTTTTTAGTCAGGTAACTTTTCTAAAAAATGTTTATGTGTGCTTGACCTGAGGTAAACTTTTGGGTGTTTGAGTTTAGTTTTTGAATGCCTTTATACACAAGCAGAAATTTAGCCGAGTATAAAATTGTTGGTTCGCACTTATTTCTCCTTTGAATTCTGTAAACATTGCTCTATAATCTTCTGGAATAGACCATGACTGTGAATTAAGTTTGAATCCAGATTTATCTTATTACAAATGACTTGCATTCTCTGCCAATCTCCTTGTAGGATCATTTACCCAGCTTTAGTCACTTCATGTGGCTATGTCATGTTTCCATACATTTTTGTTAATTTTTCCTATATCCTTTAATTTTGCACATTCTATTCTTCATTTCAGGGGAGTGAATGTTTAACTTTGAATAATTTTCATTTGCTCTATTCTCCACCTTGAAGACACCAAATATATATATATGGTAAATTTCCCTTGTTTTTATTAATATTATTTATTTTTGAGACTGCAAAATCCTATATGGATGTAAGGATAATGATAATTATTATAGATATTATCCAACTATGGGAATTTTAATGTTTTTTTTCATTCAGGTCTCAGGTACTAAAATCTTTGTGAATGATCTTTATTGTGTGTGTGTGTGTGTGTGTTTGTGTGTGTAAATGTGTAGACTATGATGTAGGAGGCTGAGATTAAAAATTACCCAGTAATCCCCAGTACCAAAAAAAAAAAAAATAACCCAGTAGCTAATTCATTTTTCAAGAAATACAATGATCAGACAATTAGAACTGATGTTATTTATTTATTCATTCATTCATTCATTTACTCATTCATTCATCCATTTTCTGGCAGTGCTGGGGCATTGAACCCAGAGCCTTGTGAGTGTTAGGTAAGTGTTCTACCACTGAGACAGACCCCCTCCCAAAGAACTTGGTTTTTTTTAGACGATCGAGTCCAGGGGCACTTTACCACTGAGTTACATTTCGGCATTTTTTTATTTTGCCAAATTTCACAGGCTGGCCTTCAACTTGCAATCTTCCTGACTCAGCCTACTGAGTAGCTGGAATTACAAGCATAAGCCAATAACTCAGATCCTAGAACAAATTTTTATGTAACGCTTAACTATACAAAGCAAATCTATAAACACTTTACATATATTGGCTCATCTAATTCTCACAATAACTAAATAAAATTAGTATTATGCCATCATTTATAATGAGGGGACTAAGTAAATCTCAAGTTGCATTACCACTAAATGGTAAAGTAGGCTTGGAACTTGAATTTCCAACATGATGTCCACACATTAATTCACTCTTTTACTCATCTCCTGTCATGGTAGGGAGTCCTAAGGGAGAAAAAAAAAAGAAATGTGTATGCCTCCAAATGGTATTCATATTTTAAGAAGTCAAATCTGTTGGTTCCCATGATATGATATTATCTTTATAATAAAGTATGTTAAAATTATAAAATATACGGGCTGTAAACCTTCTCTGAAAAGTAATTTTTAATCACTCTCATCAGTTTCTTTTTTCAACTGCATCTTAGCTCTTTTCACTGAATGTACCAAAAGGCACTTAAGTTCAGCATATTTAAAACAAAGTTTATTGTTTTATCCTGTAATAACATTTTCTTGTCCTCGATTCAGTAATCAATACTCCTGTGCCCCCTTTCTTTCTAGCCACCATAGTTGTCAAGGCTTACTGCTTCTGTCTTCTCATTATGTCATTCTTTTGCATCTGTTCCTTCCCATTCACAATTTCACTACCCTAGTTCAGCCTCTTATTATCACTGGCCTGGAGAGTTGCATTGCAGGAATAACTGACTGGTCTCTTGTCTCCCTTTCTTCATCTTTTTGCCCTTTCCTCTTTTTATTTCATATTTAGGCCCAGATTTGTCCTTCTGAATCAATGCTCTCCAACCACTTTGGAAAGAAAGCACACTCTATCAATAAAAATGCTTGAGCATCAATCTCTAGTATATACATTTATTTCTAAATCATGTCCACATATGATTGAATGTAAATTGTATACATATAAAATATGAAGGTAAGAAGAAATAAAAAGGAAACTATCTTTAATTTAATTTTTTTATTTCTTAGAGATCTAAACATTTCTGTTCTCCCTATAATTGGATATGTTCCACTGTTTTTTAAAAATATTAGTTTAACAATTTGTCATGCAGTGATTCACAAGTATGTTCTAATTTCAGTTTATTTTGAAAATAGGTTTTAATTGTCATCATAGCTGACAAAGATATTCTCAAAGTTATAAGTACCAAATGCTCCATAAGTGTATTACTAAATCCTAATATTCATTTCCACCTAACATATTACTGAAATCCTTATATTCAATTTCCTTGGAAATTCAGCCAATAAATTTAGTGATGTTAAAGAGGTATTCTTGCAAGCTAATACAAATGTATTGTAAATGTATGTCTGAAATATTAATAAGTTAAAAGACTCCAAGTTTTAAAAAGTATACAGATATAAATGTTTCATAAGTAAAGATACAGTTATATAATTTTCAGGAATAGTGATAGAAACATTTTCAGGCATTCATTTTTAAAATGCTTTCTCAATAAAAAGAATTTCTTTGCAAAAGCAGTTACTTTTCATGTCTTTTCCTGAAATGTACTGATTATATGTGTTTATTATTTTAAGATCTAGTAGTAGCATAGTTTTGGGGGGTTTTTGTTGTTGTTGTTTGCAGTATTGGGGATCAAACCAAAAGCTTGGTGTATGCTAGATAAGTGCTCTGCTGCTAAGCTACAACCCTAGCCCCATAGCAGGTTTTTTAAAAAAGTTATTTGTAATAACAGAAAAGGTCAAAAATTTTGGAACACTAGTGTTTTTGTGAGAGGAAAAAAATCTGCAATTTATCTTTAAGTTGACAATTCTCTAAGTCCTTCATCTCCATTTTAAGTCCCCTCTGCGAACCTGTGGTATGATTGATTTTTATGGTATCTCCCCATCTCCTAACACAGTATAAAGATCCTACTTTTTTTGGAGGGGGGTGCTAGGAATTGAACCCAAGGCCTTGCAGATGCTAAGCGTCCATTCCATCACTGAGCTACATCTTCCGGCCCTGCTTCTACTATTTAAATTATTTTTATGTGTTTTCCTTTGTTTGCTTGTCTTTATAAATGTAATCTTTTTTTGGTACTGGGGATCAAACTTGGGACCTTGTGCTTGCAAGGCAGGCAGCGGAATCACTGAGCTAAATCCCCGGCCCTATAAATGTAATTTTAATGACACCTGCAGCACACAAATTCCTCTCAGGAGACTCCTCTTGCCCCTTATGACACTTAACCTCATAGACAGATAAGCATGGCTACAAGCATCACTTCAAATATCAGGTATCAGTATAAAGTTTAATTATTTAAAAAATAAATATATTAAGTATCAGTAAAGTTTAATTATTTTAAAAGCCAGATAAATAGAAAGTGTAGTAATTTTTGTGTACCCCAGGATGGCATCTTATACATTTCCAGGAAAAAGCTCATACACCCTCTTTAGACACCACTGTTCTAAAGCACCACTAGATCTTTCCACCCTCCTGCCAGCAAACCCTCCTTATCTGTCTGTTGTCCATTTATCCATTGATAAAGTCCAATCTCTTTCTTGATACCACCACTGCCCCAGTCTGCACTCCCTTCTCCTTGGCACTGCTGAGGCCTTCATAACCACCCATCCTGTAGGCTTTGGGCTGCCTCTCCTCCTGAGATGAGAGAACAACTCAGGAACTCATTCTGGTCTCAGCCAGCCATTCTGCTGCACACAGGCTGACCTCAGGATCTCAGTTCTGTGTTGTGGTTTTTCTTCTTTGTGTCCTCATATCTCAATGTGTGTGGTTGAATCCAGGATGAAAAATAATAAGAGCAAACACTACAGAGCTCACCCCTTGTCCTCTGCATGAAATAAATGTTCATTTATTTAATCCTCAGAGCTCTGTGAAATAATACTATTAATATCTCCATTTAATAAAAGATGAAACTGAGGTAGAGGTTAGTATCATAAGGTCTCCAAAGTCACTAACTACAGAAGGTGGAAGTGAATGGGTTTGACCCTAAGTAGTGAAATTCCAGGAACAATTGGCTACTTTGCCCTGCTTCAAACCAACTTGTCACAGCTAATTATGATAAAGGCGGATATACATTTCTAAAACAGCTTGCAGCCAACAGCATAGCAAGTTCAAGATGATACGTGCTGCTTTAGGGTAGATCAGACACTCAAAAACAATGCCACTAGTTGGGTGCTGAATATGAAAGAAAACTGGGAGGCATAGGTGGTTCAAAACCTAGAGTGAAAAACGGATTGGCCAATTCCAAACAAAACAAAACAATCTGGTAGCCAGGAAACAGGCTATCAGGAAATATTAACAATATTCTCCAATGATTATCAATGCTGACTTAGACCTCTGCTCTATTTGTCCTATTTTCTCTCTCTTCTCCCCCCCGCCTTCTTTTTTTGGTACCAGGGATCAAATTCAGGACCTTGCACTTGTGAGGCAGGCATGGTGCCAGTGAATAAATCCCCAGCCCTATTTGTTTTATTTTCATTGTCTCTTTAACTCTTATAAGGATCCTATAGAGGTGTGTCTCCATTTTCTAGACAAAGAAATTGAGAATTAGAAAGTATAACTAATTTTCCTAAGATTACATAACAAAATCAAATGGTTTAGCTAAAATCTGATCCTTGTATGTCTGAATTATATATGCTACAGGATGGCTTGATGTGTCTGTGTGGGGGGTATAGTTACCATTTTTACATAACTTCCATTAGTTTGTCCAAAAACAACCCTAATAAATATATGGTCTATGGAAAAAACAATGTGTAAACTCTTTTTTTTTTTTTTGGTACCAGGGATCAAACTCAGGTCCTTGCACTTGCACAGCAGGCAGTGAAACCACTGAGCTAAATCCCCGGCCCCCAATGTGTTAACTCTTAATTACAACTTCAACACAAGACTGCCTTCTGCCTTCTGACTGTTGAATTCCTGAGCAGCCTTAGACTTGTTCCAAAGGTTGTCTCTCTCTCTCTTTTTTTTTTTTTTTTTTTACAGGGGATCGAATTTGGGACCTTGAGCAGCATGCAGCAGCACCACTGAGCTAAATCCCCGGCCCTCCAAAGGTCGTCTCTTAACAGTGAATGGAGCTTTCTATGTTCTCACCACTGGGAAGTATTAAGAAGTCACAAAGACAAGAGTAGAAATACACCCTCCTTCCCCCAACTATTACTTAGTAGTAGTACTGTTATTTTTAAGAACTGGGAATTGAACCCAGGACCTCCTACATGCTAGGCAAGTGCTATACTTCTGGGCTACAATCCAGGCCAGCCTTTATTTTGCTTTTGCTGTGCTTGGTATTAAACTCAGGGGCCTGCACATGCTAGGCAAGTGTTCTACATACTCAGCCCTTCCAACATTGAATTCCAAGCAAGTGAGACCAAAAAAATTAGGAATATTTTGGTGGTGGGGGTGAGGGGGTGGAGTACCTATTAGCAGCAAAGTTCTGCCTCTCTGAGACCCAAGGTCCAGAAACCTGGAAAGTGACAATTTGGAGAAGAGAAAAAAACGGTAGGTCTCTGGGAATTGGAAAGGAACTGACATGAAAATTGAAGCTTCAGAGAATTTGAGGAAATGTACCGCTGTACAGAAAAAAGAATGAACTAGTCTGGAAGCTCACTGGCTCCTAAAGGGAAACCTGACTTCACAGATGCCAGGTGAGTCCCCCAGAACTAGACAATCGAGGGAGAAATGGCAGACTGGGAAGGAGGAGCCCATGGCTGTTGTGAACGGCAAAAGCAGCATGAGGTTTTTCTCTGAGGTGGCTCCTTGCACATGGCAGGCAACAGGGAGAGAGAAAATCCAGAGTGATGCCTGCCATATTGCCAGAGAATGCTTGATCAGGGGCTGTTTCAGGAAAGGGTTGATTATTTAAGACTGAGACGCTGAACAACTAAAGAATAACTTCAGGGTTCCCAGAGTAACTTTCCCATAGTGACTGAGTGGGAGACAGCCACAGGAGACAGTTACAGAGAGTCTGCAGGCTAAATATAGAATCCCTGAGAGGTCTGAGCTCAGGCCAGGAAGGATGCAGCCCTGTTCTCTGTGGTGAGAAGCAAGCCCACCTTGTGGTGTGCTCAGAAACTGTGCAGGCAAGGACTTTCTGAATAAAACCCCAGTTGCACAGGAAATAGTACCATGAATCTACAAGCAGAGTCATATCAAATTTAAAAGCTTCTGCACAGCAAAAGAAACAATCAACAGAGTGAAAAGAAAACCTACAAAATGGAAAAAAATTTTTTTACTGGTCCTCAGAGGACTAATATCTAGAATATATAAAGAATTCAAAAAATTAGATGCCTCAAGATAAAAGACCCAATCAAAAAATGGGCAAGTGGGCCTGGGATTTAGCTCAGTGGCACTGTGCCTGCCTGGCAAGCACAAGGTCCTGAGTTCAATCCCCAGTACCAAAA
>NW_004624786.1:2738848-2784996 GCF_000247695.1 Heterocephalus glaber | reverse complement strand
GGGAGCAGCAGTAGGGATGGCGACCCAAAAGCCCTTTCCTGTGGGCTGGGAGCAGCGAGAGGGATGGTGGCTGGGAAGCCCCTTCCTCTGGACCAGGAGCAGTGGGATGGCGGCTCAGAAGTCCCTACCTCTGGGCTGGGAGCAGTGGGAGGGTTGGTGGCCTGGAAGCCCCTTCCTCTGGGCCAGGAGCAGCAGGACAGAAGGTGGCCTAAAAGCCCTTTCCTCTGGGCTGGGAGCAGCAGGAGGGATGGTGACCGGGAAGCCCCTTCCTCTGGACCAGGAGCAGTGGGATGGCAGCTCAGAAGCCCCTACCTCTGGGCCGGGAGCAGCGGGACTCAGTACCTTGGTCTGGTGGTCTGGTGTCCTCTGCGTCTTTGTAGTGTGGAACCAGGTGGCTGCCTGTCTGCAGTGGGGTGACTCGGTGTGTTCTGTGCAACCCAGGACCTCAGCAGGGCGTGCACAGACCTGCCCTCCTGCAGCGGGGTGACTCAGCATCCCCTGCAAGACCCAGGACCTCCAGAAAGAATATATTTGAACCACATGAACAAACAAAAAGATAGTATATAAGAAAAACATAAAGTAACAATTTATGTAAGTACCTAACACGAGCATGCTCTTACATCTAAAACAAAAAAATAGTAACATTGGTACTATATATATATATTTGACAAGTGTACATTAAAGAAATCTCTAATATAAAACATTTAAAGTGTGGAAAATATTTTTCAAGATACAAGAAATAACTGTTAAGGTAGGCACATCCACAATTCTTATAAAAACATGCAAAGATAAAAATTCATCTGACTACTCATTTCTCAGATGTACAAAAGCTATGAAATTATTAATCACTGGATACTGCCTTTTGTTTTTGCACTGTTTTGAGTTTCAACACTGATTGGTTTGAATTCTGGCTTATATAATTACTGCTATTTTTCAGTCTGTTATGCTCCAAGAGAATGGATCTATTTAATATGAATACTTAGAACAGGAACATTATTTGTATCACAGTCACTTTTTTTTTTTTAAGGCAGTATGTTTAGAAAATAGTTATTACAAAATAGTGCTTTGGAAGATCTGAAACTTCAAATCAATGTGCTCTATTAATCATAACTAGATCCAAGAAGCCTTAAATGGAAAGAACACAAATGTAAAAAGCTGATGAATTTAAAGATTATAAAATTGGTTTCTCCATTCTTTTTTTCATGGCCCCCCCCCCCATATTAGTCTATGCTTCTCTTTCATACACAACTGGGATGAGCTGAGGAAGAGGCAGCTCTGGCCTGAACTACCTCTGTCTCTGTGTGCTCCATCTTGGTCATAGATTTTTTTTGGGGGGGTGATAATGGTGGTGCTAGGGATCAAACCCTGGGCCTTGCACATGCTAGGCAAGTTACCACTGAGGTATAACCGCAGCGCCCACCCCCAATTTTTTTCATCAATATTACAGTAGCTAAATTTGCCACAGGGAGGGACAGAAAAAAAGGGGGGGGGGCTGGGGATTTAGCTCAGCTGCGCAGCACCTGCCTTGAAAGCACAAGGTCCTGAGTTCAATCCCCAGTACCACACACACACACATACAAAAATAGAGATCACAGTGTGGGAGGGAGAGAAAGAGGGAGGGACAGAGACAGAGACAAGACAAAGATAAAGACAGAGACAGAGAGAGAGAGACAGACAGCTAAAGACTGTGGCTTACAGTTTGCTCTGTCTTCTTGGAGGTCCCAGGAGAGTTTTTTTGTGGGGAAGCCTCAAGACTGTATCTCTTCATTTGGGATTTTTCAAAGAGAATCTGGTAGCCCTGTAAGATGCTTTAAGGATAAAGAAAGAGGGCTGGGGATTTAGCTCAGTGGTTCTGCCGCCTGCCTGCCTTGTAAGTGGAAGGTCCCGAGTTTGATCCCCGGTACCAGGAAAAAAAAAAAGAATGATTGTGAAAATCTGAATGTTTACATGACTTAGTAGAAGCATGGAGACTGAAGAAAAAACAGATCTCAGGCAATGGTAGGTTAGGAAAAAGAAAACAGAAAAATTTATATATCAAAATAGACTTGGAATCAGGAAAACTGAATTCCACTCTTGGCTGTATTGTCTTGTATAAGTCCTTTTCCTCTCTTGGGCCTTTGGAAAATGAAGTGGTTTGGGTAGGAGAAACTTAGAGTATACATTAGCTTGACAGTTCTAAGATTCTCAAAGATTCCCACATAGTTTAGTTAAATTCAGGAATTGATAAGAAAGACTGAAAATGTAATACCTTTGCCCCACCTAGCTGAATTATGAATCAGCTTTGTTCTAGGACATATAACAATCTTGGGGAATTACAGGTCATCGGTAAAGAGTTTCTTCACCCGTATAAAATGTAATGACCTTGCCCATTCACACAAGCAAGAAATATTAACTAGTTTAAACAGAGCTAGGCAATATCATAAATGGTCATTGCATTTGATTTTGCCTTTCATTTTAGAATAGATAGAACATGCACTAAAATTACATCTATCGTTAACTATGTCTATTGTGAAAATAAAAAGTCAGCCTGCCTTAGAAGGACGTGAAATTCCAGAATTCAAAACAGGACCCCATCCTCTTTGTTCCAATTGTTTTCTCTACCTTCTATCAGATACCTGAAATTCCAACATTCATGCTTCTGGTTTTGACCTTAGGACTACAAGTCCTAGTAGAGAAGTAACAACGTTAGTGAACTCCTTCTCAATCTTTCCACTAATAAGCACAGTTTTCATTATTTTTTCCTCCTTTTTGGGTTTCATTTTTTTTTCTTTCTTTTTTTTTTTTCCCATGATGCTGGGAATCAAACACAAGACCTTGCACATGCTAGGCAAGAGCTCTGCCACTGAGTTATACCTCCAGTGCTCCCAATTTTTGATAGAACTCATCCCCTGAAGTTTCAGGATAATCATAAGGAACTAAATCCAAGGACAGTTAGTTATACTATGTGGAGGACTTTTACCTGCATTATTTGAGCCTATAAACAATCTTATGAAGTAGTCATGATTGTATCAACTTTGAAAATGAGAAAGACTGAGCTCAGAATGCTTAACTAACAAAAAGAGAGTGACTAAGATGGGATTTACATCAAAGCTGATCCAAAGCCTGGGGCCTGGGCTAGGGGAGAGGATATCACAAAAGGAGCAAAGGTTGCAGAATAAAGAAAACCTCACCTCACTCCTAATATGGCAAGAGTGATGTCAGTATCATATTCTACTTTTAATGACCTGTAGAGAATTTATTTAAGTAAAGGAAATTTACAATAATCTTGGTTGGAGAGCCTTTGGGAAATGTTACAACACTCCTTGAGATAGTTCACCATATCTGGCAGCACTGACCTGCTGCCTTAAATATTTGCTTGTGTTCCTTGTGATAATTAGCACCAAGTATTACTGTGTCAAAGCATTTGCATAGATCACTTCTTATCCTTGTAATAATCCTAAAAGTTGGGTGTTGCTATCTCCATTTTACAAGTGAAGAAATTAAAGATTAGAGAAACAGAATGTCTTGCTCAAAGTCAAACAAGTAGTAGGGCTGGGGATTTAGCTCAGTGGTTCCGGCGCCTGCCTCGAAAGAACAAGTTCCCAAGTTTGATCCCCAGTACCAAAAAAAAAAAAAAGTCAAACAAGTAGTATGAGATAGTCTGGGAGTCAAATCCAGGGGAGTCTGAACTCACAGTCCATGCTCTTCCCTCTACAGTACATGGTTGTGGGGCAAGAAGGTGAGTAGTTGAGTCATTGAGAACATCTTACTCTTTTGGGAATTGCAGTAGAGATATCTGTCACTCAATATTTTTGTTCTTTTCACATTTTCCTGCCTTCTTGCCATTTGGTTGTCCATGTGACTAGTTCTATTCAAGGGGCTGTGGATAAAATTAATGGTGTTACTTCTAGGCAAACAAGCAGAATGTTATGCGTGCTCTTTAGATTCTTTCTTCCCCTGAAATGGCAACTGTGGAAAGATGTCACAGAATCTGTCAGTCTGGGGTTCTGATAACCATGAGGAGCAGAGCTTCTTGCTCATGAGTAAATGAGAAACAGCCCCTATGTTAAGTCCCTAAACCAGTGATGGTGAACCTTTTAGAGACCGAGGGCCCAAACAAAACCCCAAATCCACTCATTTATTGCAAACAGCCAACACTGCAATTAAACCCAAATATCGAGGTGTTAGTCTAGAAAAAACAACTCATACATTAACATCTTTTGTCTTAAAAGAAAAACATAACACACATGCCATAGGCTCACCACCAGTGCCCTAGACATAACTTAGTCTATTCTGACTAATGCAGGTGTTTTCATTACAGTTAGAATTCAGGACTGACTAGGGGTACAGTTCAAAGATAGAGTGCTTGCCTAGTAGGCAAAAGGCTCTGGATTCAGTTCCCAGCGCACACACACACACACACACACACACACACACACATCTATTTAAAAAAAATTTGGGGGGGGGCGGGGATTTAGCTCAGTGGTTTTGCCACCTGCTGTGCAAGCGGAAGGACCTGAATTCGATCCCCAGTACCAAAAAAAAATAGTGCAAGGACCTGAGTTTGATCCCCAGTACCAAAAAAAAAAAAATTAAATAAAATAAAAAATTTTTAAACAAGGTCTCACTATGTAGCCCAGGCTGGCCTTGAACTCACCACAATCCTCCTGCCTCAGCCTCCTGAGTGCTGGGATTACAGGTGTGGGCTACCATGCCCAGCTGCAACACATTCATTTATTTTAATAAAATAATGCTTAATTTCAGGGGCAAGTTTTTTAATCACCCCCATCTCTTCCACCATGGACACTGAGTTATATAAAATGCTGAGTACCTACAACGAAATCATGTTTTTCCTCTTGAATAGATTTACATCTTTTGAGGAAATAGGGCGGCAATAGTACAAGCCTGAATAAAACCAAGGAATTTATATCTTATGAAAAAAATTCAAGTTATACTCAATTTTATGCCGGTGGCTTTAGAGAACCAAATATATACATTAATCACAAATATCTTTACACTCATGTAATCTTTTCACAAAAGCTTATCTCGAAAACATTAAGGTGATGAACTGGCAAACAACTTACATCATGGTTTGTTTTCACTTATATCGTGCTGAAAAACATGGAATACTCTAGTGTGAATTCGAAAGACTGAGTCCTCATAGAAACTGGAGATTTGGAGCTCTTTCTAGATCTGGAGTTCCTCAAGTGTTGGTGTGGAAACTCATGGTTTATTTGTTTTTATTTTTTCTGACACTCTCGACAGCAACAATAGTTTTAGCCCCTGTTTAAATAAATTAGTAACAACAATCGCTTCTATTTTCACATTAACTAACAGTTTATAAAACATTTTTTACACATATCTTTCTTTTTCGGTACCAGGGATCAAACTCAGGACCTTGCACTTTCGAGGCAGGCACTGGAATCAGTGAGCTAAACCCCCGGCCCTTTACACATATCTTTTTGATCCCCACAGCCACTCTTGAGATAGTACTGTCATTTTATTCATGATTTACAATGAGAGATACTGAAGTTCAGAGAAGTTAAGTGATCTGTCCAAGGTCACACAGCTAGGAAGAAGCACCACTCCTCTCAACTCCACCACTCCTCCCAACACTCTGCCCTTTTGGCCCTGTTAGTAATAAAATCATTCAGTTTTACAGGAAAATTATTCAGCACTTTTGCCTTATGGGCAATTGCTATCTGATGGGAAGACTGAGACTGGAGTTGAGAAATGGAACTACCACATACAAAAAACACCAATTGTTTTCATTAAGCATTGTTAGAAATCATCAAAATGGTTCTCTGAGCTACCTGAATATAGTAATGTCACATAAAAGTAGCCTCCTATAAGCAGGTGCTTATGTTTGCTTAAGTGCTTTAACTATACCTCACTTAATCCTCATAACAATCGCAGAACAAGAGTGCTACTTTTATCATTCCCATTTTATGGGGGACAACACTGAGGCACAGAGGATTTAAGTCATGTGTCCTGGGACACAGAGCTTATTAGTGGCTGAACTAGGGTTTGGGATCAGGAAATATGGCTTTTGGGTCCTCTTACATCAAGAATGACCTTTTTTGGCGGGGCGGGGGGAGACCGGGGATTGAACTCGGGTCCTTGTGCTTGCACAGCAGGCGATGAAACCACTGAGCTAAACCCCTGGCCTTTTTTTTTTTTCTTCTCCTCGAGACAAGGTCTAGGTGTGTAGTTCAGGCTGGCAGTGAGCTCACTATGTAGCTCCGGCTCACCTCGAGTTTATGGTGATCCTCCTGCCTCAGCCCCCTGAGTGCTAGGAATACAGGTGTGCACCACCACACTTGGCTTAAGAATGAACATTTATAAAGTACGTCCTATATGCTAGAGAATACATATATTGACTAAATTTACCCTCACTTTTGACACATTTAACATATTTATTAAAATAGAAAGCAGATATAGAGAGACAGGAGGGAATAGAGAAAAATAAAGAGGAAAGAGGAGATAGGAGAGAGAAAGAGAATAACTTAAAGTGCCATGATACCTGCTATCTTGCTCAACACAAGCCCTGAAGTGAACAGGAAGTGAAGAAATGGGAAAATCAGCTCTGCTTGCCAGTCCTATTTCCCTCGTGTATCTCTAAGTGTAACTCATAAGCTGAGGATCACTTTGTGATCAAGAATTTGCATTTTTGGGGGGCTGAGGATGTGGCTCACAGTAAAGAGTTTGCCTGGCATGTATGAGTCCCTGTGTTTAATCTCCAGCATTACAAAAGAAAAAAAAGACCAGAAAAATGTAAGAAATACAAAAGAATTTGCATGTTTTAAACAACATGGCCCCTACACATAAATCATCTACTTCATTTGGTTCTCACCCAAAGAAATAGCCATTTCTTTCCATGCTAGAATAAAAGCTGGCTCTGCTGTGCTTACTAAGAGAAAGTATTTGGGTCTCTGATGATACCTTCTGCTATAGTTTGGATTTTAAATATCTTCCCAAAGCTCATGTGTTAAAAGACTTGGTCACCACACGGTAGTAGAACCTTTGAAGTGGGACCTAGTGAGAGATCTTAGTCACTGAGGACAAACCCTCAAAGGGGATTGTGGAACTCTAGCATCTTCCTCTCCCTCCTCCACTTCTTGGCCACCACGAGGCAACCAGTTTCTCCCACAACATACAACTGCCATAATGTATCATATCTCCCTGGGCCTACAGTAACAGCCAAGTGAATGTGGACTGAAAATGTTAGCTGAAACAAACTTTTTCCCCATGAGCTTTATTATCTCAGGTATTTTGTCACAGTAATAAAAAGGTAACATACATTCCCAAGACATTTCCAAGGCAATTTTTGACTACATGAAATTTTGCTTGACTTTGGAGCCTCGTCCTTGAGTAAGCCACAATTCTACTTGAATTAAGTAGCTGGATTTCCGTAGTTTGTTAAGCTACTCTGCTATGAATATTCACCATTACTCATGCAAATGTTGTAGCTACCAAACATACATGAAGCTGCTGATTTATGAACAGTGGCTTTGAAAAACTGGTTTTTCAGTCACTAATGAGCTGCTCAACTCCAGGAAGTCACATAGTCTTTCAAAGACTCCAAACTGAGGGACCAGACATGGGATAACTTGTAAGATCCTATGAGCCCTCCGATTACATGATTGAAATTTAAAAATATGTTTAACAATAATAAACAACTTGAAGGAGGTCTTTGTACTCTCTTGCATGTCATTTGGTAAGCTATTTTCCTTTTGAAACAAATCATCACCCCAGAACTGGTCATTTTTCACTCCAGCTGTTATTTGTAGATTTTACTGGTAGTTCAAGGGCATCATTAAACAACTCCACCAAAGATGACACAAACTCTGCTGCCATTAAGGAATCATAGCCTTGGATTCCTGAAATGATTTTATAATTATGGTACTTCATAAAAGTGCTTACTTGGAAAGCCAAACTTGGCTTACTTGGAAATCACTAGTCTAAAGGACTTTGTCCCACTTTGAGATGTGGGTCATATTTGTTTTAAAGAAAATATTTAATGATTTGTTAACAAGTTCATATTTTTGCTAAAGAGTCACAACCTGCCCCCTCTCTTTTCCAATGCTGGGGATTGAATCGAGGGCCTCATACATGTTAGATGCTAAGCAAATGCTCTACCACTGAGCTACACCCCCAATCCCTCCACAATCTGTTTTGAGCACTCTAAGTAGGGATAGTGATTTTTTTTTTTTTTTTTTTTTGTACTGGGAATTAATCTTAGGACCTTGTGCTTGTAAGGCAGGCATGGTGCCACTGAGCTAAATCCCCAGGCCTGGATAGTGATTTTTTAATTTCATAGTGCTGTTAATCATCTAATTAAGGCTTCTATATTTGATTTCTCATTTGTAATACTGAATGACTATCATTATTTTCTACCTATACCAAACAAATTTAAATGGGCCAACATGCAAACCTAACAGTTGCAAGAAAAACTCTATGTGCCCAAGAAAAGCTCTTCAAGAGGACATTCCATTTGTCAAAACCTAGAGTAAAAACACCAATAAGCCTAAACCATCCACAAATGGTTGCTTTGTGGCAAACCAGAAAATGATGTAAAACAACTCTCAGCAATTCCTAAATCTGTAGGCTTATTATTTAAACTGACATGTCTAAAGTACTTGAATTTCAGGATGCTTCACTTACATTATATCTTTTGGTGCTTAGGCCTGGAGAATTTAAGCTCTTAGTCTCTGGAATCAGACTACCTGGGTTTACATCCTGACTCTACAACTTTACTACCTGTGTAGTTATGTGCGAGTTACATTTCTTTCCTGTTTTTACATTTCCTCATCTGTAAAATGGAGATAGTAATAGAATGTATTTCTCTACTTAGGATTATTTTGAGGGTTAAATAAGTTAAGACTCACTGAACAATGCCTTTGACATAGTATAGACTCAATATATTTTAGATATCATAGGTAGTATTATTATCAACCCCACTTTTCAGAAAGGAAAACTGACATTCATATTAAATGACTGTACATACCTACAAATAGTACCACTGATATAGGAGGATTATAATTCCCAACCTACTAGATGTCAGGTATGCCAAATTCATGTCCCCCCAAATTGAAGAATAAATCCTAAGAAACAATAAAGGTTAAGAGTAGGAAAGATTTATTAAGAGATAGCTCCTGGGGCCAGGGATTTAGCTCAGTGGTTCCACCATCTGTCCCGCAGGCGCAAGGACCCGAGTTTGATCCCTGGTACCGGAAAAAAAAAAAGAGATAGTTCCTGAAAGACGGGGGCGGGGGGAGGGGGTCCCCAAAAGTAGGTTGCCACCAAGGTCCTTTGTCAGGGGTAATTTATACACCAAAGTCACAATGTGGGTACAATGTGGGTCAAACCACAATCAACCTATAGGATTACAAGTATAGCTGCTTAGCTAATATTGATCCAAGAAAGTCACATAGCAAAGGCACATGGAAAGAACAAAGGCATTTTTGGGAAGGAATGGATCCAGATGCTCTGGTCAACTACCTGGGTGACTGATATCTACCTGGACTTTACTGGACCAGGTGATACAAATTATAGTACAATCTCAAATTATTGTTTATCCCTTAGGGAAGTATGTAGGGCTGGTCACTGCATCTTTATATTGAGGCCTGATCGTCAATGGATGTGTCTCCAGCCACAATTTTGGTGTGTTCTCATCTTTTGCAAACTCTCTCAAGGCCCTGTCCCTATCTGACCGCCTATTAGTTTCTATCTAACTTAGCTGCCTATAATACGCACTAGTACTTAAAGCAAAGGCATAATAGACTTCAAACTATGTCCTCTTTTCCTAATTCCATACTGCCTTTTTTATTTAATGCACAAAATCAGGCCTCTCTCTCTCTCTCTCTCTCTCTCGTGCTCTATCATTGAGCTACATTCCCAACTGAAATCAGGTTTTCTCATTGAGAGCTTTTAAGGAACATAATTTTTTTCAGTTCTAAAAAGAGAAAGCATTTTTTCTATCCACTTTCAAGATGAAGATGCATCTTATTTCTTTTTCAGTTTTCATTTGAGCTGTGAATGTGCTGTTTTACTTCTATCTGATGAATCACTCTTCTTGGAACATCGAAGAAAGAAAATTAAGTACAAGAAAAATAAAGGGAGAATCAAAAATGGAAATTGGAAGAAAAAAAATAGTACAAAGGGTACACACTGGAAAAGGTGAAACTGAGTCACCAGCTCCTGCATGCTAACTTTATTTTTGAGATTTTTGTGCTGTCTCAAGAAAAAGAAGAGAATAACACTATAATTATTATATTAAAGTATTTGCTTCAGATAGTAAAGAATGTAGCCCATAAACAAAAGAAGAATTAAAGAACGCTCCGGTTTTGCAAGTAAGTAAAGCTAGTCTAACAGCATTCCTAAAATGAACCAGGGTGTAAGGTCTCCAATGCCATTTCATTATTTTTCATTGGGCCAAATTTCTCCTGTTTCATAGATGTCATTTTTCCTTTTTTCCCTTTTTTTTCATTCCAACTTGTCTATACCTCAATAAAATGTAGGTCTTATGGTGGATGATCATTTTATAAGGGTCCTTAGTACAAAGAGAAACATTTTCAGAGAAACTCAGAGCCTCCTTATAGATAGATAGATCTCCTTCTAGCTGAGGATTAGTGCCTTATTTTGTTGTTTGGAACAAAGATCTTCCTTTCTCCATGGCAAAAGGAAAGAAAAATGGTGGCAGTTTCCCTGCATCTTTCAGGATAACATTTCAACTCCTTGGTGGGCACAGTTGGCTCTCTCTCTCTCTCTCCTTGCTCAAGCCTGAAGCTTCCAAACCTTAAAAATTTTGCATAAGCTCTTATCTCCAACTAGAATTTCTTCTCCCTGGCCATTATCAGACTCCTAACTGAAACTCAGGTGGTCTGTCATCTCTCCCAGGAGCATCCCTAACCCTCCCATCTGACTCTGAGATTCCTCCTCTATATTCCACATCACAACATGTGAACCTCTGCCACAGTATGACAGGGTTAGAGAGGTGCACCTGCATAATATATTACATATTCATCTACTGTTCCTTTCCACTGCTGCCTTCTTTTTTTGGTACCAGGGATCGAACTCAGGAACTTGCGCTTGTGAGGAAGGCATGATGCCACTGAGCTAAATCCTTGGCCCTCAACCTCTATCTTCTTGATCGAGATCATTATTCACCTCTTGCTTAAACAAATTATTGTCTCTTAAGATGTCTCCTGCTTACTTTCCTTTTTCTCTTTGGTCCATCATTTACATTGCAAGTCATGGCGATTTTTTTTTTAGGTATTAGTGATTGAACCTGGGGTCTCTTGAATACAAAGCAAATGCTCTACCACATTCCCAGCCCTTCCTTCCTTCCTTCCTTCCTTCTTTTCCTTCCTTCCTTCTTTCCTTCCTTCCTTTTCTTTCTTTCTTTCTTCCTTTATTTTTATTTTGAAACAGGGTCTTGCTAAATTGACTGGGCTGACTTTGGACTTGTCATCCTCCTGCCTCAGCCTTCTGAGGAACTGAGATTGCAGGTATATACCACTGCACAGGACCACAGTGATCTTTTTAAGAAGAAATATTTCATATATACAAAAATACGAACACCCATCCATCCAACACTAGCTAAGAAATAAAGAACTTTAAATACCTTCAAAATTCATGTGTCTTCTCTCCAAAGGTAAATACTATCGAATTTGATGTTTAACATTCCCTTGGACTTTTGTTTTGTTTGTATTTTACGGTGCTGGAGATCTCTTGTTTTATTTATTTGTGATATTGGGAACTGGACCCAAGGCTTTCACATTAAGCTATATCCCCAGCCCTTTTTATGAGACCAAGTCTTACTAAGTCACTAAGTTGCCACATTGGGCTTGAACTTGAAATCTTCTTGTCTCAGCCTCCCAGAGTACTGAGCTTATAGGTGTGTGCCACCACTCTGACCCCTTGTTTTATTTATTTATTTTTATTCTTTTACCACTCATATATGTATTCCTAAACAATACAGGATTTAATTTGCTTGGTGTTTTTTTTTAGCTTTTGAAAAAAGGCTGCACACTATTTACTCTGCACTAAACACTGTTTCATCCATGTAAATTTTCATTTCATTGTAGTATTCCATTGAATGAATACATCACAATTCATGCAAATATATTGATGAACTACTGGATCTTTTGAAGTTCTATGAAATCACCAGCAATGCTAAAATAAAGTCTTGACCATGACTTCTAGTACACATATACAAGAATTTCTCCAGGGGAGCACTGTTCAATAGAACTTACTGTGATGATAAAAATGTTCTATATCTATACTGTCCAATAAAGTAGCCTCCAGCCACATGGAATATAACTACTCCAATTGAAAAACTACAGTTTTTCGCAAACAAAGCTTTTGTAAATAGGGAGGGGTCCAGGGGTTGAAGGAAGGAAAGGGGAATGGGAAAAAATAAGAACCAAGCTATATCATGTACAGGTACAAATTCCCAATAATGAATGTGGTCATAATGTATACCTAAAATGTACCAATAAACAATAAATAATAAAAGAAGAAAAACTATAGTTTTTAATTCTTGCTTTTGTTTTTTATTTTATGAAAAAAGCAAAACTTTATAATAAAATGAAAAGAGAATAACAATAGTTAATACGCTGTGTATTTGATTTGGAGCTAGGGGTCAAACCAAGGGTCATGCACATGCTAGGCACATACTCTACCATTGAGCTAGACTCCTAGCCTAAATTTTAATTAATTTAAATTTAAATAGCTCAAGTAGCTAATGGCTACTGTGTTGGACAGAGTATCTCTGGGGTATAAGTAAACCCAAACATAGAGTTCCTGGGTCATAGAGTACGTGCATCTTCAACTTTAGATAGTCATGTGTGACATAAGGAATGTATCAGTGAAAAGATTATGATAGAGCTTAAGAACTCCTATGGCCTAGTGACCTGTGTCCTGTTGTAGCACAACACATTACTCAGATGTTTGTGGGGATGTGGGTATAAACTTACTGCTCTGCCAGTCACATAAATATACAGCATGTACAAATTATGTGCATGATATTTGATAAATAACAACTATGTTATTGGTTTATGTATTTATTATACTTTTTAAAAATGTTTACTATGAGTCTACTATGTTACACAGGCAGCAGCCTAATCCATCTCATGTTTACTGCATCTCTTGATCATATCAAGAGGCCCTATCAAATGATTGACCTATGTGTAGTCTTTGCGCAACAAGACAAATGATATGTTTCTCAGAATCTGCCCCTATTGTTAAGCCTCATGTAATGCACTGACAAATGCTTTCTAAAGTGATATTAATTTATATTCCTGCTAGCAGTATATAAGATTATCAATAATATTTTTAAATGTCTGTCTTTAAAATTTTTGCTTATGTAGGTATTAAATGGCATCCTATTTTGGTTTTAATTTGCATTTTCATCACTCCTGGGGTATTTTGCCATTTATGCTTCCTTTTTTGTGAAATGTCTGTCCCTTTTTCTATTGGCTTGGCTTTTTCTTACTGATATTTAGAAGTCCTTTACGTATTTGTAACGTTATTTTTTTGTAAACAAATGTAAATATCTTCAAATGTAGCCTCAAAAACATAAATGTCCTTCAGTCTTTAAAACGAAAATGCCTTCCCATTGCACTTAGAATAAAATCTAACATAGTTCTATGATGCAGTGAACATTAGGTTGGCTCTCAACATCCATCCCATCCCTGCAGTACTGAGAAGAGGCAGTGCCGCTGTGGGGACTGACCACTGCACTCAGGACAGGCCTGACTGATGCAAGGGTAATCCCATCCTCCTGGCCAAACTGCTGCAGGAAAAGCCACATGCCTTCAGTTTGGACAATAAAATGCAGAGAGAGAGAGAGAGATCTTCTAGGAAAGTTGGTCTTCATTCTTAGGAAGAAGTGAGAAAAAGTCAGTCCTTTTTCCACTGGACTTGGGACGATTCACAGGAGAATGAGCCCAAGATAATGCTAACCCCACGGGTGCCAGATTATAATGCTGAAAAGACACTTTTTGGGGGGGGGGGGTTTGGTACCAGGGATCAAACTCGTGACCTTGTGCTTTCGAGGCAGGCAGCAGAACCACTGAACTAAATCCCCAGCCCTTTGTTTTTGTGGGTTGTTTATTTTTGTTTCATGTTTTGTTCTGGGTACTGGGCATTGAGTCTAGGGCTTCACATGTGCTAGGCAAATGTTCTATTACTGTGCTTCATTTCCAGCCTTGCTTTTTCTTTTTCTTTTTCTTTTTCTTTTGAGGCAGGGTCTAAGTCACCCAGGCTAGCCTTGAACTTGAAATCCAGCTGTGTCAATCTCCTGAGTAGCTAGGGTTCCAGGAATGCTTCACCATGCCCAGCATGGGTTCTTTATGACTTTGTTGAGCACTGCTTGTTTCTATGCCAAGGCCTTTATACTTCCTTCCCTTCTTCTTGCAACTTTCTTCTACAGATTCTCACAAGGTTAGATCCTTATTGGTATTCAGTCTCGGCCCAAATGGTTACCTCCTTGAAGAGGATTTCATGTCACCATTGCCCCTGGCCAGTCACTATCATCACTATCATATCACCCCGTTTCATTTTCTTTATACCATTATTTCAAATCATATATGTTTGTTTGTTTATTGTTTAGCCCCTTCCACTAGAATGTAAACATTCTGTCTAGTTTTCTTGTTTTTCTGTCTAATACGGTGTCGACACAAAGTAATGCTCAATAAAAGTTTTTAGTATTAATCAAAAAATAATGATTACTTTTGTTGATCATCCCCCACCCCCAATTGAAGCTCTGTGAAGTCAGGGACTAAAGTCTTACTCCTTTTTGTATTTCAAGCACCTAGCCTAGCACAGTTGCTTCCAAATTGTTTTTTTGTTTGTTTGTTTGTTTTACAGTACCAGGGATTGAACTCAGGACCTTGTGCTTGCCAGGAAGGTGTGGCACCACTGAGCTATACCCCTGGCCTTGCTTCCAAACAGTAAGTGCTCAATAGGCAGTTCGATGAATGGACAGGGGGCTGATTTTGGAGAAATATAATGCCAAGTTGAATAAACACTAGAGACTTAACCCACGTCTTCACCTGCTCTTAGCTATTTGCTTCCTAGACTTAATCTGCTTCCCCCGCTTTTAGTTGACTTTTTTAACCTGTAGAAATACTAAATATTTTATTTTGATTAGTTTTGTGTAGATAAACCACTCTCTCATTAACCCATTGCATTTGCTCATTCTTCTACTAAAAAAGACTGTTCATTTCTTTTCTCTTATGCAAACTGGCACAATGGATAGCTCTGTATATCACTTCTTTATGCAGAACTAAGTACGTGAAGGGTATGTGCTCTCTAAAATGACTAGATGCTCCTGAATTATTCTTTTAAGTTGTCTATCAATGAATATTGCATAAAATTTTCTTTTTTTCCTATTGTCTATTTTTTATTTTGCACTTTATTTATATTTTAGGTTTCTCATGTAATATTTAAGTTGGCATGTCTGATTTACTTCACTTAACATGGTCTCAAGGTGCACCCATTTTCCTATGAATGTCTCCAGTTTACCCTTCTTTAGGGCAGAGTAGTACTCCACTGTGTATAAATATTACATTTTCTTTATCCACTCATCTGTTAATGGACATATAGGCTGCTTCTAAAACTTAGCTAGTATAAACTGTGCTGCTATAGACATGAGTATGCTGACATCACTGTGATATGATGTCTTTAACTCTTTCCAAAAGATGTCTAGAAGGGAAATAGCTGGGTTGAATTGAAATTTGTATTTTTAGTTTTTTGAGGAATCTCCATACTGATTTATTTCCATAGTGGATGTACCAGTTTACATTCATAACAACAATGAAGAAAGATTCCTTTTCCCCTACAGCCTCCCCAGCATTTGTTATTATTTGATTTCTTGAAGATAGCCATTCTTTCTGGAGTCAGATGAAATCTCAGTGTTGTTTTAATTTGCATGTCTCAAATACCCAGAGATATTGAACACTTTGCATACATTTACTGGCCATTTTTACTTCTTCATCTGAGAAGTGTCTATTTATTTCTGATGCCCATTTTTTGATTGGGTCTTTAAATTTGCAGGGTCTAATTTTTTGGAGTTCTTTACATATTTTAGATGTTAGTACTTTGAGGAGTAGTGGCAAAAATTTTCCCCACTCTGTAAGTTGTCTCTTCACTCCATTGGTTGTTTCCTTTGCTGTGCAGAAGCTTTTTTTTTTTTTTTTTGGTACCGGGGGATCGAACTCAGGTCTTTGCGCTTGCGTAGCAGGTGGCAAAACCACTGAGCTAAATCCCTGGCCCTGTGCAGAAGCTTTTAATTTGATATGATCCCATGTGTTACTTCCGGTATTATTTCTTGTGCAACTGGAATTCTGTTCAGAAAGTCCTTGCTTACGTCTGTCTTCAAGGGTTTTACCTATTTTGGGCTGGGTATGGTGGAACATGTCTGTAAACCCAGCACTCAGGAGGTTGAAGCAGGAGGATTGCTGTGAGTTTGAGGCCAGCCTGGGCTACATAGTGAGTTCAAGTCCAGTCTGAACTATATAGTGAGACCCTCTCTCAAAAAACCAAAAAAAAAAAAAAAAAAAGTTTTATTATTTTGTCTTCCAGTAGTATTGTTTTAATATTTAGATCTTTTTTTTTTTTTTTTGGTATCAGGGATTGAACTCAGGTCCTTGCGCTTGCGCAGCAGGCGGTGAAACCACTGAGCTAAATCCCCGGCCCCTAATATTTAGATCTTTGATCCATTTTGATTTTAGTTTACTGCATAGTGAGAGATATGGGTCTAAGTTCAATCTTTGGCATGTGGATAGCCAGTTTTCCCAGCATCATTTGTTAAAGAGGCTATCCTTCCTCCAGGGAAAGTATCTAGCCCCCTTGTCAAAGATAAGGGAGCTGAGTGTCCTGGATTTGTTTCTGCATCCTCCATTGTGTTCCATTGATCCACAAGTCTGTTTTTGGCTAATACCATACTGTTTTATCATTGTAGCTTTGTAATATAAATTCAAGTCTGGGATTGTGATGCCTCCTGCCTTGCCCTTGTTGCCCAGAAATGCTTTTGCTATCTAGGTCTCTTTTGGTTCCATAGGAATTTTAGGATTGTTTCCTCTAGTTCTGTGAGGAATGCTCTTGGTATTTTGATTGGGATTGCATTAAATCTGTGTAACAGTTTTGGAAGTATGGCCATACTGCCTGTCCTGGGACAGGGAGTATTTTCCATTTTCCAATTTCCTCTTTTTTTAGAGTACTGTAATTTTCATTGCAGATGTTTTTCATTTCCTTAGTTAGGTTAATTTCTAAGTATTTAATTTTTCTTTACACTATTGTGAAAGGTATTGTTTCCCTAATTTCTTTTGGTACCGGGGATCGAATTCAGGTCCTTGCGCTTGCGCAGTAGGCGTCGAAACCACTGAGCTAAATCCCCGGCCCATTTCCCTAATTTCTTTCTCGGTGAGTTTATTATTGGTGTACAGGAACACTACTGATTTTTGAGTGCTGACCATGTATCCTGCTATGCTACTGAATTTAGTTGACTTTTAAAATCACTAATTTTAGAAGTATGGATAACATCTCTGACATATGAGTCATGGCAGTAAGGTGAAGTTTAACTACATATATGCAGGCCACCAAATACTTCCTAACCCCCATTCATGTTTCCCCACTCCTTAGCACATAAGTACCTCCAATCTTCAGGGAGGCGGATTTGAGATTTTTTTCTCTGTCTCCACATATAGCCACCTCATGAATAAATGCTTTCTCTTTTGGAAATCTTGTTTCTGTAACTGGTATCCTGCACAACAGGTGAAACAGGCCTTGTTTAGTAACAATATCATTTGAAGATGATTCTCTTCCATTTTTCTCCTTGGGAGATCTTGTGCATATGTAATCTTCCCATGAATGAAGGATTCATGTTCCACAAAGTGCTTTATGATCTGGCCTTAACATCTTTTCAATCTTATTTCTCACCTCCTATATGCTTCCTTTCTCTCACCATTTACTGTATGCTTCAATCACATAAATTCTAGAGCAACTGGCTTTTATGGAAAAGATAGTCCAAAAACCTTCAAATAAAATTTAAAACCTCCACATTTCAAGATTACTTTTTTATAGCAATACACATAAATTTATTGAAGGAAAGATACTATTTCTTGCAGCTAAACTGGCTCCGCCATGTGGCAATAATATAAATAGTTTCTAGTTCACCATCACCAGTCTTTGTGTTTGTTTTTGTTTTGAGACAGGGTTTCCCTATGTAGTTCAGGCTGGCCTTGAACTCAGTATGGAGCCCAGGCTGTCTTCAAATTTACAGCAATTCTCCTTACTCAGACTCCCAAGTGCTGGGGTTATCATCATGCCTGGCTCCCATTACCAGTTTTGAAAGTATGCAATTCCTGACAATTGTGAGAGCCCCACATTGCTTGAGATTTCATATAGAAAGGTATTATTGTTTATAACAAATTATTTCAAATTTGCATAATTCAAATACAGTTGGACTTCTGTACCCATGGGCTCCAAATCCAAAGAGTCTACATTGGATAATGTTTCAAAACAAATAATCTTATACATAACTTACAACAAATGCTGAATATACTTAAAATCTGATTCTGAGCTCTTTAGGCCAAAGGAGGAAGAGACAAAGCTTGATTCAAGGATGGGGTTTAGGAGTAGCAGGGAAAGTATAAAACCAGCTTACCTGTACTCACCTGGGTACATGCCTCATTCTGTAGAAAAAATGTAATGAAGGGATATAGGTTCCTTTGGGCCCAGGAAGTCCTAGGATTCAATATCAAAGTCTTAGCAGATCACTTCTGGCTGGTTTCAATCATTCCAGGGATGAGGTTAAGGAGGAAGTAAGAATTGAAAGGGAGATTTAATCTTCCTAAACTCCACATAGGTCACTTTACATCAGGAATTTAAAAACTCAAATATCTACTGGCAATGAATGCAAATGAGTGAAATATGCTATAAAGAAAATCACATGAAATGCCTTATAGGACCACTCCCATGTTTTTGTTTTTTCACTTTTGATGGATAAATTAGTATTGTAGGAAAATGATAATTTTTTTTTGTTTTTTTTTGGTACCGGGGATTGAAAAAATGATAATATTTTTAAGAGAAGCTAGCTACTCAGGCTTATAAAACTTCTAAATTCTAAATTTTGTCTCAAAAAATTTAAATCACATTTAATCAAACAAAACATCTAGGAGCTGAATCTGGCCCAGTAGGCTACCAACATATGCATTCTAAAGTATACTATAAGGCCTGATAAAATATCAGAAGGGTTTCTGACCAAAGCAAATCTCAGAGTTAGTTGGGACAGTGTTCAGATGTGAATGAGTTTCATAGAATTGCAAAATGATGTGCTAGACTCCAGGGCCTTTCCTTCCTATATGCTGGTTCCTCTGCCAGGCTTCCATCCAACATAAAGAACTGATCTTTTTCATCAAAATAGAAGCATTTGGCCAACACATGGCAAGATTAGTGCCATTAGCAAAAAAGGAGAAGCAAAGGATGGAAAATTTGCCTTGAGACTGGTGCTGTTTTTTGTTGTTGTTATTGTTTGTTTGATTGAACTCAGGACCTTGCACTTACTAGGCAGCCATGGGGCCACTGAGCTAAATCCTTGGCCCTAGCCCTGTTTGTTTTAACTGGGTGGAACACCATAGAAGCCGTAGTTAGGGGGCTTGCATGCAGTGGAAGATGGTGCTACTTTATAGATTTTATAAAAGTTTCCTTTTCTAATAGTGTGGATTTCATACTAGAATTCTGTTCCTATTTGTTTTGTTCTGTAAGGTACCACTGGACCCCACAATATCTCCTCTGCTTGAGTTGGAGGGATATATTAGGTTATAAGAATTCTATTCTTGGGGAAATGTCTTCCTGGGTGGGTCATTGGGGGCAAACTCACTGGGAAACCAGTTTTATTCTGTACCTCCTTTCTATGCCCACATGGGGGCCGAGTGTGTTTGTGAATTGCTGGGTGGAAAGCCCAATACAAAGGCTGCCATCCCAACAAGGACAGAGTAGGAGATCCGGCAAAGAGATGATAGGAATCTCTGGGCATGGGGTGGAGAAATATAATCACTGACATGAAAAGGGTGGCAATAGCTGTAAAACTGGTCCCCTCCACCTTACCCACTGATTCCATCTCCTTCTAGTTTACCAAATTCTTAATATTAGCAATTGTACCCTCTCTAATATACACTTAATCTCTCATCTATACTGGTTCTTCCCTTATATCTTCAGTAGAAGTAAGTTTTCCTTTCCTCAGAAAGACCTTCCCTAATACCTCCCTCTCTGCTTGCTCCAATGTGGCTTCTGCCCACTCCACCCTTCCGCTGCAACTACCCTTCCAAGGCAGCCTCTGACCCAGTTGCCAAATCCAATCTTACTTGATTTGTCTGCACCTTGCAGCTTCATTAATCACCTTCTTGCCTTTCTGAGATTCCAGGAAACAAATCCTCAGGTCTTCTTCAACTTCTCTGACTGTTCTGTTTTTTTCTGCTGGCTCCTCTGTTTTGAAGCTAATGCTATCCCCTCAATGGCACATGATACCCTGGTTGGGCACATCCCTGGGCCAGGGTACACAGCTTGGCAACACAGAGCTTGGCAGCACACTTCCTAAAGGGAACAGGAAAGGAGATACAGAATAAAACTGGTTTCCCAGTGGGTTCATCCCAAATCACCCACCCAGGAAGACATTTCCCCAAGAATAGACTTCTTGGAACCTATATTCCTCCAACTCAAAGTGGGATACTCAGCCTGATGCTCTTGTGCCCTGAATATCCTGTGCAAATAACTATATGCTGCAGCCCAAGTACCATCCTTGGTGCCCATCTTTTTCTTGCTCTATCCTCTTTCCCTCTGCAACTTCATCTACTTTCATGTTCCAACTCTAACCTATGTGTTTTACCTAATCTCTAGAGATCTCACATGCCTCTTGGACTTCTCTACCTGGGATCACTGTTGGTACCCCAAACTTGCCACAGTTCAAACTGAATTCAGATCTACAACCTGCATACTCTCAAATATGACTATTTTTCTGCATTTCCCCTGCCATCTTCTTGTTCAACTTAAAACTTCAAGGTTATCTATGCCTCTTCTCTTCCCATAGTCTAAAGTTTTTGGACTTGGGATGTAGCTTAGTGGTAGAGAACTTGCCTACCATGTATGAGGCCATGGATCTGATCCCCAGTACTGAGAGGGAAAAACAAGACAGTACCAACAATAATACAACACAGTAATAACCATTACATCACTGCAGCAACGACAATAATGAAACAACCCAGCAGACAGTCTATGACTTATGTTATATCCCAAGTTCACTACTGGAATAGCTTTCTAACTGGTTTCCTTATCTCCAGAATTTCTCCTATTTCAGTCACCCACTTGTCTTCCTTCACTGTCACCAGGTTTTTCTTTACACAGATCTGAGCATATTGCTCCTTTGTTGTGTTTTGGTTTTTTGTTTTGTTTTGCTTTTGGTACCGGGGATCAAACTCGAGACCTTGCACTTTCGAGGTGGGTGGCAGCGGCAGTGCTCCTTTGTTTAAAACCCTATCTTGGCTTTTAATTAAGCATAAGATAAACTCCAGATGCTAGCTGTGGCATATAAAACCCTTTAGATCCTGGATCAAACCTACTTTTCCTGTCCTACACCCTGCCTCTGGTCTCAACACATTCCTTGCTCTTAACCACATCAGATTATGATGCACAATGACTTTAACATGATTCTGGCATGTGCTTTCATGTCTCTGTGCTTTATGTTGGTGCCTTCAATGCCCTTCTGGTTTTTGCCTTGTAAAATCTCATCCACTCTTCGAGATTACACCATCACTTTTTTCCCCTCTTGTGATGCTGGAGACTGAACCTAGGACCTCATGCATACTAAGTAAGCTCTCTACCACTGAGCCAAACTCCTCTCAATCTGGACACTTGTTTTTTTCAGGTATCTTTATCCCCAATTAATAGCTATCCATTGCTTCTACAGTACTATTGGTATGCTAGTTTACACCATTTGAAAGGTTTTTGGACCTCGTTCCCACATCATTATGAGTTTAAGAGCAAGTTAGAGTGTTTTAGTCTTCATATCATCAACAGCCTGGTATGTTAGATATTGAATAAAAACATGATTTTAATTGGGCAAGAATCTTAAACATTGTTTTGTGAAAGAACTGATGGTTTCTTTCAGCATAATTTTTAGCTTGTTCCTTTATTTTTCAGATACTGGAAGAATCTCCAAATAAGTTGGTTGCTGGGCTCCCTTAGAGACAGTTGCTATGTCATATTGCCAATTTTTAGCAAAGTCTCTCTAGGGACATAGAAACTGTGATTTCTCAAATGACTGACTGGTGTCTGTTTATGGATTTTTTCGCATATTCCTTAGTACCAGTGATGATTTTCAGTCGAAGACCTAGATTCTAGGTTCCACAGAAAACTCGTTTCAAATAGCAAGATTTTAGTGTTAAGGCAGTTATACGTGTACTTGTTTTTCCGTGGGTCCCCCAAACCTTGGAATACTACTGTAATCCTGAAAGCCTGGGGAGGCCATTATTTACTGGTTTTCTAGACAGTCCGTCAAAACATTGACGCAGAAGCCTGAGCTGTACATGCTGGGTTAAGAAGGAGCAACTCGCAGACTCCATGAAGCCCAGAATGTGTAGTTTTCTTGAAATGAGCAGATGTATATTTGTAGAACCACGGTAGTAGCTTCTGAGTGGGTGGTAAAGGGATTGATTCCAATTTCCCCTCACATACAAGTACTTGGTTCTGACTAGAATCCAAGCAACAAGTTGCCATTGAAAATGTAGTGATTGGCTAGCAAAAGATGCCTGTAGGAAAACCCGTTGGGTGGATTTCTTGAGATATGTCAACCCATCCCAAACCCTGGGCTTCACGTTGAGCCCTTTCTGTCCTCCTCGCTGCTTAGGGCCTTTCAGGGTTCTTAAAAGATTCAATGAAGTCAATTCCTGATAATAAGCTATTTGGCGTCTGGACGAGGTATGGAAACCCATCAGCCTCCCTCCTCAAAGCGGGACTGGTCCCAAGAAGGGGGCTCTGTGACCAGCACGAGGGATCACAGATGGCGGAAGGCACCCACATCTCCAGAAAGCAAGCGACCACACAAGACTGCGAACCCGGGCGGCACTAACCTTGAGAGCCGCCCGTGCGGGGGCACTGGCCCAACCGCGCGCGTCAGCGAGGACGCCCCCGTCGGCCCTCCCCGGGGCGGGGCCAGCCCCAATGGCGCTGAGTCAGCAACGCGAGGGGGAAGTTTTGTCCCTCCGCGGACCCCGTTTCTCTAGGCCTTAACCTCCTCGCAGCCAACGAGCTGGTTTCCTTTTTCCGGCGCTCCGGGTGCGAGAGCCGGGTCGGGCCACCTAGCAAGCGGGCCGTAGTGCAACCGCAACGCTCACCTGAAGACACCACCCCAAAAACTAACGTTATCTCACTCGGCAGTGTGGGCGCCATGAACAGCGCGGGTGAGGCGCCGCTCTTCCCCCCCGAGTGCCTGCCGGGGTCCTCTCTGGCGGTTCCGTGGGACCTGTGAGGCCCGGCGGCCCCGAAGGCCGGGGGCTGGGACCGGGGCGATGGCGGGGATGGAGCGGTCTGGAGGGAGACAGCAGCATCTTGGAGGAGGACGCCGGTAAAAGGCCTTCCCTGCTTCAGTGGTCACCTCAGGATGCGTGTACAAAGTTAGACCCAAGGAGACGGGAGCCCCGGAACAGCCCTTTCATCCTCCTTTTGATGTTATCATTTCTGTTTGGTCTCCCAACAGGACTGAATTCGGAAAAGGTAGCTGCTCTGATCCAGAAACTGAATTCTGACCCTCAGTTTGTACTCGCCCAGAATGTCGGGACCACCCACGACCTCCTGGACATCTGCCTGAAGAGGGCCTCGGTACAGGGTGCACAGCATGTGTTCCAGCATGTTGTTTCTCAGGAAGGCAAGCCAGTCACCAACCAGAAGAGTTCTGGTGAGACCTGAAACTTCTTGTATACTTTACTTGACTTTTCTGACAGCATTCCAATTTGGTGTCTTAAGAATGACCTTAGGAGAACAGAGTTTTATATTGAAAGAGCTTGTAGTACATCCAGAGCTAGGCACAGGTAAAAAGCAGATCTAAGAACATTACCTTTGGGTCTTGTTTTGGTGCACTGTAGCTTCTTGGCACATTTAGTGTAAGCACTAAATTGTGAAATCCGACGTCATACATTTAAACTGCAATTCATTCTATTCTGTGTTGATGTTCCATGATTGCAACCCCATGTCTTGCGTACTTGTCTGTGCTCTTGATCCCAAAACAGACGGCAAAAATGTTCATTCTCGGGAAGATTCCCAGTATTGCCCTGAAAGCATATACAAATGTATGAAATAGAAAAGACAATATGTAATTACATCAAAGTGTCATCAAATGTTATTTTTAAATATGCTTCTTGGTTGGAGTTGATGTGCTCAGTTACCACCAGTAGACCAGTTTGTAATACTAAAATTAAGCTCTCTTGCCTTGCTGATTGGGAGTTCTTGTTTTTGCTGTCTACTCTCTAGCACCCTATCATAAAAACATCTACAGTGAAAGATTGGTTATCTGGGAATCCAAGGAGAACATTTGAACAACAAAATTTTACTAAACGCATTTTTTTTTAAAAAAAAGTCTTTCTCACCATACCTGGTGGCTCACACCTGTGATCTCAGCACTAGAGGTGCTGAAAGTTTGAGGTTGACCTGGACTACGTAGGGAGGTCAAGGCCAGCCTAGACTATATAGGGAGAATTGTTTTTTAAAAAAAGGTCTCTCTCCAGTTAGAAACTCCTCCTAGTGTATCTTTATTGACAAAAAGCACATTACTGCTTAATTGGACCCAGTGTCAAACTCATAGTGTACATTTAACATATATGTAAATTATGCTTCAAAGCAACTTATTTTTAAATTTTAAGGGAAAAATTATGACCTTGCAATAATTAATGTTTTGGGATAATAGAAAGTGCTTAGGGGGTAGTATGGGCCATCAGGCTACAAATGATCCAGTTACCTTAGTAATGTCACAATACTCCTACATAGTTTAGGTCAGTTTTCACATGCACAGTTCATCCAGATTCCTTCTACTGGAAATATATAGTGTTTAGGAAAGAGGTGACATACAGATAAGCCTAAGGTCAAGATGAGCTTTGGTGAGGCATCCGTGACTTTGAGAAATACTACTTAAGTTTTTTTCCTGTTAGAAAATTATTTTTGTTCAACATAGAAAATTTGCAAAATATCCACAGGATATTATTTTTTCTGTATGTCAGCTCTGTGTGTATTTGTGTTTAAGATGAGTTGATGCCTTATACATTTTTAGATAACCTACCTTATTAACTTACCTGTATATTGTGCAAATAGTTTCATATGAGTAAAAAGTTATACCCAAATATAAGTCAAAAATTTTCCCTCTGAATTTTCCTTCAGAAAAAAATTACTCTGTCTTCAAGGCCTTACACAGTCTTTCAGAATGGGCATAAGTATGTTAATTTATCTTAGAGTACAATTTGGCAGAAGTAATATCAATCCGTGCTGGTTTTGGATGCTTACAGAGAACATTTGATTGAATCAGTTTTTTGAAGAGGCAAAAAAAAAAAAAAATTGAATACAGTATATTCCTAGTATATGACCTCGCATAGAAATATTGGATATCAATGTACTTTAAAAGATAACTTAAATCAGTACAAGAAGTGATGACATTGTAGAGTTTCTGATTATACATTTATAGGATAAATAAGAAATGTGGTTGTATAGTTGATACTTGGTTTAAAATTTTCAGGGACAGCATCATGCATGGATTCAAACATTGCTGTGACTGAAATTTACTTATTTTATTCCATTTAATGGAAGAAAGATGATGTGATCTGATTGAAGGTGTCAAATCAGTGCAAAGGCACTGAGGCCAAGATACTTGTAAAGAGTATGAATCAGTCTGAAAATAAAATGGGAAAGTGGGGAAAACAGCTTCTAAATAAATGAATTAACATGATTTTAATAGGTAGACAATTTACTGTTTCATCCATATATTTTTTAAATACAGTAGGTACATATATTTTAGGGGGGTGGATGGGATCTGTGTTGGCTAGGCTGGCCTTCATTTCCTGGACTCAAGTGATCCTCCTGCCTTAGCCTCCCTTAGCCTCCCAAGTATCCTCTATATCTTTAAATGCTTATATAAACCAGTTAGGCAAATATTTTTTTTTTTTTTTTTTTTTTTTCATTATTAGGAGGATAGAGGAGATAGGGGATTGACTTCTATTAGGTTCACTTTTTTTTTTGGTACCAGGGATCTAACCCAGGACCTTGCGCTTTCAAGGCAGGTGCTGGAACCACTGAGCTGTATCCCTGGTCCTTAGGTTCACTTTTTATTGAAGCATATACTATATACTTCCATAGTAAAGGGTAGGGACTTTTAAAAATTTTTACTAGAAATTGTCAAATTACCCTTAACCATTTAGTACCAACTTAGTTCCCCATCCTTTACTAATGTTGGATATTATGAATTTTTTTAAAAAGATGTTTCCCCGCTTAACATGTATCGTATAATGAACTTTAAAAAATGTTTCTTTGCCATTTAAATCTTTTCTAGCTCCAGAATGATCTCTCTTCATGTTTTTCTAGTGGTGTTTCTTTTTTTAATGTGGCTTACTTAGGTGATTTGTAATGGATTCTTCATGTGATGTGTATTAAGTTTTTTTAGCCAAGTAGCATGCCCACCTATAGTCCCAGCTCCTAGACAGAGCTGAGATGGGAGAATCACTTAAGCCTAGTAGTTCAAGACCAGTCTAAGCAACATAGTGAGACCCCAATCTCAAAAGGAGAGAAACAAGGTTTTTTAAATAGCAAAGATGCTAAACCTGTATAAAAGATATTAAACCACATATATTGCAAATAGTAATTACTAGGTGTCTTTCGTTTTATTCTAATATTTCAGATCTTCCTGATTTAGTTTAAATTATCCAGATCTTCTCATAGGTTAAGTAAGCATTGGGAAATACATCTGAAGCAATGGAATCTATGTGGACACTCATAATTTCTTGTTTTGTTTTCTTGTTTCAGGGCGATGCTGGATCTTTTCTTGTATGAATGTTATGAGACTTCCATTCATGAAAAAATTAAATATTGAAGAATTTGAGTTTAGTCAGTCTTACATCTTTTTCTGGGACAAGGTATGGGACTGATGTTGCACAATCTTTTTGTTTTGATATCAACCTTAATAGAAATTGCTTCTTCCTTCCTTGATTTTCTAGTTATAGTTACTTTCATTATAGGTGAGACACTATTCTAATTTCTGAAGTCTCAAAAGGTGACTGTTTGAAAGGCAAAATTGCTTTTGGTTGGCAGGTGACTGCTTTTTACAGTAAAAAAATGAGTCTACTATTGACTCACCTTGCTGGTTACTACTATTATTTTAAATTCTTAATTTGGTTCTCAGTAATTTCCATTTTTATCATCTTTACTTAGATTATTTGGTCTGTCTAGTACCTAATTCTCCTTCTCTGGTTTGTACTTGTCTGAAGAGCAGTAAGTTTATTTTAAAATCTTTAAAATGTATATTGCATGTGTCCATTAGGTATTTGTTGATTAAGGACTTGTTTTCGGTATTTGTTTGTTTTTGTGGTTCTGGGAATTGAACACAGGGCCTTAAGCATGCTAGGCAGAAACTACCACTGAGCTACACTTCCAGCCCAAACTTTAAATATTCTCATGAAGCTAGACAATGATATTTAAATTGCCAACTTTAGTTTAAAAATACCTGTTATGTTGGAATAATGGTAGTTCCAAAGCTCCTATTCTGTTGTTAAGGCCAATAAAGTTATTGGATGCCTTTTTAATTTTACTTAACTTCCTTACTCTAGGTTGAACGCTGTTATTTCTTCTTGAATGCTTTTGTGGACACGGCCCAGAAAAAGGAGCCTGAGGATGGGAGGCTGGTGCAGTATTTGCTTATGAACCCTACAAATGATGGTGGGCAGTGGGATATGCTTGTCAATATTGTTGGTAAGAGCCTTTTTTCTAATGAAAGTAAAACTTAGCATAGTTGACAAAGGCTATATAGTTAGTAATAGACCAATTTTTTGGTCACTAGCTATAAGGTAGAGTTCCAAAGAAGGCAATCTGTGACCCTTTATTTCACATTCTGATCTACAAAATGCCTTTTTAAAATGAATGTTAAGGACATAGGTACTGTGAAGAATAGGTTGGAGAAGAAAAGGTAGTATTAAGTAGAACTATCCATAAGAAAAGCTTATTTCTTGTCCATTGATGTAATTAAGAAGCACGTTAAAACTGCAACTGTTTGAAAATGTGTTCATTCAAAACATTATATTTTGGGGTAACCTCATCATCCAGTGCATTCCTGTTTAATAATGCAAAGCATAAGATTTTCTGAATTAGGGCCAGGGATTTAGTTCAGTGGTTCCAGCGCCTGCCTCGCAAGTGCAAGGTCCCGAGTTCGATCTCCAGTACCAAAAAAAAAAAAGATTTTTCTGAATTAAACCCACAAAATACAGCCTACTTCTTAAAGCAATAGATATTTTTGCCAGAGTTTCTAATACTAGAGTGCACTTTTACTTTAGTGAACACTAAAATTTGTATTTGTTTTCTTTTAGAAAAATACGGTGTTGTCCCTAAGAAATGCTTCCCTGAATCTCATACAACAGAGGCAAGCAGAAGGATGAATGATATTCTGAATCACAAGGTACAGCATATGGAACAGGATGGGATTGAATTTGGTGTGCATACCTTAAAACTTCTGAGTATTTTAAATGGGTTCTTGGGTATTTCGGGGTATACAGTTTGTGTGCAATCTAACTACTGATGTCAGTGTCTTAGCAAAAAGTGTAAAAAAAAAAGAAGTGTAACTATGTATTAACTTTAACAGTTAAGATCAGGGTTGAGTTTTTTTTAATCGTCCATTTTATTTCTGTTGATTTTAATGCTTTTTTAAATTTATTCAGGGAAAAAGGTCTCATACTCAATATGGGCCATAAATACACTAGGTGTTGTCCCTCTTTAGTAGAGGTGGAGTGGCACAGCTTTATGTACTAGTAAACAAACAAACAAAGAACCCAAAACTAATTACAAGACTTCCTTAAAGAGTATGCTGAGTTCTTAGACTTTCCTAGACCACGTCAATGAGGTTTATTTGCCCACTGAAGATTTGATGTAGTCATTGAACTGTTTTTTACTGTTTCATTTATCTTTATGAATCATTTTCCTTCTCCATGTAACCCATTTTCCTATGCAGGGTTGTAAAACCTATAAAGATGCTGCTTTGCTAGCCAAACATCTTTTTGGAGAACTGGGATTTGCCTGACTAATAACTTTATCTATGAGGTTAAAACTGGACCTGTCATTTGTGGGAGAAAGATTGCATTTTAAAATAAATTTAGATGTGATTTCCTAATATTAGAGGTAGATTATTTTCTACCTGGGGAACTCTGGGGATTCTTATCTAAAGGGTAAAAGATTATTAATAGTATAGCTTTTGATTCCCTCTTGATTTGGAGCCAGATCCTTTTTAGCACTATGGTTAAATTTCAGACTTGCCTTTATGTTGGGCATCTCTTAAAATTGAAAGCAACAAAAGTGAAGACTATACTGGAAGTTGGCATATCCATGATCACAGTTATTTGACAGAGAAAGGTGAAATAGGCAACTAATAAAATTCTAAGTAAAAATCTATTAGAATGCCTTATGCTGAAATCATCTTGTCTCCTGCTTTTTCTAAGAGTGATAGGTGTTGTGGAATTATTTTTTCCATGTGCACACAGAGGGTTCTGTCAGTTGCACAGCCAGGAGCAGTTTTATGTAGTATTCTTTGGGAATAATCCACATCTTTCTCTTTATGCAAAGTATTTTTGCTATATATTTTAAGTGAACTAATTGGGGGAAACATTCTTTTTTTAAAATAAACTTTGCCATAGGTCGTGGCTGAGTTATGCTTCAAAATAGAACTAGCATTGGTTTGTTAGGCATATTTATTTGGGGTACCTATTGGATTGCTGAATTAAGTTTCTGTCATAGATGAGAGAATTCTGTATACGACTACGGAACCTGGTACACAGTGGAGCAACCAAAGGAGAAATCTCTGCTACACAAGATGCCATGATGGAGGAGGTAGAAACAATTATTTGGATTTTTATGTCTTATCTAAAGAACTCGAAGACTATTTCTGTCTGTTAAACTGATTAGGAAGCATAGCCATTGCAATGGAATATTTAATTGAATAAAAACTACTTTTTTACAGTTGAAAAAATTGAGGCTTAAACTTGCTTTGCATTTTAGTATTGATTTTTTTTTTTAAATGCATTGTGTAAATATTGAATACCTTCTGTGATTTCAGCACTGAGAAAACAGAAAGATAAAAAAGCCAGTCTTTGCTCTCAAGGATCTTACTCTTGGAGAACAAAGTACACATGAGTAATTATAGTGAATCCTACACAAGAAAAGTAAAAGAGGATTTGGTGGCATAAAGGAATAACTAATTTGTTGAGCTGGAGGTTACGTAGGGAAGATATTTAAATCAGCTGTGAAAAGAGCAATAGGAATTTACCAGGTGGATAACAGGGAAGCTCATGTCAGGCAAAGGGCATTGAATATACAGTGGCATGACATGCCAGAACTTTTGTTTTGTTTTTGTTTTTGTTTTGGTACCAGGGATCGAACTCGGGTCCTTGCGCTTGCAAGGCAGGCAGCGGAACTAAATCCCTGGCCCCAGAACTTTTGTTTTTATCTGTAGGAATAAAGATGAGGAATTGTTGCTGGTTATATCAGTTAAAGTATGTGAAAACATTTTGGGAAACTTAAAAAGCACCAAATATAATATAGTAATAATTTTTTTTCATTTTTATTGGTACATTTTAGGTATACATAATAACATTCATCATAGGGAATTTGTGCCTGTACATGATATATCTGCTTTTTTTTGTTGCATTCCCCTTCCCTTCCTTCAACCCCTCTTCCACTCTTTTATTTACAAAACCTTTGTTACCATTTTTTGCCTTCTATTCTCTTTTTTTTCTTGCCCTTTCCTTTCTTTCCCCCCTCCCCTCTCCTTCTCATGTGAACATTTTCTTCCCATTTCCCAATATCTATTACATATTTTGGTCCTTATTTACACTTTCCATTTCTCACACCAGAGAAACAGTGCGATATTTAAATACATGTGTCCAATTTATTTGGTCTCAAGGTATATCCATTTACCTAGAAATGTCTCAAGCTTATCCTTCTTTATGACAGACTAGTACTTCATTGTATATAAAAAAAACATATCTTCAATTCTGGCTTCAAATCCTTGTCGGGTCCCAGGAACCCACTTCCGTCTTCTCTTCCTCGCATTGCTATATCCGCACCGAACGCTGTTTCTCTGCTGTTCACCACTCTGCCATCTTCCCAGAAGTCAACAGTAATAGTATTTATTATCAAGGCGGTTAAGAATCTTTATTACTTAATGCTATCCATACCCAGAGTGACTATTCATAAAACTTGAGATTGCTTTAGGGGGGAAAAATTCCCTTTTTCAGCCAGTGGACTCATTGGTAGGCTTCCTTTCATGACTGTGAAGTTATAGTGGCTTAATTTTTTCACTGCAGTGGAAAACACTCATGCTTCACTAATGCACTTCTTTCTTTTAAATTTTTTTTAATTCAATAAATATTTATTGACTATGTTCTGTATACCAAGACTGTCCTAGGTGCTGAGATTCCTTTACATTTCAGGGAAGCACTATAGAGGAATAATTGAGAGCATGAGCTCTGGAGTCAGATTGAATGCTAGTCTTCTCTTAACTGCTATGTGTCCTGGGACAAATTCCTTAAGCTCTCAAATCTCAGTTTGTTCATGAGTAACATGGTTAGACCAGTGCTTGACACAATAGCTGTTTCTTAGGTATTTGTTAAGTGGGTGAATACAGAGGTTTCATTTACCAAGTGCATTTAAATGATCCCCTATTTACCTTTCTTTACTTCTTAAATGTTCTTATTGAAGAGAGATATCTTGTGATAGTAGGAAAAAACAGGCTTTGGAGTTAGACAACATGGATTTAATGGCCTGTGGTCTTGGGTAGCTCACTTAACCTGACTTAAAAGATTTAAAAACTTCTTCCTTGGAATTTTGTGGAGATTATATAAAGGATTAAATGTAAGAATGCAAGCATAGCACCTGGCACATAGCAGAAGTCCAGTAATCAGTTCTCTTCTCTTCTACTTCGAATGGTATCTCTTGCAGAGGGCAAATATGCCTTCATTTATGATTAGATTAAGTTGTCAGAGTATACCAGGGATAAAGGTTCTGTAAAAGTTATAGAAATGATCCTAGATAATACTTATAGAGCATATCATACTATTGATCTGTAGTGTTTGCTTTATTGATCTTTGGATTAATGGTCTAAGATCCATGTTCTAACCATATGATTAGTAGAAGACTGAGTTGTTATTAAGATTTAGGGCAGGGGCTGGGGATTTAGCTCAGTGGTTCTGCTACCTGCCTTGAAAGTGGAAGGTCCTGAGTTCAATCCCCAGTACCACAAAAAAAAAAAAGATTTAGGGCAGGTACATTTTTACATGTTTTTTTCCTCTCCTACCTCTACCTTGAAATAGTAAGACGCTACACCGAGACCTGAATATGGACATTATCCCCACCTCCACCCCCCCAGTTCCCGCCCGCCCACCCATTACTGGAGATTGGACTCCGGGCCTTGGTACTCAGCTACATCCCTAGCTCTTTTTAATTTTTATTTTGAGATAGGACTTCACTAAGTTGCCAAAGCGGGGCTCAAACTTGAGATTCTACATCAGCCTCCCTCACTTCAGGGATTACAGGTGTATGTCTGCAACCAGCTTGAATATGGATGTTTTCTAGGATTGTTTATTTAATGGTTGTACCTAAACTGTTCACTACAGAATTCTGTGTGGTAGGTTTTTAAATTTTTACAATCCCTCAAATGACTCTTCTTTATTTAGCCTGATTCTTTGGTAATGAAGAGTTTTGCTTCATAAGAAGCCACAAATTACTATGTGTGATTTGCTTAGCCTTGTGGGCAAGTCAAAATGATGACTTAAATGAACAGCCATGAAGCTGTTTGCTTTGAATAAAATATGTTTATGCTAAAGGCATTCTAAGAGGAGTGCAGGTTGTGTGTGGAGGTGTAGACAAGGTAGATCTGTTTGGAAAATGTGTAGTCACCTCTACTCAGTGTTTTTTCAATGTGTCTACTCTTTTAGCCTCCAGATTCCCAGAGTATTTTCTACCAAAACTCTATTTGTTAAAAACAAATCATAAAATAGAGACCAAAATAATTTTTGTCAGGGCTTTGAAAAAGGATATGAACCATTTTGATTGGCTTAGGAGATTCTACAGCAGTGGCTCTTAGTTCTTAAAAACAGTATTTAGTCCTGGGCTTGCCCAGACCTGTAAAATCAGTTTCCCTGGGATTGGAACCTAGTTATCTGTATTTTTATTTTAAAGACTTCTTTGATTAAAAAATTAATATCGTAATATAAAAAGTATACAGTAAAAAGTCTTCCCACCCTGTTCTTCCTTCCAATTCCCACCCCACCCCTAAATTAGCTTTATCAGTTTGTTATTAGTGTTAACTATTAGTTAGCCTTCTAGAAATCTTTCTTTTGCAATCTAATACAAATTTTTTTCACACTTAATGTATTATTCATATTATTCTGCACCGTGTTTTTTTACTTAATATGTTTAATCTTTCCATATTGATATATTAAGAGTTTCTCGGGCCGGGGGATTTAGCTCAGTGGTTTCGCCGCCTGCTACACAAGCACAAAGACCCAAGTTCGATCCCCAGTACCAAAAAAAAAAAAGAGTTTCTGCATTTAAAATACTTCTATAATATTTTATTGTCTGGATGTACCATAGTTAATTTAACTGATCCCTTATTAATGTACATTCTGTTTCTTTTTAAACTTGTTAATAATTTTATATGTATATCACTGTACATGTGCATATATATTCATAGGTTACATTTCTAGAAGCAAAATTTTTGAGTCAAAGAGTATATAATTATAATTTTGATATGTAATGTCAAATTATCCTGGGGATTATACCAGTTTACACCCTTACCTATATTTGATAGAACCTGTTTCCTTTTAGTTTTATCAAATAAATCCTTTCCCTTTCATTTTCCACTAGAAAGCAGTAGAGAGCTTTCTTGCCATTTCTCTACATATCAACAGTCACCAGTGTCCCTTACTCTCCTGTAATTAGCCCATTCCCCATAGCACTGAACTACATTCACAATTCGGCTTTTTTTCTATGACCACTTTAATATCCTTGTGGCTACTCTACCATCAATAGGTCATTTTACACTTGAGCTTAGTATCTTCATCAATAAAACTAAAAAATTGGGGTAAATGATTGCTTAGGAGTAGTGTAGCTTTGCTTTTTGTTTGTTTGTTTTTTGTTTTGTTTTTTGGTACCGGGGATCGAACTTAGGAGCTTGTGCTTGTGAGGCAGGCGCCAGAACCACTGAGCTAAATCCCTGGCCCTAGTTTTGCTTTTTATAATAAGAGAAGTAACTAATATTTTTACAATGCTTTAGACTTCCTTGTATACCCTCTCAACAACCCATTATTGCCAGTACAAATGAAAAGTCTGAGATTCTGCCCCTTCTGCAGTGTTTGCAACCACAGCTGTCTTGTAGTCTTAGCAGTTTTGCTCCCTTATGAGCTTGGTTATCTTGAACCACCTTCTTCTAATCTTTCCTCCATTCTGTGTCTATCTATAGCTGGCTTATTTTTAAATTTTTCTTTGTTTGGTTTTCTGAGGTAGGGTCTCACTATGAAGTCTAGACTTGCCTGAAATTTGCAGCGATCCTCCTGCCTCAGACTCTAAAGTGTTGGAATTACAGGCGTGCACCACCACACTGGGCTGTAGCTAGCTTTAAATTTAAGTTCTCACCTAAGTATTTATAACTAGGGCTGGGGGATATTGCTCAGTGGTAAAATGCTTGCCTAGCATGGATGAAGCCTGGGTTCAGTCCCCAGCAGTGCATAAAAGCTAAGTATTCAAGACTGACTTTCACCCATAGCGTCTTTTCTTCTTTCATTTTTTTCTGTCTTCTGGTTTAGCTATGGGTATGGGAATTGACCCAATCCTGTTTATTTGTCTTTAAATTGGGATCCATACATCTTTCCCCGTGTTCCATTTTTCATGATGTGTCCCTTTTTTCTCTCTTTTTCCCTGTCCTGATTCTATTATTTACTGTGTTAGAATTCAGCAAATCATTTTAAATAAATCTTTGTGCTAGGGGAAAATATTTTTAGAGACCACTTATAATAGAGCTCCTTTATAAAACTTACACTCTGCCTTCTTACACGTGGCATTTTACTAGAAATAGGAGTGAGACCTTTCTGATACCAGCTATAGTTTTTCTGATGGGTTATGTGTTGGTAGAAAGGGATTGCATATATTCACATAACAAGATTAAATCCTGATTTAATTATAAAGATATAAAATTGAAATAATCAGAAATCAGATGATCCCAAGAGGGAGATGTGGACGCAATATATCTCACATGATTCGACATTCCCTCTCTTCTCCAAGGGTATGAGGGAAGGGCCTCAGTGGATCAAAAAATTTTGGACAATTTTCTCTAATAATCTATATTTAAAGGAATAATTACATATATTGATTTCTTCTGGTTTTTTAAAACCACATTCAAAATCAGCAAGACCACATCATTATTGGCTTGGGGATTTGGGGAAAAACAGAATCAGTTCCCCATTGTGTCATGCATCTTCTACCTTCAGCTTTTTAAGCATTTTAGAAAACTCGTATTTCCTGAGCCCATCCCTTTGATTCCGTTTTAATACCTTTTCATCAGGCTGGTTCTGACACCGAGTTTGGTCTAAAATAACACTTAAAAGTCATGTGTTCAGTAAATACTTCTTTAACATGACCTGCAGCAGTGACCAAAACAGATAAGAATCCTACTTTTGTGTACTGTAGTTTACTTTCTAGGAGGGAGAGATAAATAAAATAAGTAAATATATGAAAAGTATAATATGCCAGTAGATAAGTGGGGAAAAATAAAGATTGGAAGTACTGGGGTGGAGTGCACAGTTTAAATTAAAATTACAAATACATTTTCCCCAAAGGACAAATTATGGGTTTTAATGTGTAAATTATATTGAGGAATATGACTATATTATTGTTTTGTATAAGTCCATATAATATAATGACTTGCATTCAATGGCCAGCACCTTTTCTTTGCCAGGTACATTTTGTGAGAAGCAGGTGACATACTCCTGTGTTGTCCACCAGAGAGCAGACTTGGATATCCTAAGCTCATTGCCAGTTGTATACCTTTGAGAATAAGGAATGTTATTTCAGAACAGCAGAGACTCTTATCAAAAAAATTAGTATCAGGGGCCTTAGAAGTTATACTTTGGAGGGCCGGGGATTTAGCTCAGTGGTTTCGCCGCCTGTTGCGCAAGTGCGAGGACCCAAGTTCGATCCCTGATACCAAAAAAAAAAGAAAGAAAGAAATTATACTTTGGAGATTTTTTTAAAATTGGAGTTTATTTAACTAACTGCTGTTGTTTGACTTAGAGCCAAATATCTCTTCCAGAGTGTTACAAACTGACTTAAATGTGACTTACTTTGGATACGTTATAGTCATGGTAAATGAATGGTATAAAATAAAATTATATGACTCAAGAGTTTTACAGAATATAAAAGATGTTACCTTCATTCTTTAAATGTATACTTGATAAAATTCAGATTTATAAAGCATATGGAATATAGTATAAGTTTTGTCTTGCAAAAGGATTCAGCATAGAATTCGTTTAAGTTAGCAGAAATACAGATTTCTTTTAACCCCCCCTATTTTTGGTGGTACTGCAGCATGAACATAGGGCCTTATGCATGGTAAACCTTCTAACACTGAATCTCCCCCAACACAGTTTTTAGAAGAAGGAATAACTTAACACTTTTTACTTCAGGTAGGAAGTGAAATGCACATCATAGTCCTATGCAAATTATATTATAAAATAATCATCTTTACCTCTAAAAATATGATTTAAAAGTGAAAGGACATTCACTTAGTTGTCTTAATCTTCATGGGGCCTTGCTCTGAACTCCTCCCCACCCTTTTTTTTTTTTTTTTTTTTTGCCCAGAGCCTGGCTGAGCTGGATTTACCACTCACTCTTAGATAACTAAGAGTTGGTCAAAATAGTTTCACTGTTATAGATAACCACACGACAACAATTAATAGTTGAAAGGACACATCATTTAAGTCTATAAAATCTTCCTAATCTAGATACATTTTAACTATACATCCTCATTGTCATTGTCTTGACCATAGTTACTAGTGGCAATGTTCTCCTTATAGTGACAGATTCCTAAAATTGCCATTTGTAGCCTTGGTGCTAAGCAAATGCAGAATGACTTTCTGGTCCATGAGGATCCAGAGCAAAGTTCATTAATCCATGGCTAGAGTAACTCAATTGTAGTTACTTTTGTACCTCCCTGCCTCTTCTTTTCTGTGCTAGAAACCAACCTGAGAATGATACAACATTAAAAGAGAGGTGCTTTCAGGACCAGCTGTTCAGACTCATAAAACACAGAGTAAATCCTAATGAAGGAATGATCTCTTGGAAAACAGAAACAATACAAAATAAAAGGCAAGCATAACCTCTTTTCTAAGTTAACCTTCTGTGAAATAGTAGAATCACAACAGTGAAAGCCAAGTTGCCTGTACCCACAGCAACATGAGTGAATCTCACAGGAATGACCAAAGGGGAGATACATGAAAGAGAATAAGGTCTGTGCTTCCATTTATATGAAGTTAAGGAACAGGCAAAGCTGATCCATTGTTATAGAAGTCAAAATAGTAGTTTACTGTGGGAAAGTATGAGTTGTTGACTGTAAAGCAGCCAAAGAACCCTTTTCTATATGTTTTGTATATTGATCTGAATGGGCATATATGCTTGTTTTAAAAAATTGAATTGAGGCCAGGGATTTAGCTCAGTGGTTTCACCGCCTGCTGCACAAGCACAAAGACCTGAGTTCGATCTCTGGTACCCAAAAAAAAAAAATTGAATGAGTCATACACTTAAGATTAGTGCACTTCCCATACTAACTAAACATGTTATGTCTAAGTAAAATAAGTAAAAAAAAAAAATAGGTCTTGGATTTTGGATTTCTTGTAGGAGCTTCTAAAATTATTTCTTCTGTGGTGGTGTGGAGAATGAGCCAGATCTACTGATATATCCAATCATGTGCTCAGAACTGTGCTAGATGCTACAGGGGACACAGAGTATCCGTGGTTTCCTTCTTACTCTTTAAAAATGTGTAATTTATTATAGGAGACAAGTTACATGAAACCCAGAAAGTTTCAGAAAGTAGTAAATTCATAGGATTTTGGAAATAGTGTTGAAGTCAGGTGTGAGTTCAAATCCTAATTCTGCCATTTCCTGGCTTTGTGACTTTAGACAAGCTATTATTTCCCTAAACCTTGGGAAAAAAGTAGCTACCACCTTTGTTGAGAGAATTAAGGGATTTTGTATTCAAAGATTTTAGTGAAGCAAGGGAACATAAGTGTTCCCCTTTTAAAGCTGGTAGCCAAGGAGCAATACTGTTGTTTTCTTTTTTGACAGCATGTGACTTCTGTTCAGATTGTGGTCTTCCAGTTACCAGCAATCTTAAGTAGATTACTCAGTTACTTCGGGTCCCACTCTCTTTTGAAAAATAATTGGTGGGGGGTGGGGGGCTATACCTTGAGAATAATTAAGAGAACTTGGCAGATACATAGTATCCAGCACAAATAAGTACATTTAAGAAATATAAGATCCATTTCTCTTGAATGTAATAGAGTACACAGAAGTGTGGTACAAATATTGCAAATAAATAAGTGATGGGATTGGATCAGAGTGGTGACTAGTGTGGTACGAGACTGAGCCCAAGACATTCACAGTGAGCTACATATCCTGTCCCTTTTTAAATGTTTTTATTTTGCTACAGGATCTTGCTAAGTTGCCCAGGCTCAGCACAATATTACTAAAAGTTATTCCTTTTTTAATAATACTTTTAACAAACATAAATAAGGATTATCCAGCCATTAATGCATAATATGTAATCATGTTTTGAAAACAACTGCTTAATATATGTATTTATATATGTATGTGCTTGTTCATGCATGTAGTAAACGTGCAGCTAAACTATTACTGTATTTAGTTTTATGCAATGTTTATTTTTCTTTGGAAATATATTAAAAGAGCAATTTGGAATCACACAAAAAAATACTTTTAACAGGTATCATCAAGTTCTAGTTGAAAAGTTAATGACTGTTCTGAGTAGGCTCCTGTCACAATCAAAGGAAACCCTCAAGGCATAAAGGGAAGGAAGTCGATTTATAAAACGTCATTGTCACTTGAAAAATTGTCAGTAGAGTAACAACCCAGATCTTAGTTCCTTAGATAAGGAAGTTTAATTTGTAGGACAAATACTAAGAACTAAATGTTAACATTGTGAAAGTACATTGCTCTGAGTGTTTATCTGAGAACTCACAAGTTGACTGATACCAGATTCTGGACATAAACTTTCTAGTTTTTAGAGAAGTACTAGATTTTTTGTGAAATTTGTGCCTTGAATTCAGGGACTAATTTTTTTTTTTTTTGGTATGGGAGATTGAACTCGGGACCTTTTGCTTATGAGGCAGGGGGCGGAAACACTGAGCTAAATCCCCAGCCCTAGGCACTAATTTCTTATGTTTCTCAAATTTGAGGAAAATGAAACGGTAAAAAATAACACTTTCCTCTACAATTGCTCATCTTTCCTCTTCTCTTGCAGATATTCCGGGTGGTGTGCATCTGTTTGGGTAATCCACCAGAGACATTCACCTGGGAGTATCGAGACAAAGATAAAAATTATCACAAGATTGGCCCCGTAACACCTTTGGAGTTTTACAGGGAACATGTCAAGCCACTCTTCAATATGGAAGATAAGGTTGGAGACTGGCATTGGCAGCAACTGACTGTTTATTTTCAGATGTTTATTGTATAAGGAAGTATATGATATTCTTGGGTTAATGTGTGATTATCAAACTAAACACCAAATGAACTTTTTATTTTCCATAGTCTGAAATATTGTGTGTACCTTATCAACTTGGCATGCCAGAATCTATCACGTTTCCCCAGTGTTCTTCTTCAGAAACTTTTCTGACTTTAGGCCAGCAGTCAGTTTATATCTCTTTGGTCCCTTGATTTGGGCCCAGAATCATTCTCAGGTGCAAAGACAAAGAAGGTGTATTATTTCTTATGCTGGATTCAGAGCACCTCCACACTGTGGACTTTATTGTAGACTTTATTTCTGGGGACTTTATTGTTGAAGGGAGCGTTGCTGCATCTTAATTTTTTCTACTCCCTTGGGGTCTTCCCCATCTGCCTAACAATATGACCAGAGTCTCCTTCCTTTTATTGATAATCTTGACTCTTCCGAGCAAATGGTATTGCCGAGCATTGATACTGTCTTATAACTTGAGAGAAGGAACCTTGTAGTAATAGGCTCTCCATGTCACTGGAATACATGCAGTTTTTTTAGAAGTAATTTTGGTGCAGTTCTTGCCCATAGGAAAAACAAGTAGATGCAGCTCCCAGATGCGTCCCTTGCACTAATTAGAATATGCAAGGGCCTTCCTCACATGTATTTTGCCACTTATTATTTCTTTGTTACTTTATAGTGTGGCTATAATGTTTATTCTAGTAGGCAGAAGTGATGAGTTCAGTGCAAATTTACAAACCTAGAGAAGAAAGGCATGTCTTGCTTGATGTTCCTGATTTTATGATCTAATCAGCATACTCTTGATCTTGAAAGATTTGTTTCGTGAATGATCCACGGCCTCAACACAAGTATAATAAACTCTATACTGTAGACTACTTGAGCAATATGGTTGGAGGGAGGAGAACTCTGTATAACAACCAGCCCATTGACCTCTTGAAAAAGATGGTTGCTGCTTCCATCAAGGATGGAGAGGTAGTATTGCTTTTATGTCTCCCACATTGGGGTTAAAATAACTTCTTTTACTTCTTTAAGAAAATAGGGTTTTTGTTGATTTTTTTTCTCCTTCTTTTTCTATTTCCAGGCTGTGTGGTTTGGCTGTGATGTTGGAAAACACTTCAGTGGCAAGCTGGGCCTCAGTGACATGAATATGTGAGTGCAAGAAATTTAAAATAGTCATTTTGGGCTGTTGCTGTTAGAGTACACTCTTGGTACATAATGACTACTGCTGAAGTTCATCCAAAAACTGAGGTTGGCCTAAGGGTGGGTCTCTTTCATTGCATCCTGTAGAGTGTGAGATCACATAGCAAAAACTCCACATATTTAACTGCTCAAACCCAGGAGATCAAGATCATACTTTAGTAGAAGTCATTGGTCTTCTTATAAAGCATCCTTAAAGAGAAAGACACTTTAAAAAAATAATTGATTACAGTATAAATCTGCTCAGTGCACTTGGGAGTATAGTGAAAGATTTTCTAGAGCTCTTATTTGCTATTTGATGTTTCTCATACTGCTTATCTTACTTTGATTTCTTATGTGTTTTGTCTTCATGACAAGTAGGACTAATTTGCATTCATCCTTGTCTGTTATGATAGTGAAGGTTCATTTGCAAACTAAATCATACTAGATTCTTTGACTGTTAAAATATGCCATTTGAGAGTTACTTATAAGTAATTGATATTAGTAGGAAGTTGAAAAAAATATCTTGATAGTTAACAAAAGAAAGAAATCTAAAAGGGAATGGGTTTTAAATTTTGAAAATATTGTCCAAAGTATTTGGCATTGTTTATTAAAATTTCACAGTCAGCAGTGTTTTAAATGAATTCAGAACTGGCTGGTTCCAGCTTGAAAGAGACCATTTTTGTAAGAAATTACTTCAACTGCTTTTTTTCATACCTTTTTCAAAGTTTTCTTGCCAAAATGATAATGCAAACTCTTTATGCCATCTTTTGATATGGTGAATTTAATCTTTAATCGTTTCAAAGAATGGAATCCTATTGAGACACAAAATTGTGCATATGCCATGTTCTTTCTAAAGAGCTACAACTAGACCCCGTATTTAGTTAGAGCTGTTGAACCTCTTCAGTTTCCTGTGTTCCTTTTATAGTCAGAAGGCAGGATTGTGCTCCCTTTATTTTTGTAGTGTTATTCTTTTTACAGCTATGACCATGAGTTGGTGTTTGGTGTCTCCTTGAAGAACATGAATAAAGCTGAGAGGTTGTCTTTTGGTGAGTCACTTATGACCCACGCCATGACCTTCACTGCTTTCTCAGAGAAGGTAGGACCCCTAGCCTGACTGCTTTGGTGTTTGCACAGATGGATCCACATTATTCTGCACACTCTTAATCCAGCAGAAATACTTTCATAGTTTATATGACTTCTATTAAAAGTTAGCTTCCAAGTAAGATATTGTACCTAAATCACTTGGGGTTGAGCTGTATGTTCAGATATAATAAAATTAGGAACTTTCATGAGGCACAGAGTTTGGGTCAGCAGGGAATAAAGAAGTAACTGCTTTTTTGTCACTTTGAAAGGTCTTGATGTGAAGAGAGGTCAGCAGAGGAACTTAGGAGAAGATAATTTCTGTTTTATAAGGAATGAAAATGTGCCCCGACAATGTTAGTATCTTGATGACCTACTTTCAGACCTACCTTCCTTTCATTTGCCATTGACCATTACTGGATTTATCCAGAGCTTTAGGAGATTGGATGTTAAGTATTTTGAACTTGCTTGAAATACTCTGAATAGTACTATCACAATTTCTAAGATATACTGTAGTGCAGGATGTAACAACTGAAATTTTATCTTTCACAGATAAACTTCCCAATTTCAGGCAGTAGAATGGTAATTTTACTCCTATGCTTAGGGTTTGTAATGAAGAAAAGACTTCAAACCACTTGAATTCTTTACCATCCCAAGCAAAAATGTTCTTTTTCTAGCCTAATTACTGTAAAGAAATCCACAGACTAACTACCTTGTATAAATTGTTTTAGGAAATAGTTTGTTAGAGAATTGTTTTTGCTACCATGCCCTCTGGATATATGATCATTAAAGCACCTAGAAATATCTTAGCATATCATTACGGCAAGTTTTCCTAACTAAACTACCTAGAAGTCCTGATTGTTTTGGTGTACTCTTTTTTTTTTTTTGGTACTGGGGATCGAACTTGGGTCCTTCCGCTTGCCAGGCAGGTTGCGGAACCACTGAGCTAAATCCTGGCCCTTGGTGTCCTCTTTAGGCAGAATTGTGAGTAGGATGAGATTTTCTCTCTGTACCTTCCTCCCATCTCTGCCAGCTACTTCACTTGTGCCTTTTGGATCCACAACATCCTAGATCCTTGTGCACTCTCCCACTCAAAACCTGATCTTAAGGAAGGTTTAATTACATTTGTACAAATTACAGGACTAGGACTTTAAGTAGTAAAACTCTGAGGTATTTCAGTTTTACCTGAGCTCAAACACAGTATGGTGTAAAAAGTACCCTGAACTGGGCCAGGGATTTAGCTCAGTGGTTCTGCCGCCTCCCTCAGAAGCAGAAGGACCCAAGTTTGATCCCTGGTACCAAGAAAAAAAAAAAAGTGCCCTGAACTAAGTAGGTAGTCCTGTGCTGATATTCCTGATCTTTTCATGTAGTTTTCCCAAATAAATGCAAAAGTTGAGGATTTACAAGCCAAAAAGCTGTTTTCTTCATCATTCCACTGTGGACCTTTATAGTTAGTGAGACTTCCATACCAAGAAACAGAAAAATGTGTGGAGCATAATTGATATTACCTTTATAGATCATAAAAAGCCATTTCAGAAGAGTAGAAGATGATTTGATTGATTTCCACCCCAATTTGTAACAAAATTCTCACATTAGAATTATGAACAAAACACAAAATTAAGTCATAAGTTATTTTAAGTAAGAATAGCTTTTTGAGGGCGGGGGATTTAGCTCAGTGATTCGCCACCTGCTCTGCAAGTGCAAGGACCCAAGTTCGATCCCTGGTACCGAAAAAAAAAAGAAGAATAGCTTTTTGTTATTAGAAGTAAACATTAAGAGAAATTTTTATGAGTAAGTTACTGTTTGTTCATTTCTGCTTGGACCAGCTATATTATAAAATTTAGTGGATTTGCAACTAAACTAAAAACCTCATTAAATTAAAATTATAAGTTATACAGAAGGCTGTTTTATTTAAAACAAAATGTAATTTTCGAGATTTGTAATTTTCGAGAGAACTTTAGCTTTTTAGCTGGGGATGGTAGTGCACACCTGGGAGGCTGAGGCAGGAGAATCACAGTGAATTCTAGGCCACCTTGTGCTGCATAGTAGTTCAAAGCCAGCCTGAACTACACGGTGAGACCTTGTCTCAAAAAAAGGTGGGGGGAACTTTAGCTTTTTAAAAATCATTTTCCATCTGTATTTTCAGGCATAAAAATCATATAATATTCCATGTCATTCTCTCTGGAACTTCCATTTTGATTGGCATTGTTCATAACTAAAATTTTATATTGAAACCCACACACACTAGGAGTTTTTGGCCATTAAAACTAGTTTGAACTACATTTTAATAATAATACAGAGATGAATGCATACTGGTTACTATGTTTCTGCAGGATTCTTTCCTGATGCTGTTCCCATGGCATCCCTGAGAGGGAGGTCCGGCTTTTACCATTCTACATTTGAAGATGACCCAAAAAACAATTTAATTCAGGTCATGCAGGAATTAATTGCCAAAGGAAGAAATAGTAAGCATTTTTAGACATACAGTAAGAAGTAAATGACTTTAGGTGGTGTAGATTCTAACCGTGATATTTAAAAGGAAAGTGAAGATGGAAATACAGTGAGTGAAATAGAAAACTAAAGCAGACGTTTAATATGCCAGCCTCAGAGTATATAATTTGATGTTGCCAGTACCGGTAAGAATACTTGAAACTTGTAGTGGGTTCATTAGCTAAATCTGAGACTGAAAATTACTGAGATCTAAGAAAAATGCTGAGAGTAGAATTAGGATGTTCAGGTCAGCAAACCCACAGGGAACCAACTCCCATGTAGAAGAGACTTATCAGTGCTAGCAAGTAGGAGTTGACAGATGAAATCATTAGGAGAAATACAAGGGTTATCTTGTGCTACAGAGATGTAAGTTGTTTTGACATCAGCAGATGTCCTGGGTAAACATGACAGAGAAGTCTTTTCCCAAATGGTGCTTTACTTTTTGACCCTCTCTGTGTCACTATAATAAATGCTAGAAAGGAAGGTTATTATCATGAGTATCATTGTCCCTTTAAGAAGATGATAATAGCTTATTTTATTAATGAAGATAGAAAAGAGAACAAAACTGCCTGGGTTTTGTTTATCAAAATGATCTCTTTGTTTTGGCTTTGCCACTCAATCTCTGTTGTGTTAAATTCAATATCTGTGTAACTGAATCAGTAAAACACATTTGGAGAATATCATAACTTGATTTCTCTAAATAGAAAGTCATGCATTGTGATGAGAATATGTTTATTTTGTTTTGTTTTGTTTTTCAAAACCTCTTAGCCAGGCCTTAGAACTATTCCTGCAATAAATGCAATGGGATGCCTTTTCAAAGAATTCTAATTGATTAAGAGCAAGAATCACCGGCTAAGGGCTGGGGATTTAGCTCATTGGTTCCACCGCCTGCCTCAAAAGCGTAAGGACCCAAGTTCGATCCCTGGTACCAAAAAAAAAAAAAAAAAAAGAAAGTTAGCATCAATTGCTGTTCAATACCTTTAATAAAATAAAATATTTTATTTTCCTTAGCCAAGTAGCATTTTACCAATGTATTTATTTATTTTGGGGGGCGGGTACCGGGAATCAAACTTACGATCTTGTGCTTGCAAGGCAGGTGCTGTACCACTGAGCTAAATCCCTAGCCCAATCAATTTATTTTCTTATAGAATGGAATGTAAAGGAAAAGGTAGTGTTTATTGTTTGTTAGCTTTATTTACTCCACTTATTATTGAAGTGTGTATCCCTTTAGTGATAGTAGAAAATACATGACCCTGATCATGGTACATCATGGCTGTATATAGCAGAGTGTTTATTTTAAGTGGATGCAGCAAGCTAAAATTGCATGACACTCCAGGAGGGGGAATCATACTGTACCCTATCAGCCTTTTCTTTTTTTTTTTTTTTTTTT
>NW_004624786.1:2626383-2738748 GCF_000247695.1 Heterocephalus glaber | reverse complement strand
TCATGGCATTATTAGAAAGATACCGGAGAGACATAGCAAGTTCGATCCCTGGTACCAAAAAAAAAAAAAAAAAAAGAATCCTGGCTTCAAATGCTGTTCACTACTTTTAATAATTTAAAATATTTTATTTTCCTTAGCCAAGTAGCATTTTACCAATGTATTTATTTATTTTGGGGGGCGGGTACCGGGAATCAAACTTACGATCTTGTGCTTGCAAGGCAGGTGCTGTACCACTGAGCTAAATCCCTAGCCCAATCAATTTATTTTCTTATAGAATGGAATGTAAAGGAAAAGGTAGTGTTTATTGTTTGTTAGCTTTATTTACTCCACTTATTATTGAAGTGTGTATCCCTTTAGTGATAGTAGAAAATACATGACCCTGATCATGGTACATCATGGCTGTATATAGCAGAGTGTTTATTTTAAGTGGATGCAGCAAGCTAAAATTGCATGACACTCCAGGAGGGGGAATCATACTGTACCCTATCAGCCTTTTCTTTTTTTTTTTTTTTTTTTCAGGATGATCAGGATGGCACATTTCTGAAATGGAGAGTAGAGAATTCATGGGGTGAAGACCACGGACACAAAGGTGAGCTTAAAGTTAAAATACTAATTCTAGGTGACTCAAAGCTGCTCTACTCTCTGCCTTTCTGGGTAGAAAGCTAGTCTAGTGTGAAGGTTTTTCAGTAATTGGTCCTGTTGGTTAAACTATTCTACAGAAGTATGAAGATCTAGTTTGTCCCAGGGTTCCTGTGATCAGCGTGGCATGCCTGAACACCCTAGTTGACTCAAGACCACTGTGGTGTTTGCATTTGTTCCAAACGTTGCTGGCTCTACTAGACCATTCTGTAACTGAACCTCTTGGTTGATGAGAAGGTTGAGTACCCTCTGCCAGCATGCTTGCTGTATGGCATTTGGTACATTTTCATCTACTGCACCAGTGCTCTAGAGAAAAGCCTTCTGAGTGGGTGCTTGTGATTGTCAAGAAACTCTTCTGGCATTTCTTGGAGGTGTGAAACCTAAAGAAGAGGACACTTTAATTACCATTTAGAACTCTAATACAGAGTACTGAAAACTCTGAGTCTGGGAATTTAGCTCAGTGGTTCTGTCACCTGCCTCGCAAGCGTAAGGACCTGAGTTCGATCCCCGATACCAAAAAAAAAAAACCTCTGGCAGAAGTCACAAGTAAATTATTGTAACCAGGCTAAACAAAATAACACAAGTGAAACCACCAACAGAGCTAACAGACAGCCTACAATATGCGAAAAAATTGTTAGCAGCTGTGTACCTCAGACAAAGGACTACTGTCTAGAATATATAAGGAACTGAAAAAAATCAGACCCCCCAAATTCAAAGACCCAATTCAAAAATGGGCATCTGAAATTAACAGACATTACTCATAAGAAGTAAAAGCAGCAAACAAATATATGAAAAAATGTTCAACATCACTCGTCATTCGAGAGAGGCAGATGAAAACAACCCTGAGATTCCACCTCACTCCAGAAAGAATGGCTGCTATCAAGAAATCAACCAATAACAAATGCTGGCGGGGTTGTGGGGAGAAAGGAACCCTTCTCCATTGTTGGTGGGAGTGCAGACTGGTGCAACCACTGTGGAAGTCAGTGTGGAGATACCTCACAGAACTAGGGCTAGAGGTCCCATTTGACCCAGCTCTTCCCCTGCTGGTTATCTTCCCCAAAGAATTGAAAGAATCATACCACAGTGATATATGTGCACCCATGTTCATAGTGGCACAGTTTATAATAGCTAAAGCTTGGAAGCAGCGCAAGTGCCCATCAACTGGAAACTGGATAAAGAAAATGTGTTTTTTTTATAAAATGGAGTACTACTCAGCCATAAAGAATGAAAAACTACAGTCATTTATATCTAAATGGATGCATATCGAGGCCATACTCTTAAGTGAAATAAATAGGACACACGTGTAAATACCGAATAGTTTCACTAGTATGAGAAACTGATAGTGTAAACAAGGGTTAAAATGATTAAAGTGAATAATTGATAATTTGAAATAGGAAAAAAGGTCCAAAGATGAAGGAGTGAAGGGAGGGGAAGGGGAAAGGAAAAGAGGGAAAGGAAAAACTATGAGAAAAGAAAAAAAATGGAAATGAAATCTATGTAAATAGGTAAGGGCGGAGGGGGTGAAAGGCGCACAGGTAATGGGGAAAAAAATAAGAACCAAGATACATCATGTACAGGTACAAGCACCCAATGATAAGTGTAAATGAATTGTATACCTAAAATGTACCAATAAAATTTTAAAAAAATAAAATAACACAAGTGAGTTGTAGAAAAGTCAAGATTACAGATAACAAAAAGAAGGAAATAAAAATCTAACCATCCAACCACGCATTGATCACCACTGATAATTTAGGGTATGTTTTTGAAAAATTTTGAGACAGTACTTTTTTTTTGGTACTGGGGATCAAACTTGGGACCTTGTGCTTACAAGGCAGGCACGGGAACCACTGAGCTAAATCCTCAGCCCTGAGACAGTACTTTTAAAGATTATTTTTAATAGTAGATCAAAGCCTCTTAAAGAAGTTTTATGCTTTGATTTTTAAGGTTTCAAACCAAAAATGGCAGCTATCATGGAGTATGGATGTGAGCATGTATATGCCTGTGTGACATATTTTGTAGCCAGCTCTTTTCCAGAGTCCATACTCCTTACTTTTAGCCAGTGGATTCTTATTAGGAAAAATACATTATCCAAAGCTTAGTAGACTAGGTAGAAGACTGAGACAAAAGGGAAACCAGAGAAGATACCCAGAGATGTGGAACCAGACTTCAGCACGCATCTCACCCAGTAGGAATCAGCTGGACAATTTCTTTAAAAAGAAAAAATAAAAAGGAAGTAGAGATCTTAGCAACTCTGTTGTTGTGTCCTCTATGTTTACAATAGTAATTTTGCAACTGTTTTCCACAGAATCCTGGAATTTCAAAGGGCAAAGGTAGAGGTTTGGAAATGAGCAGATGGAGCTTCTATTGCCCATGTTTGAAAACTGCTCTTAGAAAAGTCTATTAACCTGAGTTTTATACTTGACAGAATTTTAGTATGCTGATTGAGCAGCACATCCTTGGATATGATGGCCAGAATCTGAAGGCCACTTAATCTGTCATTCCAAGTCTTTATCTCTGCATGAAAATGATCATTGGTAATTTTGGCTAACTGTCCCTAGGAACTGCTGTGAAACTCAACAGCTTAGTATGTATATAAACAAACTTCTCGTCAGCATTAGAGAGTTGCATATCTCCTTTCTGTGATTTCTGTAATTGTTATGTGATTGCGGGGGTCCTTAAAGTGTAGCACTTTTTAAATGGGGAGATTTCTTATAAAGTGAATTTCCTTTTAAAACAAATATATGTTGGAATCAGATAAAGAAGGATTTTTGCATCAACAAAGTTAGCAGAAAGACTAAAACAACTTACAATTTAGTAATAACAGATGCTTATCTTAAATTGGAAAGATTTGATTATTTGTAGCGAACGAGGTTTGTTTAGGGGAGCCCAGCTCTGTCGGTTTGCTTTTTTTGGATATTTTCCATCTGTGTTAATCACTGGGTTTTAGATAGTGATACTCATTTAAGAGAAAATAAACACTTATAAAGTCGAGAAGATATTCTTGTGTAGTGTGAGTTAACTGTTTTTATTACTCTCAACCTAAATATTTGCTTTCAGAGAGAATTCTGAGCCACTTTGCTTCTTTTTTCCTCATTCTGTTATACCTTTTTATTCCTACTCAATAATTTAGTCGTTCCACCAGTACTGTGACTTGGTCATTCCACTAGTAATACGTTCAGAGAACTGAGGTCTTTATTCCTATACTCTGCCAGTAATCCTTCCTAGTGAAACCTGCAGCTATCTAATAAAGATTAAACTAAATTTTTTTTTTTGTTTTTCTCAAGTAATTGAAATGCCTAAGATTATACAGAGCAAAGCATTTCAGTAGAGAGCCAAAAGATAAGAAATTGAACTCAAGGGAGTGGGTAAGGAATAGTTCATTCAAAGCCAAAATAAATTATTCTCATATACTTCTTGGTAATATTCTTTCTGACTTAACAGGAAGGAAAGAAAACATGATCTAATTTAATTGGCACACTTGGCTTGACCTTCAGAGAGTGCCTAGTGTGTTATCCTATTGGTGATGTGCAGGGCCCTCTTGTCTGTCATCCTAGGGGGCATTCATTGGCACAGCCAAGGTGGGACCTCTGTTTGTGCTCTCTGAAGAAACATGACTACCCTTTAAGCAGCATGCCGGGATTTTGTTTCTAAATATAACATTAAGAGGTTGTTACTATTCTCTTTGGGATTTCTGCCTGTTTAGATTGATGTTTTTGAAAAAAAAACCAGTGTTGTTAATACAGGCTGGAGGTAAAGAGAGCAGAGATACCTGGGGAGGCTGCCCTTGCCCTCTGCCTAGTCCTGGCTTTGGTTTTCCCTGTTGGTCATGTTCATGGTTTTTTCTGCCCAGAGACTTATGCGAATCAAATAACCTGTTTTACAATATAGGCAGAGGTTCCTTCTGACGAGGAGACATTAAAGGAGAAATTAGTTATTGCCTTATACCAGTTGGGTTCTTTCGTGTTAGTAAATTCAAGTATACATTCATACTCAGCGATACAGAAAAACTGATTGCATATTGAGCATGTAGGCCAGTATGGCTATCTTTTCTCTCCTGCTTGAAATGCATGACTGTACATTTTGTACCTATGTTCATGGATCATATCAGAAATAGATTTTATAGTTAGATGGGGAATAGACCTTGAGATTTGTTACATTTTTTATTTTTAAAAATTGACACATTAAAATACTTAAGAATTTAAATTAGAGGAAATAACCATTGGTTTCTGTCATTAATCAGAAGAGCATAACCTTTAAAGCAAAGTAATCTGCAAGTTCCCTAGGTATTCAGTGGTAGAGCCCAAAATTATAGCCCAGATAGTCTGATACCAGAGCCATTTTTCTTAACCACCAAACTGCGTTCTCTTAACTTTTCTGTTCAGATTAGCCTCTGTGTCCCTGATTTCATTTTAGTAAAAATTTCAGACTTCCTCCTAAAAGGGAACCTTATGGTAATTTCAATTAAAGAAATTTAGGCATATTAGATATTAATCTTGAAAAATTACATGACCAATTCAGATTGTGTAAGTTGTGATTTAAAAAAAAAACAGTGAATGTTTAAAAAAATTTTTTTTAATGTGTTACAATAAAGGACACATTGGGATTAATCTTCCTCACTTTACTGCTGCCACCCTGCAACCCCCTCCCCTGCCTTACTTCACATGGACTTATCCACATCATTCTTGCCACTTTCTGAAAACAGTTCTGGAAGTCCTCAGTTTCACTGTTGTGATGTCCTGGTCTGTTCAAAACGCTTACCTTTTGTGATCATTTTGACTTCAAGGGAAGAGCCAGAAGGTGCCAGATTTGGTGAAAATGTATATGAGGACACACTGAAATATTTTTACAAGCCTCCCTTTTCATTAGATGGCACTGGGTGCAGCATTCACTGTGTATTTGATCCCACCTCATAAAAAAGAGCTGTTAGAACTGCTTCAAAAGTGGCAAGAAAGCTAGATGTAGTGGACATGCCTGTAATCCCAGCACTCCAGAGGCTAAGGCAGGAGGATGACTGTGAGGTTGAGGCCAGCCTGAACTATATGGTGAGACCCTGTCTCAAAAAAAAAACAAAAACAAAAAAGTGGCAAGAATGATGGAATAAGTGTGTTTGAAGCAAGAAGAAATATTTTAAGGGAAATGTATAGCAGTGTGTCCTTTACTGTAATACATTTTTAAATTTCAACATACTGTGTTTTTTGGTTTTTTTGGTACCGGGGATTGAACACTGGTCCTTGTGCTTGCAGGGCAGACGGCAGAACCACTGAGCTAAATCCCGAGCCCCAGCATACTGTATTTTTTAATTAGTCTTTGTATCTGAAAAACCAACATACCATTTAATTGCCTCACCAGCCAAACTAATACCACATGTTACTTTGGGAACAGTATGTCCAAAGCTGTACAAAACTCAACAGATTTTTCCTGTAATAATGTTCACATTGTGACACCAGGTGAGTTGTGGAGAGACAAGTTAATATTTAATTCCTGATCATATATCTGGATAGTTTTACATTTCGTTGTCAGTAACATGGATAGTTACTGTTTCCTTATGAGGTCATACAGTTTGTTTCTCTATAGCTCTCAAATGAAATGATGTATGAAGCATTTTCAGATGTGTACTGAAAGAGCTATCTATGACATACCCTTACATAGCATCTGCTTTATAAGAATTCAAAGTTTGCTAATGTGTTTATATTTTCTTATGGGTTCAAGCTGGAGTAATCAAGATAGAAACATAGATACCTGTACTTTATGTGAAGAAACTGAGACTTACTGAGAAGTTTTTACTTATTCAGGTTGTGGAGGATCACAGAATTGTAATTCAGACCTTACAGCTTCCTTAAAAATGTGTATGACTTGTAAAAGGCAATCATTTACTAATATTTTTGAGGTTCACTTCTCCATTTATAAATTGTATACACTAAAAACAAATTTCTGAATTCCTGGTAAAGGAATAATATAATTTTGTTATGTTATATTTTTGTATCGGGGATCGAACTTGGGTCCTTCCTCTTGCAAGGCAGGCACCGGAACCACTGAGCTAAATCCCTGGCCCTTTGTTATGTTATATTGAAGAATTTTTAGGCTGGGGATTTAGCTCAGTGGTTTTGCCGCCTGCTGTGCAAGCGCAGGGACCAGAGTTTAATCCCCAGTACCAAAACAAACAAACGAAAAAAGAATTTTCATGTCTTTCAAGGCTTGGGGAAAGTGCTAATACCATCAAATGTGGATATCTGAGTTGTCTCAAAAGGACTATTTATTATCCATCTTTATTGACCAAATTGCCTACATGACTCAGGCTAAAAAATAGTACATGTGAGTGGGTATTGCATCCTGGAGTTCCCACTGTTGGCTGTGTAACATTGGTGGAGGTATTTATCTGAGCCTCAGCTTTCTCATCTATAAAACAGCAATAATAATTGTATCTACCTCAAAAGATAATATGTATGGATCTCCTTATTTGAAGCTAACAGGTCTTCTATAAGCTAAAGGAAATACCCTTGTCAAATTGTAATTGTAAACTCATAATTTTAAACACAATCAGGTACTGACAGGAGATCTGCAAAGTGCTAAAAGATCCAGGGAAAGACATTCTTTAGATAATCACACTTGTTGCCTAGACTCTCTTCTCACACACCCTCAAACTTTTATAAAAACTCCTATCTCCCACCTTGATGCCTGATTTTTGTCTTGAGAACTTTGCCCATTATCCCCTTTGGGAGTGTGTTCTAGTCTGAATAAACTATCTTTACTCCTAAGGAAGAATGGAGGGATTTATCTACCTCTTACCATGTCAGGCATGTAAGAAGTACTCAAAAATATTAGCTCTCTGTTGTTAACGTTAGCTATAGATTGATTAATGGGAGCAAGAGAACAGGAACATCAGGCTTCCTCACCTTTCCCTTCTAAAAGAGAGCTGCCTAACCTGCCTCATGTTTCCATTTTCAGGTCACTTAAGAATTCAGGCCCCAGTGTGACCATTGTGCTACCTCTCCAGTTGCTAGATGGATGCCACATTGTATGGGCTTAGTTTTGTGAGAGAAAGTAGTGCAGGTGAATAAACCTGGTGCTGAGGAAAAACCATTAGCAGTAGCATTGGCTCACGTTTACTGATGGGATGCAGGGAACCATGCACAGGCTGTAGTAGAATGAATGTCTCCGACCCTCTGAGGAATTTATACTTAACCACCTGGGACATGGGAAGGGGATTTAAAGAGGGCTGTGATGTGACAAGAGTGGCATTCATGTTGTGCTACTCAGACTTGAAAGATGTAGGATAGATTGAGAAAAGCAAAGAAGGGATGATTTCTCCAAGAAGGTAGATGGCACAGAGAACCAGAGAGGGCCCCCTCAGTGTGGAGGTGGGGAGAAGATGTTGAAGCTAAGGTTATTGAAAAGGGCAAGGAGTGGAGAGAGCACCTCAGAAGCCAAGGGACTCAATGGTGTCAGAGAGACTATGGTTGTAAATAGTCTTACAGCAGAGCAGACAGCATGTGAGTCAAGGGAAAGGCTTTTGGGTTAGATTTGAAAGTGCTTTGGGAAGCTTTAGGAGGGCTGAGGTACAAACCACATCTACAGCACTTTAGTACTCAATTCCTTCAAATGCTACTTATAGCAGGGCAGGGATCAAAGCTGGGATACTTGAGGCTGTAAATTTTGATCTATATATGTGAACCAGAAACACAGGAGTAAGCGACATGGGGGATGAACTTCAGGGAGATGGTGAGTGATTGGAACTGCAAAATCTTCTCAGGGGTTCTTTAAGGGAAAGTCAGCTTGAAATTATAACTTCCTGTTAGGGTTATGGCGTTTTTGGAAAGTGATGAGGGGAGACCAGCAAGGGAGATAATAGCTGAGAATGGTAGCCCTTTGCATTTAGAGCCTGCTTTGGACAGGTCAGAGGAGTGAGGTCAGCAAACAGTGTGGCCTGAGGAATGACCAAAAAGGCTGTGCCTGAAACAAATAGCACTAGTGATAGTTTTGGGGTCGGGGAGAAGTCATTGAGTTTCAACTATAGGAAAACAGGCCCTTGGATGACATCTGAACTTGTGCTTTCCTCTCCTGATCCAACATCCTGAAGGAGTCTTGTGTGTACTCAGGCTTGCCTGGCTCATGCTCATGGTCCAGGGAAAGGAGAGAGAGACCAGCCTGAAGTGAACAGACATCTGGGCTCTTTCGTAGAGGGCACTTTCTTGAGACATGTGCACTTCTGATGACAGAATTTTGCTGTGATTTGATGGGTAAAAACAATACAAACCACAAACCCAAACAGCCCCCTTTCCCTTTTGTGCACACATTTCCACTCCACATTTTTCCTGGTGCCTTTACCAGGGAAACAGTATCTTCTGTAGCCTTTGTTTCTGAAAGAGGCCACCATTAATATCCTGTTCTATGAGTATCTCTTCTTTTATCAGCAAAAGGTTCACAAACATAAATGCATCCTCACCCCAGAGCCAGACTTTTATGTTTACTCTGGAGGAATAAGAAGCCTCTTCTCAGATCGCTGTCCAAATGGCAGTCATAATTGCACGTGGTTGTTTTGATTCTCTTCCTCTGGCTTTTTTTAAAAACCTCCGGCCCATCTTGTTATCCATCCTTCTGAATACATAGAACACAAGATCTCTCTGATTTAAAGAGACCAAACACCTCATAAAGGGACTTATGGGTCCTGGGTTCCTAACTCACTATGGGATTTGTGAGCCCACAGGGTTGGTTCCTAACAACGAGGAGCCCGAGTTAGATTAAATGCCTGTTTCCAACGCCATAACTCCCTGCCAATGTCCTTTGCTAATTACTGAGAGCCTGTGGAAGAGCCTCAAATTAGAAGTTAAGACCTGAGTTGATGTGGGCTTTGTTTAGGGGCCTGTGACGTTAGACAACTAAAGCATGCTTGCCTCAGAGCATTAGGATTAAAATCCAAGCATGAATAATGTGTGTGACATTGCATTGTAAAGTGTAAGCTCCCCAGGGGATGTTTTTCTGTTTGGGGGTTGTGGTTTTGTTTTGTTTTGGGGCGTTATGTTTTTGGTTTTACTTTGTTCTTTTTTTGTGTATAAGGTTTTTATTTTTATAGTATAATTCTTTTAATACATATTAAAATTTGGTTATTATAAAATCAAAATACAAAAAGGTATATTGAGAGGAATCTTCTTTCCATTTCTGTCTCTCCACTCTCCACCCACCCTGTCCCTTTCAGATTACCATTTCTGTTGGTTTCTGACGTATCTTTCCTCCTTTTGTGTGCAGACACACACAGTTGCCTTCCTGTCTCCCTCCAGTGTAGCATACTGTATACCCTCCTCTGCATCTTTCTTATTTTGTTTAACAGCATGTCTTGGAGGCATTTCCTTCTCAGTATGTTTCCATATCGGTACACTTTATTGTCTTCCATTGCCTGGATGTGCCATAGTTTATTTGACCAGTTCCCTTACTAATTTGGGTTGCTTTCAGTCTTTTGCTGTCACAAAAAAAGTACAATGTGTAAAACAGTGCCCAGCCCAGTTTAAATGCGAAATAATATATTGGCTGTCACTGCACATAAAGATATGTTGTGTGCACACAGGAACTCTATCTGTAGGATGAAGTCCTAGAAATTGCATTGCTTAATGATGAAGACAGATGCATTTGTAATTTTTAAAGATATTGTCAAATTCTATTCCATAGGAGTTGTGTCACTTTGGACATTGGCATCATACCCTGTACAAATTTAAGGCATTAGGGCATGCTTCGTCACACAGAAATGGTTGACAAATTGTCACTACTTAATTATATATTGAAATATAATATTGGTAAATATGACTTCATAAAAACAGGCAAACACTCCAATTTAAAGAGGGCAGAAGCCAGGTGTGGTGGTGTAGATCTGTAATCCTAGCTGCTCTAGAGGCTGAAACAGGAGGATTGCAAGTTCAAGGCCAGCCTGGGCAACATAGTGAGACCCTGTCTCAAAATTTTAAAAATCAAAAAATATTTTTAAAATGTAAAAAAGGACTGGGGATGTAGCTTAGTGATAGAGCACTTGCCTAGCATGTGAGAGGCCCTAGGTTCAATCATTAGTACCACAGAAGAAAAAGGTGGGTAGGGGAGGGATCTCATAGAGGTGCTTTATAAAGCTCTAAGTAGCAAGCAAACAAAATTTTCTAAAAAGGGTCAATTGGGCCCCAAGAAAATTGGTAATTATATATACCACATATTGGTGAATATCTGAGGAAATTAAATAGAAAATAGGGGATTGATTAAATATATTTTGGTTTAATCATAGATTTGACACTAAAAATTATGATATAGATAAATTGTTTCTTTAACAAAATGGGAAAAGGTTAATTGGAAAAGAAGCATGTAGTACTTTGTAATATGAGTGTGTGTAATGTGTTTTTTTTAATAAACTATCAAGTTTACATGTAGAAATTTCATCAAAGGATATAGGTAAAATTTGAATAAGGCTTATCCTAGGTGGTATATTGTAGGCAGTTTTTAAGTTTATATTTGTCTTCTCTTCCTTCTCTCCTCCTTTATTACTGTGTTTCTAAAATTTTTTATAATGAGCTTGAGGTAATTTGGGTAATTTTTCAGAAGTTAAACAATGTAAGCTGTGAGTGGTGGTGCATGTCTGTCATCCCAGCACTTTGGGAGGCTGAGACAGGAGGATTACAAGTTTAAATCCAGCCTGGGCAACTTAGTGACTTAGCAAGACCCTGTCTCAAAATAAAAAATGGACTGAGGGTATAGCTCAGTGCAAAGGCCTTGGATTCACTATCCAGTATCACAGAAAAAGAAGAAAGGAAGGAAGGAAAGAAGGGAAGGAGAAAAAAACACATTTCAGAAATTTTGGAGGAGGGTTGGAGATTTAGCACAGTGGCACTACACCTGCCTCGCAAGTGCAAGGTCCTGAGTTCAATTCCCAGTACCAAAAAAAATTTGGAGGAGAAAATCACCTACACCATGGCATAGAACTATCAGTTTATTGTTAACTTTAATGTACATCTATATTTATAATGTTTTATACAAGATATACCATTTTTATATACTTTCATCACTTAAACACTTTTTCATGGGTTGGGAGTATAGCTCAGTGGTAGAGCCTACCTAGTATACACAAGGGCCTGGTTATATCACCAACACCACCAAAAAAGAAAAAGAAAAAAACTTTCACATTACTATAGTCTTTGCAACTTTATCTTAAATGACTAATGCTCTTTGAGGTGGTTTCTCACACTTTATTAACAAGTTTGGACTGTAGACAAGAGCCAGTGAGATTCTGCTCCCCTTTCTGGGAGCATCTCTTCACCCTGGAGTTAGGCCAGCAGGTGAAAGTTTGGCAGTGACTTAACGAGGTCTGGTAGCCTGGCTTCCTTAGGTTCACACTGCTAGATGGATCCACCAGAGCAGAACAGTTAACTTGGTGTTGTGAAGCATTTTTAAATAATAATTAAGCACAAATAATTTGTTAGTGAGGTGCAATACTTCATAGGACAAAGACAACAAAAAATACTTATAATTCATGCGTGATATCTGATCTGAGAGGTTTAAATGTCAGCACTCTGGAAGGTTTTCGGAAAACTGGCCATTGGGGAGCTCTTCTGAGTGACTCTCACCTCACCAGTCTACAGCTCTATCCACAGACACTGTTTTCCTTTTACAGACAGATCCTACCCTTTGGTTTACAAAATACAGAAACATTGCCAGCTTCTTGGAGGTACTGTTCATTTATTTTATTTCTTTTTCATACCATATAAATAAGCTAGTAAAGTTTAAAGTCTCACAATCCAAACTTCCAGTACAGAGTGAGAAACCACCTCACAGAACATGAAGTCATTAAAATCAAGTCCCAAAGACTGTAGCAACATTAAAAAGTGGTTCTTTGTTAGTTTTTGTTTGGTTTAGTGTTTCAGTGGTAGGAATTAAACTCAGGGTCTTGAGCATGCTAGGTAAGTGCTCTACCTGAACCACAGTCCAGCCCTAAAATTTAAATAAAATTTCATTTCATCCTAGTTTTTGAAGTTGACTTTCTTAATCACTGAACCGTTTTCCTAAACATTAACTTGGGATCTCATTTTACTTTCTGTTCCTCCTTGCTTACGGAGTACCTGTTAATGGCCACAGTGCTTATGGGCTGAGAGCTGCAGCCTTCCTCAAATCAGAGTGGCCACAGGCACCTGCCTAAGCACAGCCTTCCTGGGTTTCAGACACAGATTCTAATCTCAATCAAACTTGAGACGAACGATGTCAACAGTTACAGCAGCCACAGTTTATTATCTACTCAGGGTACAATTAGTTGACAACCACCTAGACTGTGAGGTTTTTGTGGGCCCCCAAAGAACTCATATCCTGAAGAGAGACACTAATCAAGGCGGGTCCTCTTGGCAGGGACATTGAAAGGGTGGATTACAATTGATAGGAGTTTTAATTTATAAAGACTTAATCTGATCTGCTTTTGGAACAAGATAGTGTTAGATGTACTTACTGTCCATTTTCTTTCAGCATTCTTTGAAGGTTCATTTGATTGTATGGTGATAATATTGTTAAAAGGACAGAACTTTATTACATGAATCTGCTTCTGTCCTTTACCTGCCTCACTGCCCAGAGCTACTCTAAAATGTATTTGGCCTGCACAGTGGTAAGGAGAAGCATGACTGATGTCTCAGAGGGTATGATGTTGATCAGACTGGTCTACTTGCTCACACCTCCCTTGAGAAGGCAGACGGTGAGGGACTCGGAAAGCACATTCTCAGGTTGTAGCTGGAAGCGGTACTGGGTGGCATTGGTACTGGTGATGTTAAGGTCCTGACTGACTGACAGAAGCAAAGCCAAGGACTGTGGCTGTGTAATCAGTACAGACCAGAGCACTAGCCCAGGCTCTTCTTCCTGTGTCTCCTGTTGAGAGAGCAGTCCCTGGATATCAGCGCTCGCTTGTGTGTGTGTGTGTGTGTGTGTGTGTGTGAGAGAGAGAGAGAGAGAGACAGAGAGAGAAACCCAAGGCCTTGTGCATGCTAGGCAAGCTTCACTGCCAGTCCCCCTAAACAGTTTTTTAGGACATCTGCTTTTGAGAGTAAACATGCTGTGCCACATCAGGATGATTTGTCTTTGACTTCTTACAAGTGAAAAGCAGAATTGGGCATAGGTGAACTCACCAAAGCAGTGAGTCTTCATGTTATATAATGTCCTTTGTCAGCTTTTAGCCTACAAATTAGATTTACCACCGTGTTGCCTTTTCATTATTTAAATCAGTCATGTCTTAAGAACTGTAGTTCCCTTAGTGTGGACTGAAGACCTGTGGGTCCCTGGGGAGTTTTTAGGGGGTATACAGGGTCTTCCCTTCACCAACATACCTGTGAGAGGCCAGATTTTCTTCATTTTCTTCAACAGAACTACAGACTGCAACACATTGAAATAGACCCAGATCCAGGAAGCCATCTGTTTTCCCTAAAGCCAGACCTTGAAATGAAAAACAGTACTACTTTTCTAACTAAAAAAATAATGTTTTAAATGTCCAAAACACACTCATTTACAAAATCACTTTAGTCTGACTTGTATTATAATTTCAGCAGATACAGTGTTTCATGAAAACTGATGTACAGTATGTACAATATGCTTGTCTCTGGGGAAAAAGTCTTACTACAAGTTGAGTAGCAAAGATGTTTCTTTTAATTACATGTAGATTTTAGAAAATTGTTATTAGGTAGTACTACTATACTAGAAATGGATTTCCTAAGAATTACTCAACTAGTGAAATAAAGAGGTGATGAACTATGCTTTTCAAAATCATATTCAGAAAATCTAATGTGTCTACTTGCTGAAGAGTCTTTGCCAAAGTCTTTTAAGCTTTAATGATTAATTTCTCAGTACCTCTTTTTTCTTTTCCCAGAGCCGATTAGGTTTGGCCTATCAATTTACCAAAATCTTTTGCCAGTACCTCTCGTTTCTGATGACTAGAAAAGACTTCAGCTTTCCAGCAGTGCTGCTTTTAAATTTCCATGTGTGTATTCATTACTGCTTGAACATCCTCAAGAGTTTTAATCTAGCATGGCATTCTGTGTCTCCTCCTAGCAAGTCAACATAAATAACTCCTGACATTGCAACCAAAGTATCCTGTACAGTGTTACTTACAACTTGAATGTAACAATTGTGGGCTGGGGATGTAGCTCAGTGGTGGGCCTGCCTGGCAAGCCAAGATCCTAAGTTCCCAGTAAAACAAAACAAAACAAAAACATTTGTATGACTTCTATAAGGACTCGTGAATAAAGTTTTCATGGAACCTTACAGAATTTTAGAGTTTGTGAGTAGATCTAGTGGAACATACTAAAATTGTTTTGTTTTAGAGATTGTGATTTTATTTTTCATTCTTTTTTCTCAGTGAGTTGAAATTTTAACTTTGTTTGATTTTGCTGTACTGGAGATTAAACCCAGGGCCTTGCTTATGCTATGCAAGTGCTCTACCAACTGAGCTACATCCTTAGTCTTTATTTTGAGCCAGAGTCTCACAAAGTTGCCCAGGCCAGCTTGATACTTAATGATCCTCATGCTTCAGCCTCCCAGCTGTTTTGATTTGTAGTATGGTAAATATTAATACAGTGTAGCCATCATAAACAGCTTTAGGGGGTCTTTAATCATTGTAAAAGTGTGAAGGGTTCTTGAGGTCAGGAAGTTGGAGAACTATATTAGAGGACTCTTGTGAGAAACATCTATGCCTTTTTCCCTTCTCTTGGTCTCTTCTAGGAAATGAGTAGCATAGACCCAGGTTTCTACAAATCCTTTTGGAGAAAAATGCCTCAAGTGTCTTAATATATAGGAGGTACCACATATGGGGGAGGTGTTGTTGATTGCAACAAATGCTAGATCCTGTGAGTCCTTTGGTGTGGTTAGGTACATACTTTGTGCCCTGTTCTTTCCTGGCCTAGTAATCCAGTCTTGTTTTCAGTACAGTTCCTCACTTAATTTTGCTCTTCTTATTAGAAGCTGCTTAGGCAAAACGTTTTTCCCATGTAAGTTTATTGAAAGTATGCTTCTGAGGGGGAATTTGTATTCTAGTGGAGCTGAGGTACAGATTGATTTTTCTAATGGGAGAAGACATGTTACCAACACGAGTTCCTTTTCTCCTAGCTAGGTTCCCAGCCTGGGTTATTAGTGCAGGGTACCAACCACTCTGTTCACTGAGAAATCTGTAAGTTCTGTGGCCTTGGGAAAACAGGGGCAGCAGCCGTCTTAGTCTTTCTGATCCTCAGTCCTGCCTGATCCTCATTGCAGATTCCTTCCTAAGAAAGCAAAAAACATGTGATCACTTGACTCTCACAGTACCATCTGTAAAAGTGGTTACGTGGGAATGGTGAAATGTCTTATCAAGATGCCTGTAACAGCTTAGCTAGTTGCTGTAGGAGTTTGTGATAGAGAAGAAGAGCCAGTGATGCTGAGAAGGCGGAGTAGGTAAGAATGGAGCTGGTGAACTTGGCCTGCCCACCCTAGGTTCATCTCTCCGGGGAAGGCTGTATGAACAAGACAAGTTTCCACCCACCTGCCAGCATGCAGGGCATCACTTGCCATCAGCAAGGCAGCAGAGCAGCAGAGAAGCACTGATCTGGCACAACCATGGGTTCTGAACCTCACATCACCTGGACATATCACTTGGTTACCCTGAGCCACATATTTGTATTTAGTAAACATATGCCATGCCTGTTTACGTCACAGAATTGCTACTAAGACATAGATTAAATGACACTATAGATTGGGAAGCTGAAATACACATATAGATGTTTTGTAAGCAGCATCTTTGTAGTACTGACAGAGCTTTTGCTTTTTGCCCCACCCTCTGGATTTATGCGGCTCTGCTCTCTTCTCCAGGTTACTTGTGCATGACTGATGAGTGGTTCTCTGAGTATGTCTACGAAGTGGTGGTGGACAAGAAACACGTCCCAGAAGATGTGCTGGCTGTGTTAGAGCAGGAGCCCATTGTCCTCCCGGCATGGGACCCCATGGGGGCTTTGGCTGAGTGACACTGCCTCCAGCTCTTTCCTCCTCCCATGGAACCTGATGTAGCTGCAAAGGACAGACGGGGACTGAAGCCAAACTTGCACAGGTGACCGTGTGTTCCCACAGGACACAGTCAGACTTGGATTTCCAGTCTCCGCCAGGAACCTCTTTGGGGAAGTGTGCTTTATGCTGAAACAAAATATTCATAAAGAAGAAAACAAGGAAAAATCAGGTCATGTTATCTACTCTCCTCATCTCCAACAGCTCAGGATCTCTTAGCATTTTAATCAGATGTAATTGTCTTAACCCCATCAAAAAGGTCTTCAGTGTGTGTTGTAATAAGACAGGAGAGGATGAGCATCCCAGGTGTCTGCAGAGGAAAGAGCCCCAAGCTCCTGGTTCCTAGAGTACAGTGGGGTAGGGGTGTCTACAACTTGCGCTCTCAAGGCTGCATGTGGTCTCACAGACTGCGCCCTTCTTAAATGGCAGTCACGGAATTCAATGTTTTCAAGGCAGTTTCTCATGCCTCTTACAGCCCAAGCACAGTAGAAGGTTGATCAGATCTGACATGATTCCTTCCTGTTCTGAAATGTGGGGGTGCAGCTCTGCGTGAGTTGGGTTAAATAGAGGTTTAGAGAAAATGGGAGAAAAAACAACCAAAACCTTATGATGATCTCAGTGATATTCATTAGGAGGAGCTCAGGCCAAATGGCTTAACTTTTGCCTCTGCACTGGGGTTTGGGGGGCAGGAAAGGGTGATACTTGTTCTTTCTGACAACTAGATGGTGCTGAGAAGCTTTTGAATAAAACAATTTGCTAAATGAGAATAAGTTGACTTATGTGTACTGTTTATTTAGTTACAAATGAAAGCATCCAAGTAATTTATGTTCTTCAAAGTGAAAAAACAAGAAATGGGTGCAGAGCTTACTTGTTTCAGTTTGTCTGCGGGACATCTGATCCTTCCTGTCCTGTGCTGATCCTCTGAGGTTTCTGCAGAGGGCTCTAACCAGTGTACCTGAGAGGCCCTGTGCCTCAGCCACTTCACTCTGCTCGGATTCATGATGCCTACAAGGGTGAGAAAGGAGGCTCCTTTGGCCTGGAGAGCGTGGATTTTACTGAGTCTGGGCCTCCATTTCATTAAAAATAAATAAGCAGGGGCCAGGGATTTAGCTCAGTGGTTCTGGCGTCTGCCACACAAGCACAAGGACCCGAGTTTGATCCCCGGTACCAAAAATAAATAAATAAATAAGCAGAAGCAGAGTCCTGATCAACATTTCCATCAGTACCTGTTCCGACTATTAGTCTGGCTCCCCAAGAATCTTCCCAATCATATCAGGGAATTGTCTGCCACAGCACTTTGCAAGACAAAATTAGAATAGAGGCTCAAGCTTTAACCAAAGTGTTTATAATATTCTAGTAATCCTGTTCCAAGCAGGATAAATAAATCCATTTCTAGACACATCATGCTAAAACCACAGAACAGGTTTTAAAAGCATCCAGGAAGAAAAGCCAGATAACTCCCAAAGTGAAGACAATCAGGTTGTCAGCTCTGATCAGCAACTATATATACCTGAAGGCTGACATAGATCTTCAAAATGCTATGAGAAATTGACTGTGAACCTGGAATCCTATGCTCAATAAAAATGTCTTTTAAAAAAAGGGTGAAATAAGATTTTCAGAAAAAAAAACCACCTAAGTTTGCCCCAATAAAAGGGAAGTGACCCAATACAAAGCATTTGAAATGCATCAAAGAAGATGAAGAATGTGATAACTTTGAGGATCATTTAAAGTAACTGTAGAGGGGCCGGGGATTTAGCTCAGTGGTTTCGCTGCCTGCTGCTCAAGCACAAGGACCTGAGTTCGATCCCCGGTACCCCCCCCCCCAAAAATTTAAAAATAAAGTAACTATAGGGGCTGGGGATTTAGCTCAGTGGCACTGCCTACCTCGAAAGCACAAGGTCTTCAGTTTGATCCCTGGTACTGAAAAAGAAATAAAGTAACTATAGATATGTCTTATAGGGTTCAAAAGATAAAACTAAAATATATGAAATCAGGTAGGTGGGGAGGTGATCAGAATTAATATAAGGGCCTTGTGTGTTCAAGAAGATAAATATACAGATTGACTTTATACTTTGGTATGTTAATAAGTGTGCTAAAACCTTCTAGATTAACTACTAAAAAATAAGCAGAGGATGATAGTTTGCAAGCAAGTAAGCGTAATAGAACAAGCTGGGCATGGAGTCACACCTACACTCGCAGCACTTGGGAGGCTAGGGCAGGAGGATCGCTTTGAGTTAAAGCCCAGCCTGTACTACATACACATTGAGTTCAAGGCCAGCCTGAACTATATAGCAAGACCCTATCTCAAAAAAAAAAAAAAAAGAATAAAATATACATTGACAACAAAAGAAAATATAGTCAATCCGTAAGAAGACAAGATGAGAGAAAAGGCAGGATAACTAGAGTATTCAAAATAGGATAGTAGAAATAGATCTAAATATGTCAGTAACTACAGTATACATAAATGAATTAAATGTAGAAAAAAAACATCAAACTTTTTTTTTTTGGTACTGGGGATCGAACTTGGGATCTTGCGCTTGCGAGGCAGGAGCTGGAACCACTGAGCTAAATCCCTGGCCCATCAAACTTTTTTTAAAAGAAATGCAGCCATCTGCTCTTTATAAGAGACATAGATAATCTAGGATATTAAAAAAGGATAGAAAAGGGCCTGGGATTTAGCTCAGTGGTTCCGCCGCCTGGCTCGCAAGCGTAAGGACCCGAGTTCGATCCCCGGTACCAAAAAAAAAAAAAAAGGATAGAAAAGATAGACACTAACCAAAATAAGTCTGGTAAAGCTATACTATTAAGCCTCAAAAATAAAGGCTGAGTAACCAAAGAGACCATCTAACTCTAGGGTCATTGCATGAACTGTGCTACGAATGGCCTCCCAGGAGTTGCACATCACAGTGGCCCTGGAAGGACTTAGAGATAAAAGCCTTACTAGAGATAGAATCACTACATAACGATAGGCCCATTCACTTCTCCAGGAAAACATAAAGGTGCTAGGTTAATACATAACACCTCTAATAACATAGTCTTAAAATGTTATGAGACCAAAACTGAAAACCATATGGAAAAATACATAATTCATAATGGGAGGTTTTAACATGCCTTCATGATTCCTGGTAGTTCAGACAAGCAAAATATCAGGTGAGTATATAAAAGATTTATGCATTTAGTAAATTTGGTATAATGGACCAGTACAAAACACTTATCTAGTGACTGCACATGCTTTTTGAACACACATGGGACTTTTTCAGTTGACCACACCAGACAGTAGAGTCAACCTCAACGAAAGGGGGAGGATTGTACCACCCTCCAGCCACAGTGCAGTTAGGTGAGAAACCAAAATTAAAAGATAACTAGAAATTAACCCCTATGTACTTAGTAATTTAGTCCAAGAAAAAAATCATAAAGGAAATTTAACCTAAACAGTAATAATACATATCAAAATGAAAGATGCAGCCAAAATAGTACTTGAAAGAACATTTATAGCATGAAAATACTAAAATAATTTTATTAGAATGTAAGAAAGGCTGAAATTGAGCTAAGTGTCTATTTCAAGAAATTAGAACAGCAAAGTAAACCTACAGGAGAGAAGATATGACAAAATTAATCAGCAAAGTCAAAGTTGGTTCTTAAGGGAGCACATTAACAAATCTTTGGCAAGACTGAGCACACACAAAAAGAATTAAAAAGGATAACAGGTTGCTGCAGATATTAGAAAAATAAACACTCAATCTTTGTCAAGAGTGAAGACATAAATGCACAAATTCATGAACAAGAGAGAACAATATTTGAAGCTGGAAAGAAAATAGGGTGTTAAAGATTTACAGAGCCGAAAAAGTTGAGTCCTGAGCCAGAGATAGAGAAAGCTGGTGATAAGCCAATGTACATTGCATAACTCCCCGAAAGTTCAGCCGTGACAGCACCAGATAGCATCACCTCTGGGAGTAGAAGGAGGGTCACTGAAGGGTTGAATGACTGTTAGATCTCTCACTACTTAGGGCAGCACGGTGACCACTCCTCCATTCATTAGAGAGTTCTACGGACAGGGAAAAAACATTTCTGGTGTAGAGGTCAGGAACAGAGGTGAGGGTCTAAGTACCATGAGGGCAGGAAGTGAGCATTTACATTCTGAAAGTCCTCAGCCATCTGGAGCTCTTCAAACCCTCATAGGCAGGGGATCAGAAGTCTTCTCTGTGGAATCTTGATTATCCTAAGAGGAAAGATGGAAATAAAATCCAGTATTTTATTGCTATGGAATTATTTTATAAGTCTAGCATAACCTTAATAAGGATAGGAAAGAATTTATATGCAAATTTCATCCATAAATGTAGATACAAAAGTAATAAGCCAAATCTAGCAATATTTAAGAAGATAATCTTTACAAAGAAATTCTTAATAAAAGCCATTTTTCAAACAAAATCAGGATCCAATAGAGAGAAACAAAGAATGGTGGTTATGTCTTCTCTGCTGAAGATAAAGGGCAGAGGGTAACATTTTTGCCAGAGATCTGAACCAAAAGAACTTCCTGATACGTGGGTGACAGGCAGGCTAGGAAATGTTAAGGTGTGGGATTGTTCTCTCCATCACTGAATGACTGTGTCAGCAGAAGCGAAGTTGATGAGATGTCTGGAAGGTCTCAGTCAGCCCAGGCCTCATCCATTCATATGTGTCCAGAAGCCAAGGCCTGATACAGGGACACACCATCCGGATGTGGTTGTGGCCATCTGCTTGCTTTGATCCTCAAAGAGCAGGGTAATTCTATCTTGCTGTTGGCAGCACCCAGGCACTTGCACTTGAATTCCCATTTGTGCTGTGGGGAGGGTGTGAACATCGTGGCCAGCCGTAGCTGTGGTTAGTCATTTGTTAAGTTGGACTTTTCAAGTGATTCCAGATGAGTTCTCTCCTGTTGAGGACAACTTGTTCTGAACCTTTGTTGCTTCTCATTGAAGATGACTCTTCCTCCTCAGGGTCTGTTACTAACGGATTAAAAACTGGATATAAACTTCCCCAAGATTCTCTTTTTCTCTTTTCAAACTCCAAGTCCTTTACTTGTCACTGCAGCTGGAAAGGAAGAAAGAGAGGGAGGGATGTCCACCTCCTACCAGCTGCAGGTATTTGGGACAAAGTGGACAAGGTGTGTGGAGTTGGGCAGCCCTGTGTGTTCTTCTTTCCTGAAACCTCACTGCCTCTCCTCTTGCTCCTCTAGAAAACCTCTAGCTCAGTAGCACAATTGAAAGTGGACAAGGTGATCTCTGAGCCATCTCTCTGGCTACCCCATGACAACTGACCTTTGTTGTTTTAAAGTCATGCTGTGGAGGATAGGACAGCTGCATCAGGGTGGATAAATGGTGGAAAGGATCAGTGTGGTGGACTTAGAATTGTAGTATTTCTGGGACTGGTGAACCGCTTGCCTAGCATGGGCAAGGCCTGGGTTCAATCCCCAGCACTGAAAAATAAAATAAAATAAAATTGTAGCATCCAAGGGCCAAGGATTTAGCTCCGTGGTTCTGCCGCCTGCCTCGCAAGCACAAGGACCCAAGTTCAATCCCCGGTACCAAAAAATAAAATTGTAGCATCCTTGCATCTCACCAAGCAGGGAGGGACTGTATAGGTCATCTGGTCCAAACATCTCCAAAACAGTGGTCCTTTAAATTCCGTTTAGACAAATTCAGTAACAAAGACACAGCTTCCCCTGCTCATACCTCGCCAGATTCAACTTACTCACTTCCTTTCTTGTTCTGTCTGCTCTGGCCAACTGCCTGTCCCCTACTTTGTCCCTCATACATACGAACCTCAGTTTGGCTTCTTTGCTGTTCCCTCTACTGAAAGCTTTTCCCTCAGGTCTTCACGTGGCTGGATTCTCATTGCTGAGTTGTGGCCCCAGTGTCAAGTCCGTCCTTGATCCCCTGTCTAAGTAGCCAATCCCCTTCCCCACTCCCTGTAGCTCTTCCACATCTGTCACTCTTTGTCCTCCTATTGGAGTCTATTTTTTTCACAGCACTAATTGCTTTCTGAAATTATCTTATTTATTTATATGTTTATTGTCTGTTTTCCCCAAAGTCAATACTCCCTGTCAGCTCTCCAAGGGCAGGAAGTTTGTCTTGCCTACCAGTGTATTCTCAATGCCCTGCTCCTAATAAATACCAGGAGGCTGACTGATGAAAGGTGCCCTGCATTCCGACAGCTACAATTAATTAGAAGTTTATACATAGATCCGAAGTCTGTACCTGGCTCAGTGAGATCTTGTCATGCTTGGCTTAAGTGAGATCTTCACAAGCAAACAGGCCAAGGAAACAGGCCACTTTCAGCAAACAACAGGCTCTCAGGAAACAGGAGACAGACAATCTCCCCAGCGCCAAAAAGTCCAGTGATTGTCTACATACCTGTGCTGACCGTCCTTAGACTCAATCATAAACATTTCACCCCAGATTCCGTAGCCTCTTCAATACCTATAAAAGCCTAATTCCTGTCCCAGTTAGCTGCTCATGTCTCTCTCCTGGTGTTGGCCCATTCACTCACGGATGAAATCTCTCCCAGCTAGCTGCCACTATCTCTCTCTCCCAATGTCAGCCCATCCACACACAGGTGTAATAAACTCAGCTTTTCCCAGCTAGCTGCCAGAATCTATCCCCGATTTTAGTCCCTCATTTTAATTTCTGTTTACTGGAATAAACTTTTCTTTTCCTCACAAAAAGCCTACTTAAACAAGTGGTTTCACATGCACTATATATAACAGATCAGGATGTGGATCTCATATTTCAAAGTTTAACATAAAGGTCTAGATTCCATGAAGGTGGCCAACATGAGGGGACTAGAAAAGGTGAGGAGAAAATCATGAAACCCATTTTACTTCCTCCGTGCTTGAACCCTTCATGTTCCAAACACGGTTCCCAGCCCGGTGGGAGGAGAAGGGGTGTGGACTCAGGCAGACAAACTAGCATTGCCACTTGGAGACTGTGTAAGGCTGGAGAAGTCACCTAACATCTCAGAGTCTATTTCCATACTACATATAATGAAGCATTATTTGTAAATATATTTAATATGGAAACTCACAACTTGAAAAGGAGGAAAAGAATTTATTTTTAATAACATATACAGGCTGAGGCAGGAGGATCACATTGAGCCCAGTTTGGGAACTTGGCAATTTAGTAAGACCCTGTCTCAAAATAATAATTATTATTATTTTTTTTAAAGGGCTGAGGGGATATAGCCCTCTATATCCCCTGAAAAGGCACTGGACTCAATCTCTAGCACCACAAGAGAAAAAAACAACACAGTAAAACACAGCATAAAACTTGTACGGTAGAGAAAGGACAAAAGACAATACATATAATGTGCCCCGTAGATGCTTAATAAATGGCAGCTTTTATTTAAAAAAAAAAAATCAGTTCTCATGAGCTTCTCCAACAGAACCAGCATTGTGCTAGGCCCTCTGGAGGTTAAAACAATTCTGTTCTCCAACTGAGCCCTTCAGATGTCGAAAAGGAAGATGGCTTTATATGCACACCTGCAGAGTCCTGAACGGGTTTGAGGTTGCAGAGGGAGAAGAGGCACTAACTGGTTTTAAACTAACTTCTGGCTACAGCGATCACAGCCATCAAGGACGAAGGTGACCAGCTTCCTAAGAAGGAATGGAAGGGAAACTCCCTGGGGACAGAGGCGCATGAAGTCCACGGAGGGGAAGAAGAGCCAGAGAGACTGTTCTGTAACCTCACAGTGCAAGCGGGCGAGAGAGAAATGGCCTTTGGAGCTGGGAGCAGAAGACTCAAATTCTCAGACATTCTATCCCTCAGATCTGATTCTGAGCAGAGCACCAGACTTCACTTCTGGACTCACAGCATCCTTACTAGTCACGTAGAGAAAACGTTCACCTCCTTCTTATGTGAACAAAAATAAATTTTAAAAATCTACAAACAACAACGGCAGCAAGTCATTTTTCCTTGTATGTCTTTAGACCATGAAGTAGAGCTGGGTCCCTTGGAATCCTTCGGGGTTCTTCCCTGATCTGTGAAGCTTGGGGTCCTTTAGATGTGCTTTTCCTCTCCTTTCTCCTCCTCACCTTTAAAAATAAATTAAAAGAAAAATTTAAAGAATGTTGCTTTTAGCTAAGCATCATGGCACATACCTGTAACCCCAGCTACTTGGGAACCTGAGGCAGGAGGATCTCAAGTTCAAGGCCAGCCTGGGCAACTTAGTGAGACCTTGCTGCCAAACAAAAAGTAAAAGGGCTGGGGATTTAGCTCAGTGGTGCCACCGCCTGCCTCGCAAGTGTAAGGTCCCGAGTTCGATCCCGGGTACCAGAAAATAAATAAATAAATAAATAAATAAATAAATAAGGCTGGGGATGTAGCTTAGTGGTTAACACCCCTGGGTTTGATCTCCAGTACCAGGATGAAAAAGAAAACTGTCATGCTTTTTAACTGATGTCTGAGACTCCATTGTTGATGTGCTGTGATGGCCTTTACAACCCTCGGGCACTGGTTTTTTGTTTATTTGGGGGTTTTTGTTTTGTTTGGTACCGGAGATCGAACTCGGGACCTTACACTTGCGAGGCAGGCGGTGGCACCACTGAGCTAAATCCCCAGCCCAGGGCACTGGTTTTGATAGCAGGTTAGAGTAAGAGCCACCTTCCTGATCACTCAGGCTCCCTCCAGCAAGGTCCCCCTGCCAGACTCCTAAGAACCTTCCCTCCATTCTCTTTACCCTGCTCCATCTGGAATAGCTGGCTGCTGTATTCTCCACTCAGCCCAGGATTCTCAGGGCAGTGAAGCCTGCCTTGGAGACCTCTGCTCTGCATGAGGTTGACATGAAGTCAGAGCCCTCATGATCCAATCATCTTCCAAAAGCCCTGTCTTTGCAGACTGCTGCATCAAGCTTTCCACACATGAGCCGGGGTGGGGGACATTTCATACCAAACCCCAACACAGGGAAACATCTTCCCTGGTGCCTAACTGCAGTTGTGCCCAGCCAGGAAGCAGAGAAGCCTCATCCTGGGGAATAATGGTGATGTCCATCCACCCACCCTAAATTGGAACGAGGAGGGACAGTCAAGTGACACTCTGCAGGCTGCAGGACAGGGCATCAGAATTGGGATCTTGATGGAGAGAGAGCCAGATGCCAGAGTAAGGCAGGGCAGTGTGGCCATAAGTATCAGAAACACCAGGGAGCAGGGTGCTGCAGCCAGGAGAGATGCCAGGTCTGTTGAGGGGAAATAGAGCAGCCGAGGTTAGGTCATCCCTGATGCCCAGGAGATAGGAGGAGCATTGGATCAGCTGGATGCAGTGCTACACATCTGTAATCCCAGCACTTGGGAGGCTGAGGCAGGAGGATCGTTGTGAGTTTGAGGACAGTCTGGACTACATAGTGAGTTTGAGGGCAGCCAAGGCTACACAGCAAGACCCTATCTCAAAAAAAATTGCTTCAATATTTTGCAGTCTTATTGGGGATGTTGTGGTAACAAGGGAAAGGTACTGTTGTGTGGATCTGATGTCCTTTTCTGAGTCCTCCTTAGCCAGGAGCAGCCAGGGAGGAGATAGCCTGGGTGTGCTGGCTGAAGGGAGAAAGGGCACAGGGGGACACCGATCACTCCCCACAGCAGGGTAGAGGCCACCATGGTTACCATGCTGTCTCACAGACAAGGCCCCCAAGGGAATGTCCCAGAGGCTGAGGTTAAGGGCCTGTCAGATCCACAGATATTAAAGGGGCAAAGCCAGAACTGCACCCAGTTCCTGGGACTCTGGCTCACGCCCAGCACCCACACAGGGAGAGCAGGCAGTGCAGCTGGGCAGGAGCACAGGAAGGCCAGGAGTAGGGAGGGCAACAAATGAATGAGACTGGAAACGGTGTTAAAGTCACGTTGAGACAACTGGGAAACAGGGGGGAGACCAGAGCTTTTGCCAACTGTTGAAGTCACCCCAATGCCTCCTACAGCTATTGGTCCCCTCGATCAATTGGTCTGCCCTGTCCCTTCCTCAAAATCGCCCTTTAGGTTTGTGCAGCCCCTTGTCTACACAGCATTAACACGTCTACTGAAAAGGTAGGATGCTGCAGACCACTGCGTCCATACGAAGGTGAGCGTGGGGTGCGGGCCTGCTCCCCGGGGATGCGGTCAGGAAACGAAATGCCCGTCCTCTGCCCAGGATCCCCAGCCTGGCCGCCCCGCGGGCGCGCGAACACTAGGGCTCCCCCTGCAGTCCCAGACCTGGCGTCTAGGTGGCACCAAAACGTCATACTGATTGCCCTGGGCTGGCCGCCTCTGCCGGGTGCGCGGCTCTCTGGGCTAAGTTCCCCCAGGTATAAAGCTGCTGCAGCTTTCCCGAAATGGAGACGTATCGTCGCTGCTTCCTTTCTGGCTTGGATTTTGCTACCATCCCTTCCTCAACTCCCAGGAGGAGAGGGAGGCTGGTCAGCCCAAGCTGACGTCTCTGCCTCAGGGACAGCTCAAAGCAAGTACTGCTTCTCTTGGGGGGGGGGGTGATTTTAGTGAAAAGGCAGTGTCATTCATAACATTAAATTCATTTTTAAGCATAATTTAAAAAATTAACAAAACAACCTGTGCACATGGTGGAAAACATGGGCTCCTTTATGACCCCCCCACCTTGAGCCAACTCGGCGGGCCCTCTGCGGCTGGGGCCCGCCGTGGTTCGTGGCCGGCCGGTTACAGGCTGAGCGCGTCTTCCGTCCATTCTGCAAGCATTTATTGTGAGCAGCTGCCTGGGGCTCAGGGGACCGAGGAGAATTATACGGGGTCCCTTCAGTTGAGCTCACGTCCCAGCCGCAGAGCCAGAGAAAACCGCAGAGGGTCGGGCCCGGTCAACCCCGGGAAGAGAAGCCGGGCGGAGGGGAGTCTGTGGTCCAGGAAGATCGCCCCGAGCACCTGAGACGGAGCAGAAACCCAAATACTTTGGGGCGCATTTGGTAGGGGAGGAAATGAACCTCCAGAGTGGCGCAGCCGTCCCGCGAGGTTCAAGAGCAGAGAAGTGGGACCCCCCGCCCCGGGAGCGCCCCCAGCCGCGGGGAAACAAAGTTTGCTCGCCTCAAAGTGACGCAGAGTTTCTTCAAGAGCTCTTTGGCAGCGGCTATCTGGAGATCAGACCATGTGAGGGGCCGAGAGTACAAATAGAGCGGCGCGGTCGCCGGCTCCGCACAGCGGCGGACGCCCGGGGCCTCGAGGGCGCGAGAGGGCGCCAGAGTGCGCCGCTTCCCCGCCCGGTCCAGCCTCCCTCGACCCGCCGGCAGGTGGGTCGCTTTCCTCTTCGCCTCTAACCTCCGCTTCTTTCCAGATCCCCGTCCTCCCTCGCAGCGGAGCCGCGCCTCGGGGCTCCTTTGTCCACCGCAAGCCCGGGCTGGGCCAGGAGGAAGACTCAGTTTTAAGCAGAAGTGCAGCGCTGCGCTTTAAGGAAAAGTTGCCTTAGTTTCACCCCGTTTTATATTTGATCATCACTTTGCTGCCATCGCGCCCAGGTGGCTTTATGCGTTTGTGCAGAGAGGATCCTGGTGGACACAGATGCCCAGATATCTAGGGAAACCTTTGAGTGACAGCGACGGGAGCCGAGTCTCGGCTCGCTTGGGTTGTTCGGTGGCACAGCGGACACTCGCTCAGCTCCCTCTCAGGCCATTCAGAATTTATGGGGAACGCAAGGGCTCTCCTGCGGGTGAAGCCTGTGCGCGCCCCTCCGGCTGCTTGAGAACTGTGTGCGCTCAAATTGGTTTTGAAAAAGCTCTCCAGAGCTAAGAAGCTTTTACTTATGTAGACTGAATTGTCCCTACTCCGGTTGGGGGGCTCTAAAAAAATCTGAGGATAGAACGAGTCAGACGTTACAAACGCTTGCGTGCATTTCTATGATCAATTTTGTCCAGAAAAGTGAACCAGGTCAATGGATTATTTATGAACCTGCTAGCTGTCATCATAGTAAGACGAGATCAAATATTTAATGTGTTGTGCCTTCAGTTACATAGAAAAAATGTCTAAGAAGGCAACACTGGGATTTGTGTTTAATGAAAGGAAGGGGAGCTAGGGGCAGCATTAGTGTCTGGGTGTGGAGGAGTGGAGGAAAAACCGCAGCTTTCACTGTCTCCCTGTCAATGGCTTTGTGTGGAGCTATGGATGCTGGAAGGCTCGGTTTTTCTACTACAGACCCCTGGGTGTTCGTGACTGTTCCACAAGGGTGAGAAGAAGGCTCCTCTGCAGCGCTTGAGAATTTACCGTGTGTGTGTGTGTGTGTGTGTGTGTGTGTGTGTGTGTGTGTGTGCGTGCGTGCATGTGTGTGATGCTGGGGATTGAACCCAGGGCTTCACACCTGCTAAGCATGCCTCCTACCACTGAGCTACACAAAAAAGAAATGTATCTGGATATCCAGGCTGGTAGTTATATCTCTGAAAGACTTAGACAGACTTTCAAATAGTCTCTGATTCATTATAAAGTAGAAAAAAACCACACCCAAAATGGCCGCTCCATTTCCACGTGTGGGGGTTTGATTGGCATGAAGTAGTTTCAATCTGCTCTTGCTCAAGTTCGGTGAAAGAGGAGAGACAGAGAGAGGAAGGAAGGAAGGGAGGGAGGAAGAAAGGAAGGAAGCCAGGCTGAGAGAAAGAAAAAAACCCATACTGTGGTATCCCATCTAGGAGATTTCAGAAGTAATTACCAGCCCAGATAGTCAAACCCATTTCTTTCAAGCTCTTTGTTTCTTTCACCTCTTTGTTGAAGGTGAAAGGGGAGAAAGAATAAAGTTGAAGTATTATTGGAATCAGCAAGACCTCAAAGCCACTTGAGAGTGGTTCAGAGTCATCTGAAACATGGAGAGGCTTGTCCGAAAGTTTCACAAATGGGCAGGGTGACTGGAACAAGAATGCTTAGCTGGAGGGATATTAGGAGTGTGGGTTGGGCTCTCTCTGTGGCAGGCTTTCGAAACACTCTGGATGTCCCCGCCAAGGAGCAACACAGGTAATTCCAAAAATTAAGCCTGCTCATGGCAGAGTCTTCTCTTTCATACATTTTTTTTTTCTTTTTTGGTACCAGGGATTGAACTTGGATTCTTGCGCTTGCACAACAGGTGGTGAAACAACTGAGCTAAATCCCCGGCCCTCTCTTTCATACTTCATGCCGTCTTTTATTTATTTATTTTTTTTGAGAAAGCAACTCCGGACTTACGTTATTCCCAGTAACATTTTAGCTCTGCTGGGTCCCATGATCTTGGGCTCCAAATGACCAGGAAGCAAGGAGACGTGCATTACATGGAATCCAAGTCCCCTCCAATTCATTCTCTAACTGTGCCATGAACCTCTCTTTCCTTTAAGAAAATGGGAGCTGTGTTGATGGTGCAAAATTGCCCAAGAGCTTGGACTCGACTCAAGATGTTGTTGTCAAATTGGGGTCTTCTGGGGGATCTCCTGGGGTTTCACTCAAAGGCAGAGGCTTCGCCCACTCTGACACGTGTAAGATAAGTCTTACATTTCAACTGCACCCAACCAACAGGAACTGAGTTCTCCAGGTCCCCTAATGCTGTCTGCAAAGTACCCAGGGTGTGGTGCTGGGGAAACATTCCCCAGGCACACAGATTTGTACTGTGCCTGCTCCTCCTAACCAGTCCCGAGGTATTGCAGATCAGCCACAGTCTCCTGAGACCGGTGGCATTCGGCGGTACAGCCTGGGTGTGGAGACCATCATAATAAGCACTAGTTTCTTGGGACAAATGGTACAGATGTACCATTCTCTTACAGGGGTCAGTTTCTGTGCTCCTAGGGGCAAAATAGCATTCTAAGGAAAGTAAACTGACATCTTTCTAGGAGAGACCTTGGTTCAAAATAGATAAAAGCAGCCTTTAAAAGACACCTGGCATAATTGATCATGCCTGAGCAGAGAATTGCATTCCATTTCTAGGGTGGGTATGAGACCCTCGAGGGCTGACACAGCCCCCTTATTAGTAGGCAGAGTGCTGTCCATTGACTTTGGTCCACATTCAGCAATACAGGTCTATGAGTAATGTCTCTACATGAGACACTCCCTCCAGCCTTCCCGTTTTTAGCTCTTGGTGACTGGGAAGATAAATGCTCATTTATTGAATGTCAACAGCACAGTTTTGAACTGAGCAAGTGTTTTCCCAACCTTGTGTCTGACAGGGTGACAAAATGAATAGAGATAAGGCTGTTTAAGGCTGTGCTAGGCTGTCTGACTGCCTTGTTATTTCTACCTTTCCTTTGGTGTCCCTGGAACCTGGCCGCAGCCCCCTAGCTTCCGTCCTACCCTGAACCAAGGGGACTTGTTAGTGGGTATTTAAGCCACAGCTCTTTAAACTCCATGACTGGGTGGAACTCTACTGACCACAGCAGCCTCTGGACTGCAAAACCAGGGATACACCCTGTGGCATAAAGACATGGAGGTGATGTCCCAGGCTCTCCAGAGACTGACAACTGACAAATGGCAGGGGAAGGTCTCCTGGGAAGGCTGAGGTCCAGTTCATGTCATCATCATCATCATCATCATCATCATCATCACCATTATTATTATTATTATTATTTTGGTACTGGGGATCAAACTGAGGACCTTGCGCTTGGGAATCAGGCGGTGGCACCACTGAGCTAAATCCCTGGCCCCATATCATTATTTGAAGTAGGGAGGGCACAGGTGAGAGAGGGGTTATGACCGGCCAGGCGGTAACAGGGGAGAGCGCTTCTCAGCCAGCTCAGGAAAGAGCCCCAGGTGTCGGGGTGGTGGCAGGCAGGAGGGGCCTGGATGTGGGCCTTTGCCAAATTGCATTTTTTGTGTGGTCCTTCAGGGCAAAGTGAAGGAACAAAAGGACACTTATTTCCTTTGTTACTGACCATCTGAATAAAATAAAGGGATCTTTTTCTCTGTAATCAGGGACTGGGAGCCCAGAAGGGTCCTGGAGGTGAAAGGGGGCTGGCTGGCTTGTACTTCCCAACTCTCAGGAGGTCATCAGGCCTAGAACACGTGTGTCCTGAGTGCCAGGTTCTTTTCTTTTTTTTTTTTTCTTAAATTCTTTTATTGGTACATTGTAGGTATACTACACAATTACATTTCTCATTGGGAATTGTACCTTTACATAATGCATCTTGCTTCTTATTTTTTTCCCCATTCCTAGCCCTCCCTTCACCCCCTCCACCCTTCCCTATTTACAAAGACTTTATTTCCATTTTTTCCATTTCTCAGCATTTTTCCTTTCCCTTCTTTCCTTTCCCCTGTCCCTCCCAATACCCCTACCCTGTTGGACCTTTTCTTCCTATTTTTCATTATCGATTATTCATTCTGATCATTGGTACATTTTAGGTATACAATATAATGACATTCGTCATTGGAAATTTGCACCTTTACATAGTCTCTCTTGGTTCCCATCTTTCACCCTTGCCCAGCCCTCCCTTCAACCCCTCCATTCCTCCCTGTTTACAAAGATTTTGTTCCTATTTTTCCATTTTCTCATATTAATCCCATTCCCTCTTATCCTTTCCCCTAGCCCTCCCACTTCCTTCCCCTTTGCCCCTTTTCTTCCTATTTCACATTACCTATTATACATTTTAGTCCTTATTTACACTTTCAGTTTCTCATACCAGAGAAACTATTTGGTATTTATACATGTGTGTCCTATTTATTTCACTTAAGAGTATCGCCTCAATGTCCATCCACTTAGCTATAAATGTCTCTAATTTATCATTTTTTATGGCTGAGTAGTACTCTATTTTATAAAAAAACCACATTTTCTTTATCCAGTCTCCAGTTGATGGGCATTTGGGCTGTTACCAAGTTTTAGCTATCACAAACTGTGCTGCTATGAACATGGGTGCACATATATCACTGTAGTATGATTCTTTTAATTCTTTGGGGAAGATCTCCAGCAGTGGAATAGGGGGGTCAAATGGGACTTCCAGTCCTAGTTCTTTGAGGTATCTCCATACTGATTTCCACAGTGCTTGCACCAGTCTACACTCCCACCAGCAGTGGAGCAGGGTTCCTCTTTCCCCACAGGCCCGCCAGCATTTGTTATTGGTTGATTTCATGATAGCAGCCATTCTTTCTGGAGTGAAGTGGAATCTCAGCATTGTTTTCATTTGCATCTCTCGAATGACCAGGGATGTTGAACATTTTTTCTTGTATTTATTTGCTATTTCTACTTCTTTGTGTGAGAAATGTCTGTTCCTTTCAGATGCCCATTTTCGGATTGGGTCTTTAAATTTGGGAGGTCTCATCTTTTTAAATTCTTTATAGATTTGAGATAGTAGACCTTTGTCTGAGGAAAAGCAGGAGAAGATTTTTTTTCCCACAACGTGGGTTGTCTCTTCACACTTCCAGGTTCTTTTCTTAAAACACTAATCAAATTAGTTGGTTCTTTCCCTCCTTTCTGAGGAAAGGAGCTGGGGGAGAAAAAAGCAGGGAAGAGCCTGGAGGGGTGGAGAGATAAGCTATTTTGGGCTGACCTGAGGTTTCCCAGAACTGGTCTGAGGGCTGGAATTACATTTCTTTTTTTTCTTAGTACCAGGGATCAAACTCAGGACCTTGCACTTGTGAGGCAAGCACAGTGCCACTGAGCTAAATCCCCGGCCCTTAGGACTTATATTTCTCTAACCATTTTTTTTTCTTTTAAGAAATTTCAAATGAAAAGTCAAAGAAGTATCCATTTTCACCAGTTGTTAACTTTTTGCTACATTTGTGTTGAAGGTTGCACTCTAATTATAAACGTCTGATCTTTGCATGTGGAACATAAAGTTTGATATATTTGTAATATAAGATCATTGATACATTGCATAATTTACATATCTGTATGTAATATTTTCTTGTTGAATCTCCGAGAGTTTACAGACAGCCGGATAGTTTACTCCTAAATACTTCAGCGTGTATGTCCTCAGAACAAGGACCTTCTCTGGCGTTAGCAGTCCCACTCGAGTACTGCCGAGCAACATCATGGATGTAGTACTATTGTGGAATACAGGACCCATATTCAAGTTTCCCCCTGTCTCACTGATGTCTTTGGGAGCTGATGTGGTTACTTTTTGCAGCTGTATTTTTCTGGGGGTCAGAAGTGCTTCTTGCCCTCCTCTGAGTGCATAGCTGGGAACTGGATTTATGCTGTGTAACGATGATCTGTTCTTTTCATGAACTCTCCCAATACCACACACAGGGAACATCTGTCTCAGTGATAACAGAAATTAAAATGAGGCAAAGCTGGAACTTACAGGCAAAAGCTTTACTTGGGAAGGAAGAGAAAATGGAGCTCCAGGACAAGAGCTGAAGGAGTCACAGCCCTGACAGAGAAAATCAAGCTGGCCCATTAACAAAGAAAAAAGGCCCGCTTTTACTAGTTTGCTGGCGGGGCTGGGTCTGGTTGATCCATCAGGTCAGTTCTAGTTCTGCAAGGGGACAATCCGGGGGAGTTCCCATGAGACAACTGCTTCTGCTTAAGAGGTAGTCTCATCATGAGGTGCTCTGTCTGCAGAGGCCCTGCTGGAACCCAAGGTGGCTGCAGGTTAAGGGCAGTGACTAGAGACTTCTAGGCGTTGCTCCAGGGGGTCTGGAACAGTATGTTGTAAAAGCTGACAGTTGAATGTCCCTGAAATCTTGAGGACACTTTAGTTACTCTTATCTTTGTCCCTGTCTGAGATAAATTAGGCAAATTTAAGACTAAGGAGTCTTTACACAGACACTCCTAACATGATTAGCCTGCCTACACACAGAGCTGAGCAGAGATCCAACCCAAAGTTTAAGGTAAGAAAGGAGACAGATAAAAATGAAGGCAGGGATACCAAGCTTTTCCTGCTTTTAGTTACCCATGGGGGCCTCTGTAGGTGCAAGTCAAGATTTAGTGCTTTTGAGCAAACGCAGCTTTTAAGTCCCTAACTTTCACACCTCAACTGAGCAACTCACTGTAAAACACATTTCAGGATTTCTTGACCGAAGAATATAGGCACCAACAACACCCAAATCTCAACACATCTTATGGCTAAAGAGGCAGCTACATGTGATCTCTGTGTCCCCCACACTCTGAAATGGCCCTCTTCCAGCCCCCAGCCCCCCCACTTCCTTTTCCTACTTCCTGCCCACTCAGAGTAGTGGGCCTGATTCCCCTTTCCTCTGTTCTTTGCCACTCACCCTTCATTACTTCATTTCACTTTGCCTCCTTTTCTCCTCCACTTCTCTCTTCCACCTTTAGCCATCTCAGGTAAATCCACCTCCTCTCCTAATACCCTCTCCCTGGGACTGGGTTTTGTCTCTCCCCATCCCTCTTCTCCCTCTCTTGGGTCCCTCTGTGCATCTAATCATGTCTGTTTCACACAAAAGCAGTCTTGTACTGAGGAAAAGAAAAGGTGTGTTTGGAACTATTTCCATGTGTTTTATTTTGATTTCCATTTATAGCATAAATTGCATTATTACAACAATAAAGGAATGTTTAGAAGATGCAAGTCAGTCCTGGGGTGTAGCTCAGTGGTAGAGTACTTGCTTAGCATGTGCAAGGACCTAGGTTCAATCCTCACCACTATAAACAAAAGAAAAAGAAAGATATAAGTGACACTACTAATCCTCACACATCATTTGTTTTGAGTTTCCTAAGTCTCTTTCCTGTCCTTATCCACGTTTAAGTACCACTACATCAATTTCTGCAAAAAGTTATAAATTGTGAAATTGAGTTACCTGTTCTAAGGAATTTATGCCATCAACTTTCAAAGCCCTTAAAGGGCCTAAAAGAAACCAGGCACAGTGCCACATACATGCCTGTAATTCCAGTACTTTGGGAGGCTGAGGCAGAAGGATGTCAAGTTGCCTGGGCAATTCAGTGAGACCCTGTCTCAAAAAATGTAAAAAGGAGGCTAGGGATATAGCTCAGAAGTGGAGTGCTCATGGGTTTGAGCCCTAGTACCCCCACACCCCCACACAAAAAGGTCCTAAAAGATACACCTCCACAGAATCTGTATATGAGTCTCTCTACTTGTCTTTTTCTCCTTAAATTTAGTTTTCCTCAAGAACCAGGAAGAAGGTTAAAATAAATAGATATTTTGTGCTGCAACACCTCCCCCACTCCCATGCAGTTTGGCAGTGCTGTGTTCTACAGCTTTGGTTTTAGATGTTTGTTTCTTAACATTTGTTTCTGTGGGTAGTACACATATTCCAGATTCCAAACACCCACCTCAGAAACAAGCATTTGGAACACAGACTGTAAACAGCTGTGACTGCCACTGCCAGTTTCAGAGTTAGAAAGAACAGCCTGGGCTTTCCTTTAACCCTAGATAGGACAGTCTTTTCCAGTCCTGGATCCATTGAGAGCCATTGTGGTACCAGCTCTCCTCCTCCACCCCTGGGATCACTCCCACCCTCAGAGGGAACCCTAGGAGGGGAGAGGCCTGGCTGAATGGACTTAGCCCCTGGATCAGGAGTGCTGCTCTGGGCAGGCCCTGCATGCTGAGCCAGGCAGTGCATCTGCCAGTCAAGCAGCACTCAAGCACAGAGACCTGTTACGTCATGGCCCTGCTTACAGGGGGACACAAAGCTAATATAGGACATATGATAACCAGTGATGTGAGCAATTTTACAACATAGAGGGAGATCATCTTGGGCTGGGCAGTAAGAGAAGGTGGATAGAGGCTTAACCCAGGCCTCAGAGGAGACAGAGAGCGGACATGAGGGACATGTTTGGAGATCCTCTCGCCCCCAAGTAACCCAGAGTGCTTGTTAAACATGCAGATGCCTGAGCACCCCACCGATCTCTTGAATTAGAACCTTTGGGAGAAGAGCCCAGGGATCTGTTGTTTACAAGGGCCCCAGGTGACTCCAAGGAGCAGCATGAACCAGTGAGGCCCCAGCTGTGGGCCACAGATCACTTACATTGCAAGTCCTGTGGGCCTCAGTTTCCCTGATTGGGATGTGACATAGAAGCAAAATGGACTGGGTGTGGTGATGGTAGTAAAATGAATCACTGTTATTTACTGTTGTGTTTCATATGCTAGACATTCAGTTAAACCTTTGTCATACTTTTAAGTCCCTCATCAGTCTTTAGGAATTTGAATGGTCTGCTTTTTTAAATAGAAGGAAATAGAGGCTAGAGAGGTTAAGTGATCTACTCAAAAGTTACACAATCAGTAAACAGTGGGATCTGGGATTCCGCTGGAGATCTATGAGACTGAGAGGAGACCTCTGGATTGTGGACAGCCCAGGAAGGTGGCTTGTCTGGGCATGACTGTGCATTTTCACTGAAGGAGGGCTGCTTATGCCAAATCCACTTCTTGTTGGATTTTTATGAAAGTCTAAATGATCTATTGTACCTCTGGCTAGCTTCTAGAGAGATCTGGATCAATCATAGATAGCCAGTCTTCTGGTAATTGGCCCAAACAGCTCTGGAGACTTTATCCTACTTAATTCCTCTCCCCAAAATGAAACTGTTTCACTCTGTCGTATAAGGAATAATTTGGATAAAGAGATGGCTGTGGTAGTGGAGTTCATGTCTACCCTGTATGTCCACAAAACAAGCAGATTTTCTCTACCCTCTTCATCTATAGACCTGGTCTCTTTCTTTTACTTGAAAGGCAAGCTGGGGTCCTTATGGTTTATAACATGGCACCACATCTTTGGAAAACTCAGCAGTCCCTCAACAGGTACAAACATGAGCCACCACCTAACAGTGGAGCCTATGAGGAAGAATCAAGTAAACTCCAAGGTGCTGTGATGGAAACTGTGGAACAGTAGCTCCAGGAGACTTGTACAACCCTGGGGAAACTTTGGAGCTGGAGCATCACGTCGGCAGGAATCCTAGCCACAGATGTGTGTGGCACAGCAGAATCCCAGCCTCCAGCTCCTTGAGCCTGGCTTCTTGTCTCACAGTTTGTCATCCTTTCCAGATTTTGGCCTCGTACTGTGAGTTCCATGAAGGCAATGCTGTCTTCATCCTGTAGGCACAAGGGTGGCTTTGCTGAATCAGTGCTTCTCCGAGTCAGTCACGGGGGTGGGGCTTCGATGCTTATTGCCTGGGGAGGCACCAGAGCTCCCTAATTTCTGTCATCTTTGGTAGGTGCCTTGGGAATTTCAGACTCTCTGTATAAACTGTGCAAATTGCCACTTGGCTTGATGACCTATAATTAATTGCATTCCAGTGTTCAACCCATAATTCATGATGGGGTTTGGTTTTCTTATTGAAAGTGAATGTTGAGGATCCTGCAAAGTGAATTCACTTTGATCTTGACACATGAAGTAAAGTATAAAATTTCTACAGTGCTTTTGCTTAGATGGTGCTGATGGGCACCCAACAGACAAGCCAAGTCACAGGCATTTCCGGAGGGCTGGGTGGTTTTATGACTAATCGTTATAATTACTTGCTTGTTTAGATATGAGTTCCCCTGGCTACAGAGACAGAGTTTGTGGAAAGAGGAATGGAGATTTGATTAGAAGTTTAAATAAAAGCAATCCTTTTTTTTTTTAAACTGGGAGTGGGGTAGGGTGGTGGAGAATTAGCCAAGAGGCAACAGGAGCACAAACAGAAAGTCACCTGTGACCTCCAACAACCGTATCACCCTGCTGCTCCTCAGGTGTGGAGACCTGGTGTTGGAGCATCCAGTTGACATCCCACAACAGAACTGAATCACGTGGCACCATGTGCAACCTGTCACCTCCTTGGCCTGAACAACTGCACACATTCAAGGGGCAAAGAGAGGCTTTGGGACTTCTTCTAGCCTTGGAGCAACTCAAATAATGCCTAGAGGAGTTCACCACTGTCACACAGACCTCGCTTGCCATCTTCCTAACCAGCAGGACAAAAAGATCTTTTACAAAAGAAAGCTTTCAAGAGAGCATTCTCAGAAACCACCCTGCTTAACCACTCCTATGTCTACAGCCCTGGGCCAACTTGCTCTCAACCATTGTCTTCTGTGGTCTCAGTGGAAAAAGCTGAAGAGGGCTCTGCAGAGTCAGGAAGGTGGGAGAGGAATTGGGCTCCATGGAGAAAAAGGGGCCCAGGCACAGGCTGTCTGCTCCTGACCCCCAGATTTGTAACAGGGGTTTTCTCTAACTGGGAGAGGCGGGTGAATGAGTTGAAAAAGAGCCATGCATGCCTGTGTGGTGGTTCTGAGTGACTGTAACTTTCTGTGCTTCCCCCAGTTTTCATGATCAAGAGTGGGCACAGTAGGAGAGCCCCAGAAAGCAGAGCTGGATGTGGTAAAACCAATGCCATTAGAGGTAACCCGAAATCCTGCATTGCCTGAGGGGTGTTCTCAATGAGTTTAAATTTTTTTTCCTTTTCTATCAAGTTAAAAAGTACTGAGGGATATTTCAGGAAACCAGAGATTGAACTCAGGACCCTGTGCTTATGAGGCAGGCAGCAGCACCATTGAGCTAAATTCCTGGCCCTGAAGATAAGTTCTTAAGAGAAAATTTTGGAGGGTGGAAGAAGAAAGAACAAGGAGGGTGGCTGTCACAGGGCAGGTTTTGTCAGCTGGGTGCATCTGGCCCCCTGCAGTGAAGCTCTTGATCTTGAGATTCTTGGGGGCTTAGTGTGGAAAAAAAAGTCACTGATTTGGGCCGGTAATTTAGCTCAGTGGTTCTGTCCCGTTGCCTGCCTTGCAAGTGCAAGGTCCCAAGTTCAATCTCTGTACCAAAAAAAAAAAAAAAAGTCATTGATTTAAGCCCGACAGAGTACAGAGGCCTCAAACAATACAAACAGAGACCACCAAGTTCAAGGTTAACTTAGCTGTGTATTTTCAAAAGTTCATACTTCAATCTCTCTCTCTTCCTTTCTCTCAAAAAATTCCTTGACCTGATAATGTGTTTATTTTAAAAGTCTATGGGGTTGGGGTTGTAGCTCAGTGGGAGAACCCTTGCTTAGCATGCATGAAGCTCTGGGTTTAGTTGCCAGCAGCAGACACACAAACACACACATATACACAAAAGAGAGAGGGAGGGAGGGAGAGAGAGAGAGACAGAGAGAGAGAGAGAGAGATCTGTTAAGTATAGTTGTGGTCCCAAGCAAGAGTGGAGATCAGGGAGAGGCCAGACATAAAGGATGAGCAGGCAGAGTGAGGTTTTATTTAGGGTGCTGTGTCAGAAATTCGTATTCTTGCATCCTTGAGCCCAGGATGGTGTGGTGGTTAGTCTCGACTGTCAAATTGATTGGCTTGACAGATGCTTAGATTAGTAAACACACTTGTGGGTGTGTCTGGGTGGACCACAGGGACGTGATCTTGGGGACTAGATCTAGTCCCTGTGCCTTCTTCTCAAGTTCTCCCCTTCTACTCTCTGCTTCCTGGTGGGCATAAATTGGACAGCTTTTCTCTGCCATGCCCTTTTACCATGATGTTTTTGCCTTGGAGGCAGCTAACCTTAGGTTGAAACTTCTGAACTCATGAGCCAAAAACAACCCATTTCCTCCTTTAAGTTGTCAGGTATTTTGTCACAGCAAAGAAAAGCTGATCAATACAGATAGGATAGGGGGTAGAGGCCAAACAGCTGGATACCAGGACATCTACTCTCTTACGCCTCCTACACACACGCACACACACACACACACACACCCTAGTTACATAGAGTTGATTTATCTCTTGTTGCTGTATTTTTGGCAACAATCGATCCCTTTTAAAATTTTATTTTCCTTTTGATAGAAAAAAGAGGAACCCAATGAACACAAAACCCTAGTTACTCTCATTCCCTGGTGTTCATGTCTTCAAAGTGAAGGCACTACTGCTTTGTGTTCTAGTTTTTCACTCACTACATTTTAGTCTTCACATTTCTATGTGTAGATAGTTAACTCAGAGTCACTGAAAGCCCCAGATAGGTAGAAGACGTACTGCACATTTGCCATTTTTAGTATCTAGCCCTCCTGCTGTTGGATTGGAGAGCTGGCTTCAGGGCTTTGCAATGGTGAATAGCAGGAATAATGTGTTTCTAGAAAAGTGTTAGGTTATCTTAACTAAGCAGAGACATATTTCAATTCCTTAACTGTTTCAAGAGTTTGAAAACTCAGGCTCAAAAGAAATGAAGTGAGCTGGAAGGTCTTGGCAGCTTGCAGCTTTATAACAGGTCAAAGGTTTAAAGTCCAAAAGGGCTCAGATTTCTACCCCACATTTGCTGTCTCAGACCTCAGTCCAGAGGAGAGCGGAGCTGCTTTCCCTGCTCTCTGGCCCACGGCAGCAAAATGAAGGTACAGTGATCCTGGCCCAAACCTCTCCACAGGGCCAGAAGGAGACAGGGACACCATGCACGTCATCAGTGGACGACGGGACTCGCATGCCTGTCTCCCTGGCTCTCCCAGATGAGACTGATGTGTGGCCTAGCTACAGAAGCTGCTGGCGAGTGGCAAGAAGAATGAATGGTGAGCAGCAGCACTACCTGCGGCCCAATGGGACCTGCAGAGGCTCACCAGGAAGGCAGAAGGCCAAGTACAGGCAGATTGCACGTGTCCTGCAGCAGCTGGAACTCCCCAGGGCTTCTCAGAGCTGGGCTAATGAATGAAAAAGACCCCAGCCAACAAATTGGGGCACCTCACAAGGGATGGCCTTTTACCTCTGTCCTTTGCTTTTTTCTTTTTTGGATCATATGTATAGTTTATGTGGGATCTAACTTTGAGAATTCAGCTTAAAGATGGACAGAACTGTCCTTCCCTACCTGGAGGCAGAAACTGCTGCTTTGTTTGTTGTTTTCCCAGCACAGAGCCATGAGAGAGTGCTCTGTGACACTTTGGAGTGAGCTCTCCCAACATTCTTGAGTTCTTGATGTACTACAGGGTGAGATTCTGGTCCCTCAAAGGGAGTGCTTGTTTTCAGAGAGTCTGTGTAAAACCTTACCTAGTTGATGTCTTATTTTGTGTGTAGGTGTGTGTGACTTCCTTTTCAGATTACTTGGTTGTGATTTGATGCCCTGAATAGGTTGGAAAATGTAATATTCTGGCTTACTTTTTTCTAATTCAGTACTGGGGATTGAACTCAGGGCCTTCCCACTGAGATACATCCCCATCCCTTTTTAAAATTTTAAGGCAGAGTCTCACTTAGTCACTCAACTGCCCAGACTTGGCTTGAACTTGAGATCTTTGGGCCTCAGCCTCTTAAACTACTAGGATTATAAGTGTGCATCACCCTACCCAGCTTCCCAGTTCACATTTAATAGGTGCATTAGTAGTCACTTTACCTAATGTAGATTAAGATGTATGATGTATGATATATAATACTGAAGACAAGCAAAGTACCTAATTTTGCTCTTTCTCTGTGTGCCTTTCCAATAGAGCTCTCAATCCCATCGCTGTACAACTCCGGGGAGATCCACAACGCCAAACACCAGGAATTCAGTTCAGATCCTTGGCAGATGGGCATCAGTGTTATTTACTAACCAGCAAGATGGAGACCACACCCTTGAATTCTCAGAAGACACTGTCGGTGTATAAGGACAGAGAGGATTGTCAGGAAAACAGCCTTTTACAGAAGAGTGTTCCTGCGTCAGGGGATAAAACAGAGTCTGGCCAGATATCCAATGGGTACTCAGCAGCTCCCAGCTCTAGCTCGGGGGGTGACACTGGGCACTCTGTCCCAGCTGCCACCACCACCCTAGTGGCTGAGGTGCATCAAGGGGAACGGGAGACCTGGGGCAAGAAGGTGGATTTCCTCCTCTCAGTCATCGGCTATGCTGTGGACCTGGGCAACATCTGGCGCTTTCCCTACATATGTTACCAGAATGGAGGAGGTCAGTATCCTGGGCCTGTGTAGAGGCTTTGGTCCAGGGTGGGTTATAGGTCTTGTGGGAGGCCAGAACACAGATCACATCTTTGTTGTTTTGTGTAACTGATGTGAGTCTGGGAACACGATTTAGTCTTTACTGTAGTTTAAAAGACAAATCTCCAGGGCCGGGGATTTAGCTCAGTGGTTCTGCCGCCTGCCTTGCAAGCACAAGGTCCAGAGTTTGATCCCCGGTACCAAAAAAAAAAAGAAGGCAAATCTCCAGTAAGCTAAAAGCTTAGTTGGAGGCTTTCTGGGTTACGAACAGGATGGAAGCATCCCAAACCAGACCTCACCTAGTCCTGCATCGTTTGTATTGAAGGGTCTCCTTCTCATCCTGCATCATCCAAGCTCTGTCCTCTACCAAGCCGGGAGCCAAGGAATGGCCATCAGCACTGCGCTGAGTTCCCTCACTCCTGTTGGCAGGTGCTGTGTGGAAGAGTCTGAAAGAGTCAAATCTGCATAAGGAAAAACTGGGAGGTGTTTCCAGACCCTTCTTGGCCTTTGGACCTGCATGACATCAAAGCATGGCATCAGCTTGGGTCTGGAATCTTAGGGTACCAGTCTGAGAATAATCCAAAGCTGAACTCAGCCACAGCATGACACTAATGCCAACTCCAAATCGTGCATGGATATACTTGGGTCTCTTACAGAGTGTTAGCTGAGCCAGGTATGGAGGCCTGTGCCTCTAATCCCAGGACTCTGGGAGGCTGGGAAGCTTGAGCCCAGCCTAGGCAACTTCGCAACTTAGTGAGACCCTATCTCAAAATAAAAAATAAAAGGGCTGGGAATGTAGCTCATTGTGAAGGCCCTGGATCAGTTCCCAATGCTGGGAAAAAAAAGTGTTAGCTGGGCATGGAGGCAGAGGCCTGTAAACCCAGCTACTCAGGAAGTTGCTGCAGGGGATAGAGTGTTGGCGGCCAGAAATCATATTGTTCCTCCTTGTAACCTTAAATCTTTGAACAGTTACTTTGTAGATGATCAAAAATCTTAGCTGACTGCAGGTGTAAATGTGGAAGCCTGGGAGAGAGCAGGGCAGGGAGAGGAGTAAGTATGGGCCCTCTGTGATGACATTGGGCTTTTATCATGATAGGAAAAAGTCAAGAGGAAATAGGTGTTGATCAGTTAATGTTTATTTTGATCGGAAACAGACTTGGAAGGGCAGCTGAAATGAAGTTTGGGAGATAATTCGAGTTACATTCACTTCTTCCATGGCTGACACAGAGTTGCCTTGATTTACTAGATCTCTTAAGGACTTCCGTCCCTGTGACTACAAAGGCAGTTCCCTGGGGGTCTCTGGGAAGTTTGAAGCTTCCTGCCTGGCAGGAGCGAAAGTCGTAATCACACTCAGCTTATCGCCAGCTTGGGAGGACTCACCTTTAGCCTCAGGGTTATATAAGTGCTGGGTCACTGGTAGTGTTTCTTATTGTATACTGATCAAGCAAATCCCTTGGACAAAGGCCACAAAAACACAACGTGGCTTTTATTCTCAAGCAAGTTTATTGAGCATGATTTTAAGTTACATGGACCCTGATGAATAGTTAGAAACCTGACTTCAGGTTTCTAAGACCAGAGCATTTTATAGGAGGGAAAGTTATCAGGGAAAATCATAGCTGACCTTTGGGCTAAAGGCAGGCTGCAAGGAAGCAAACCCTAACTTGACATTTCCAAATTTAGCATCAGCCACAAGATCTGAGAGACACTAGCATCTCCAGTTATGTAGCAGTGCTGTGCTTTCTTCTTTCATCACAAACTACCTTTTTAGCTATGCACCCAAAGGTGGCTTGTGAGGATCATTCTGCCTCAATGAAATTACGGACATACAGCCAAATATCAGTAATCAAATGTCTGGAGCCATAGGTAATACTGATGAGCAAAGATTCTATCTGGTTCAGTGATTCATTGATGGTTATGGTTGTATAGATCCCCACAGGCTTCTGTTCCCAGGAGCCCCCATACTGGTTGTATCAGAATCACACAGGGAGCTTGAAAATAGTTTTGCATCGCACCCACACATATCTGCTTCTGAAGATTCAGGGTGGACCCTGGAATCTAGGGATGTACTTTAAAGTTCACAAGTGATTATGATATGTCTCTGGGTTTGAAAACCTCATCCCTCCTCTACCCAGTCACCTTACAGGGGAGGAAATTAGGGCTCAGAGAGGGAAAGTGGCCTAGATTCTCAAGAGAGCCAAAAATGGAGATGGTCCCAGTTCCTGCTGTTGACTTTCAACTCAGCTTTCTTTCCACTTTCTCTATCAGCCTCCTCTTGGACCTTCATCTTAGCCATGGAGCCCTGTCTACTATTACTTCTGGCAAAGCACAGTGTGTGGCTTTGTGATTCTCCAGCCTCGGGTGGCTCTGTGATTCTTTTTTTTTTTTTTGTACCAGGGATCAAACTCTGTTCCTTGTGTTTGCACAGCAGGCAGGGAAATCACTGAGCTAAATCCCCAGCCCTGCTCTGTGATTCTTGATGTGAACTCTCTTGTCCAGATCATTTGAGCTGTCCTGGGACAGATGTGGAAAGGAAGTGAAATTGTCTTTTACTTGCCTCAGGAGCATTCCTCCTTCCCTACACCATCATGGCCATCTTTGGAGGGATTCCACTCTTTTACATGGAGCTTGCATTGGGTCAGTACCACCGAAATGGATGCATTTCTATATGGAGGAAAATCTGCCCAATTTTCAAAGGTAATGAAGGGGTTGGGTGGGTAGGCAGTGGGGCATTTCCATCAGTGGGTGGGTGCTGGGGACCTGCTTCTGGAATTACTTAGGCCTTAGGTATCTCTAGGAGATGACTTGAGTCATTAAATTTTTGATTGCTCAAGTGGAATGCATTTAAGAAATAATAAATAACAATGGAAAGTAAACCAAAACTTTAAAAATCAGTAAATTTCTAAAACAAAAATAATGGCAAATGCTTGTAAATACAGATGAGTAATTTGCTACATTTCCACTCTTCCCACCATCTCCTGGAGTCTTTTGGAAATGAAATGGGTGGCAATAACCGTCTCTACCCCTCACCTGGGCTGTGGAACTACCCAGTGCACTGTCTCAGCCTTTTGCTGGTGGGCTGTTTGACCTTGGCCTCTCTCACCTACTGCCCAGGGATTGGCTATGCCATCTGCATCATTGCCTTTTACATTGCCTCCTACTACAACACCATCATGGCCTGGGCGCTCTACTACCTCATCTCCTCCTTCACGGACCAACTACCCTGGACCAGCTGCAGGAACTCCTGGAACACTGGAAACTGCACCAACTATTTCTCCGAGGACAATGTCACCTGGACACTCCACTCCACGTCCCCTGCTGAAGAATTTTATACGTAAGTGTGAGTAAGTGAGGGAGTGGTTTATCAGGGTAGGCCACACCACCGAGGTCTGACTTCTTAGGAGGCAGGTAGGGACCAGGGCCTTTTCACAGCTCTCCTAGCAGATTTCTGAGAGGAGAAGCTGTCAGGGTTGGGGGAGTGAATGTGAATAAGGGGGTGGCATGATCAACCTACAGCAGGATTTAAAATTGGGATATTCTACCTTGAGTGCTGCACTTGGCCTTCCTGTGCCACCTCTTCTTTCCCATGTGCCTGGTCAGCCTACTTCAATATGCACAAAATTATTCTCCTGTATCAAAAATGCCCTTCTTCCTAGGTCCTACTCTCAGCAAACTATCACAGAAATAAAGCCTCCAGCTTCTTTCTTCAGTAGTTTGAAATGACTCAAAGAGTTTCTGATTTTGTGTTAATTTCATGAGTGGGATCTGCTCTTTGGAAGAGCATGCTTGCAGAAAGTAGTATTCTTTAATGCAAGAATTTCAAGCAAGGGTATCCCAAAGACAAAGCTACTGTATGGGTGGGGGTAGGGCCCATGGCCTACACCCATAAATGTTCATGTTCCCAAAAGCCAGTCATGTTAGTCAAAGAGGTTCAGGTTGCAGTCAGCAACAGAGAAGCCAGAAGTATTCCTTTGGGCCAGGCTGCATTCTGTACTTCTGGCCAAGCTCTGGGCCAGAAGTATTCCCAGGGCCTGTCAGCTGAATGTGCTGCTTGCTCCTTCTGGATCAATAGGGCCCATCTCAGCCTTTCCTGGGTGTGTCAGTCAGCTTTCCATCACCGTAACAAAACACATGAGAAAAATAACTTATAGGAGGAAAGATTTATTTTGGCTTATAGTTTCAGAGGTTTCAGTCCATGGTCAACTGATTCCATTGTTTCTGGGCCTGAGGAGATAGTACATCATGATGGAGGAGTATGGTGGAGGAAAGCTGCTCACCTTATGGCACACAAGAAGAGAGAAAGCAAAGAGAGAGCAAGAAGGCCAGAGAGGAAGGGACTACAGATCAGATCTAGTCCCCAAGATCACACCCCCATGATCCAGTTCCTTCAGTTAGGCCCTACTTCCCGTTTCCATCACCTCCCATAAATTATGACCTCTTCAGTGGATTTATCCTTCATGATCCAATCATTTCTCTAGATCCTCCTCCACTGAAAATTGTTGTACTGGGGATAAAACCTTCAATATGTGAGTCTTTGGGGGCACTTGATATTTAAACTATAACACTGAGGCTCAGTGACCATTTGGACCTTGCAACATTGTGTCATTTTTTTCTATGTACCTTCCTGGAGGCATCATAGACTATGTGATTATATCACTGTCCAGATCCTGTCATAGGCCTTCCTTTCTTTTTCACTGCAGACGTCACATCCTACAGATCCACCGGTCTAAGGGACTCCAGGACATGGGGGGCATCAGTTGGCAGCTTACCCTCTGCATCATGCTTATCTTTACCATTATATACTTTAGCATCTGGAAAGGTGTGAAGACATCTGGCAAGGTGAGGAGGACTCTGGCTGCTAATCTAGGCCTGCCAAGGGGGCCCCACAGTGTTTCAAACCCAGAACCCAGTAGCCTAGACAGCCATGGTCAGGAGACAATCATTTTTCCTTCAACACCAAACACTTTCCATGAAGTTCATTCTCTACTATATTGGTTAGAAAATTCTAGAAATGGGCCAGTACTAAGAACCATTATATAATTCTGTTTTCAAAATTCCTTAAACCTACTGGTAGAATCACACAGTTAGTGGCAATAGTTTTTTTCAGTGTCGGGGATGGAACCTTGGGCCTTGCACATACTAAACAAGTGCTCTACCACTGAACAACACCCCCACCGCAATAATGGCAATAATTCATTAAAAAACTATTATGGGCCATGCTTGATGCTCTGTCTACTCTGGTTAAATGTATTATTTCCTGCTAAATATTCCCTCTTTTGACATGTGGTGCAGGCTTCTGAGTAGGTAATACTGGCCAAGCTGGTCAGATCCCTCTCTGATTCTGAAGGCGTAAATCTTTCTGCCACAGAAACCTTGTCTCCTAAAATGACAGAATAAAAAGGTGGATCTCCTTTCTCAGTCTTTAAGAAAACAACACTGACACCCACTCATCTCCCTTCCTTGCTCTTTCTGGAACAGCATGGTGATAACCTGAGTTTCTGCTCTTCTTCCTTACAGGTGGTGTGGGTGACAGCTACCTTTCCTTATATCGTCCTTTCCATACTGCTGGTGAGGGGGGCCACACTCCCAGGGGCATGGAAGGGTGTTCTCTTCTACTTGAAACCGAACTGGCAGAAACTACTGGAGACGGGGGTAAGATACTGACAGAGACAATGTGTGCCTGTCTGTCATTAATTAGATGAAGCTAATTCTCCTTCAAGTAGGACAGTAGGGACAGATGAAATTTAGTTTCAACATACAAGCCTGCAATGATGCTTTAAACCAGAAATACAAACATCAAAAGTACAATTTGAGGCCCCTGGATGGGTGTAAGCCTAAATGACAGGAAGATAAATCACGTATGTTTGCACTGAGTATGTGACCATCCCTGGAATGAGCCTCAAAAGCTGTTTTATTGCCCTGAATGTAGCCACATGGAGGCGCGAGAGCTGCTGCTCTGCTGTGACCTTGCAGCAGACTGGGTCTTATCCTCAGCCCTGTGTCCTTCCGCTGCTGTTTCCAGGTGTGGATCGATGCTGCTGCTCAGATATTCTTCTCTCTTGGTCCAGGCTTTGGGGTCCTCCTGGCTTTTGCCAGCTATAACAAGTTCAACAACAACTGTTACCAGTGAGTATCTGGGGCTCCCAAGCAGAGTTCGGAAGTGGAGTGAGCGAAAGTTAGCCAGTTGGGAGTAAAGGTGACTGAACTGATGGCCTCAAACTTGGCTGGGATTGGGCTCTGACAGTACTGCCTCAGGAATGTCACAGCTGCCTGGCATTTCACCTGTGGGAGAGGCTCCGGACCACTTCTGTTGCGTGAGTCTCTCTATATAATAAAGATAATAATTAAAAAATTGTATAGCGGGTTTTCAAAAATTACAACATATAACTAAATATTTGGGCTTCACTAGTTAATATGTTTAATGACAGAAATTGTGATGTGATCAGTTACTTATGTATACCAGAAATATAATGAGGGAATTATTTTGACCAACACAGATGCCATTTTATGGAAAAATCTCACTTCAGATATTTTAACAAAACAAGGAGTGTTGTACTGGTTATCACTTAAATGTCACTTATCACCTCTGGACTCAGTTGTCCTATCAAAGAGAGCAATGTCCAACAATCTATTTGTGCCATTCATAAAATAATTATAGGATTTATTTTTTTAAATAAGGAGTTCATTTGTGCCCTAAGCAATATGACCTTGCACTAGGACACCAGCCTGAAGTTGTCTGATGAGGTCTTCTTTTAAAAATGTAATAGGTTAAACCAGGCATGATGGCACATGCCTGAAATCCTACTACTCTGGGAGGCTGAGGCAGGAGGACCACAAATTGCCTAACTTGAGCCATTTAGCAACTTAGTGAGACCCTGTCTCAAAATAAAAAAATAAAGAAAGAGCTTGGACTATAACTCAGTGTGAAGGCCCTGGGTTCAATCCCCAGTACTAAAAAGAAAAAAATAAAGGTTCCTTTGTCCCAGTTCTGTGACTTCAACTGAAGGCTGTGTCAAACATCTGATGTGAGGACTTCACAAACCTGAGGCCAAGATTCTATCTTATGGTCTGGGGATTTAGCTCTAGCATAGCATCTGCCTGGCAAGCACAAGGTCCTGAGTTCAATCCCTGGTACCAAAAGAATTTAAAAAAAAGAAGACTCTATCTTGTGCCTCACCCTCTAGCCTGGGCCTTGCTCTAGAACAACCAACGCTCTGCTGAACAGAGAGGTCTGTGTTGTGATATTTCACAGAGAATTACCTGTTAAAATAACCGCTCCCTGCTACTCCACCCATGCTATGTGTCACAGTATTTGAACTTCATGTCCGAGAGCCTGGGCCCTGGGAGGAGAAAAAGGGACACCAGGACAGTGTAGGGGTCCTTTGAACCACACTGGCCTATGTCAGCAGAGGCGGTACACAGGCTGATGCTTCTTAGACTCCTCACCCTAGAACTGTCTCAGGCCCCTTGGGTTTTCTACTCTAGAGACGCCCTGGTGACCAGTTCGGTGAACTGCATGACAAGCTTCATTTCGGGATTTGTCATCTTCACGGTGCTGGGGTATATGGCTGAGATGAGGAATGAAGATGTATCCGAGGTGGCCAAAGATGCAGGTAGGACGTTGGGCTCTATGTAGGTTCCTGATCATATTATAATGCTTTGCTTTGAATATTTACAAATATCTCACTTTTGAGTTATTTTTAAATGATCCTTTAAAATTTCAAAGATTTGAAAGAAACTTATTGCTTTGGAGATCTAAATCCTTTGCATGCATTTAGGCTACTGGGGATATGTCAGCTCCCTTTGTGCCTAGTACTGGTGCCTTCAACACTTGATGAACTTGAAAGTATGACTTGGATGTTGGCTTTAAAATCATTGGCTTTGGAGTCAGGGGTGGTGGCATATACCTGTAATCCCAGTGACTCAAAAGGCTGAGATAGGAGAATAGCAATTCAAGGCCAACCTGGCAACTTAGCAAGTTCCTGTCTCAAAATTAAAAAAGGGCTGGGACAGCCCCACCTGGGAGCAGGGTGGTGGCCAGGGCAATGGTGGAAGCTGTGAAGATGCTCCATGTCTACTGAGGTTTGCTGTGAGGTGGAGGATCAGAGTGGCGGGGATGATGTGCAGCCTGTAGGTCTTGATCCTGGGGCCTTCAGTGCTGGCTCTGGAAGGTAAGGAGGAGGCAGGATACACCCACCTGCCAGTGGAGACAGGTGTGGTGGACAAGGGGAGGGCTCCAAGAGGCAGAAAAGAGTGAAGGCATGAAAGAGGGGAAGCAGGGGGATCATGAGGGACCTGTGTCAGGTATTTCAGAGACAGGTTCCTGACAGCACCTGAGCTCCTGCTGCCAAGCGAAATGGACCAGAGAGGGACATTCTTTGGGTCCCCTGGGGATATAGTGGCTGCTCCTGGCACTGTATCCCTTTCTCTCTGGCAGAGGTGCTGCTGGACACCACAGGAGAGACCTCTGAGATTGTCTGGCTCACCTACCCACCAGGTGGGGTGAATCTGAGGTAGGATAGAAGAATAAAGATAGGTAAAATGAAGTCAAGGAAAATTAAAATTTTTAAATTATACTTTTAATAAAAAATGCACTTTCGGAATACAAACTCAGTAAAGAATCCCTAAAGTTCTTAAAGGCACACAATATGCCTGGCTCCTACCCATTTACCTGTGAATGAACTTTGGCCATTCCTTTTTACTTGCAAGTGGGTCTCGTGTATTCTTTTCCTCTTACACAGTGGGTTTTGTTGGTGGCCATCACACTGTTCCTCTGCAGAAGAGGACCATAGTCTGTTTCCCTGGACTGAGATTTCTTTCTACCCCAAAGTCTCCATGAATGTACCCAGCCCCGGTGTATCATGCGATGGTCCTGTCTCACTGGAATGCCCACATTTTATTTCCTTAAATGTGTACTTTAAAAATTTTGCCTAATAAATCCCTTTCTGCCTCTTAAAAAAAAAAAAAAGGAAAGGCCTGAGGATGTGGTTTAGTAGTAGATTACTTACCTGTCATGTGTAAGGCCCTGAGACCAGTCACCATTACTGCAAAACAAAGCAAAAAGCAGTGGGTTTGGGTCTTGTGATGGTATTACAGAGTCTGGTTGAGTAGGGAAATAATTACGAATGCTTAGAAATGCGTCTCTGTGGAAAAATAAAAGATAGCTGATGTGGCCAATCTACCGTGAGGTTTTCATGAAAAAAGAAAAGTGGGTAGATGTTGAAAAAGAGGTGATGGGATCTAGTGAATGGAGTCCCAGGGCTATTTGTGAACCTATTTGTGTTTTTGGCCTGATGTAGTACTTTGACCAACGTTGTACCCCGAATGAGGGCACCCCTAGCTAGCCCATGAGAGATTGAAGACATGTCCCTCCCACTATCAAAAGGGACTTTAAAATAGCAGGAAGTCTTTATTCCATTTTTTGTTGTTCTGGAGCTGAAGACATCAGAGGGGGCTAACTGCTGTGGGACTTTAGAAATTTCAGTCTTGGTGCTGAAAAACTGAAAACACCAAATTGTTATATGGAGGAAACTCCCGTTCTATGCACTGCTTTTGCTAGTCTTAGGGTCTCAGGACTGTTTCTATCCCCCATTTAATTGAGGACACACAATTTTCAAGGTGGATACTCTCTCCTTCCTGCCTCCCAGGATCCTAAGGTGGCCAGGTAAGATGGTGTGGAGTGTGAGGAAGCACTTAATATGTGGCAAGGCCTGGTTCACACAGAAGGTTTTGTGATGGTAACTGTAATTGCCCATGTGGGTGAATTTTACTCTGTGACATCTTTATGGAACAGATCTCAGAAACTGCCTCCTCCTCTCTGCCTTCTGCTTAGGCCCCAGCCTCCTCTTCATCACGTATGCAGAAGCCATAGCCAACATGCCAGCATCCACGTTTTTTGCCATCATCTTCTTCCTCATGTTAATCACACTGGGTTTGGACAGCACAGTGAGTAAACAGGGAGGGAAAATGGGGTCTGGGAGGATGAAAAGGACAGGGGAAGGGTGGAGAGAGGCCATTTCCTCCCATGTTGGCTATCTCAGGCAGTGTTACCTGTTCCCTCCTGGTGCTCCCCATTTCTTGGCCATGGCACGCACCACCCCTAGCACATTAGAGAGTCATTAATGGGATAACATGGGGAAGTGCCTAGCATAGGTGAAGGGCTCAGCATATGTGCATTTCTTATTGTATGCTGACTCTTGACCAGATGATGGCACCTAAAGGCCAGAATGAGCTCTCCCTTGCGCTCGCCCTGTTGAGCATTCAGCTTTGCACCTTGCACTTACTAGTGTCGAGTGAGTCTCAGCTTTGAGTTGGCCCTTCTGGTACAACCAGACTCCCAATGAGAGTTCACATACTTAAATTCTCTCCATGTGTTATGTTTTCTTTCCTGGCTGTCCTTAGTGATAGGTTTTAAATGACAGTGTAAATCAGGGAAATATACTTTACAGAGGTGTTCCCAGGCCAGTGAATCAGGGGAACTGGTTATAATCAGCTTGACTGGTCACTTAGTAATCTTACCCCTCCTCCTATTCACTGTCCCGAAAGCACAGACTTGTCCCACAGCTCTCGCTGTGACTGCTGTGTGTACCTCTCAGTTTGCAGGCTTGGAGGGAGTGATCACCGCTGTACTGGATGAGTTTCCGCACATCTGGGCCAATCGCCGAGAGTGGTTTGTGCTTGCTGTGGTCATTACTTGCTTCTTTGGATCCTTGACCACCCTGACTTTTGTAAGTACCGAGGTTCTCAGGTCTGAGTTGGCCACTAGGGCAACAAAATGCTATAAGAAGCTGTTCCTTTTGTCCTGTCCCCACCTAGTTCCCTGGTTTCGGGGCCAAAAGAAGGGGAGTCGCCAGTGCCATTAAAGTTTGTCACCGTGGCCTAGGGGTGTGACTTGGTGGTAGAATGCTTGCCTAGCATGTGTGAAGCTCTGGGTTTGATCCCCAGCACCAGGGGAAAAAGTTGGTCACCAAGGAGAAGAAAAGTTGTTTCTGGCAGCATCCATTTGTAGAGTCTATGCATAGTATCTGGAGGCTGTTAGCATTTTACAATTGACCCAATTATATTTCAGTCTTGGCAGAATATCTGGAAAAAAAATAAAATTTGCACTTCTAGTTTATTTCCACTCTTTAAGGCTGCTATCATGGGAACATTGCCCTGTTCTGATTCGCAGAAGAATGGGAGGTGGGTGCTTTATGTGTATAATGCCACTTTGTCTTCTCTAGAATTTACAATGGGAAAGAAGTCAGATATGCTTTGGTGTTTTTGTTTTTGTTTTTTTGGTAACTAAAGGAAATATGATAAACCGTACATCAGATACTATCCCACAGATATCCTAGGATGTGTCCTCCTGACTCAAGGCACATTTTGTAGATAGGAATCTTTAAGTCTTGGCCTCAGCAGTTTAGGAGCTTTGGGAGGGTGGGGTAAGAGGCTACATATAATCCAAGGTTGCCAGGAGTTCGGTGAGAAAGGCAAAGCTGACAAAGGTGCTCCATGTATCTGGTAACCATGGACCCTCCCAGATTTAATCTTTAGCGGTGGCAGTTTCCCCGGTTGTGTACACAGCAAGTGTTCAATAAGTTGAAGAAAATGGAAAATAGATCTAGAGGCCTTTTGGAGTTTGTCTCTTAAACCTGAGTGGGGAGCGGAAACAAGAAAAATGTGCTCTAAGGATGGGGCTGAATAGTAGAGCATGTCTTGGTTTGATTCCCACCAGCAGAAAATAATAATAATAATGGGCTCTGTAGAGCAGGAAGAGGAGTCTGTTGAGGTGAAACCTGGCCCACAGTGCAAAGGCCACTCTAAGAAGTAGGCTCTGAGACTACGTCCAAGGTTGGAATTTCCAGCATTACCCTAAGTTCAAAAGCTGCTTCAGGCTTCTGCACTAAGGGGAGGGCCTCAGGAGGCCCTTAACAGATTGGAATCTCGTTCTCAGGGAGGAGCTTATGTGGTGAAGCTGCTGGAGGAGTATGCCACAGGGCCTGCGGTGCTCACCGTCGCGCTTATAGAAGCAATTGCTGTGTCTTGGTTCTATGGTAAGATCCCCCTTCAGGGTGAGCAGAGGTCCTTTTAGCAACATGGCAGCCAGCACAAAGAGGGACTGATCTCATCAGAGAAAGATGGGAAGGGGCAGTTGACAAATTGTGACCTCTTGATGGGTCTGTAAAATAATCTCAGCTGAGTGCCTTCTTCAGAAATAAGTCATCATTTCCTTCGCACTCTGTACAAAGTTGCCTACACCCTCGGGGAGGACATCTTTCCCATACTGAGTTTGAATGTTTACCCAGCTGAAGCTGAAGCAGCTGCATCTAGCTCATCCTTGGTGGGAGCTTAAGACGCTGATGGGCTCTAACAGTTGGAAAGATAACACAGAATTAGCGCACAGTGAATGCCTTTGCAATGTGTATAGTATATCATTGTTAAATAGAGTGGCCCCAGATTTGTATATCTCAAGCTAGAGAGTTCCTTCTCTAGGCCTGAGACAGAGCTTAGGTGCTCATCTTCTAAAGAAGAGGTGAGAATTCTCTTATTTGCATTATCTGTACCCCTTCCTAGGATGGAATTTGATAATGATAAACTCCCAGGGGTGCAGGAAGTGAACTGAGGTGGTCCTGGCAGAGGTCCCAGGATCCCCTGGGCAGTGATTTTGGACACTGGCAATTCAAATGAGAAACCTCAGTTCAGAGATGCCTCCTTAAAGTCAAGAAGTAATTACCTCATTCTAAAAATGTACTTTTCCTTCTCTATGATAATAAAATAGTTTTAGCATGGTAGTCATTACACATATCATGAAAAGAAGAGAAGGCATAATTTTAGTTGCACATAGGCCCGGTTTTAAAAAAAATTATCCTCAGCAATTCAGAGGACAAAGTTCAAAGTATGAATCACTGCAGACTTAGCGCCCTAGGAACAGTGGGTAGGTTTCAAGGGGGTCAACCACAGAGTACCTTCCCCTTCTCAGTTTCTCATCTACCAGTTATGGTGAAAAGTTCTCATTTCTAGGCCAGTAACTTTTCATAAAAGAACCCTCATCTTGATCTGGAGATGAATGAGCAGGATTAGGGTTAAAAGTTTTCTTTCATTCAGGCCTAGTTATATACTCTTCTATTCACAGCTAGTCAGGAGGCTGAGGGAGGAGGATCACAAATTGAAGCCCAACCTGGGCAACTTTGTGAGACCCTGCATCAGGCTAGGATATAGCTCAGCTCAGTGGTAGAGCACTCCTAGATTTGAACCTCAGAACTGTGCCAAAAGAAAAAGAAGTCTCAAGTTTCCAGTGTAGTCAAGGTTGGGTGGGTTGACCATGCCTAAACAGAAAGGCAGTGTGGGCACCAAGGTCAAGTGTTCACCAGCCTCCTGCTGTATGTAGAAACAGCTTTGCTTACTAATAAAAATGAAGTTTCAGGGCCAGGGATTTAGCTCAGTGGCACCGCGCCTGCCTTGCAAACGCAAGGTCCTGAGTTTGATCCCCGGTACCAAAAAACAAAACAAAACAAAACAAAAATGAAGTTTCATGACAAATCCCCTGGTCTCACTTCAGACCAGATTGGTGTCCCTGAGCTCCTTGATAGAGAAATGCCAGAGCTGCTACACTTGTTCAGTATAGGAATTCTGGCTTCTTCTTGTCATTCTGGTGACAAGAGGCTGACTCTGGTGACTGAGTCAGGAAGGAAAATCCATGTCCTCTCAGTCAATCTCTTTCTCTTTTGGGTAATTTTAGGTATCACTCAGTTCTGCAGTGATGTGAAGGAGATGCTTGGCTTCAGCCCTGGATGGTTTTGGAGGATATGCTGGGTAGCCATCAGCCCTCTGTTTCTCCTGGTGAGTTGTCATTTCCCTTCTTTTTCTTGCCCTGGGGAAAGACTCACCCCCAGACACTTATACAAGATAAATTTTATTGAAGTGTAATATATATACACAGAAAAGTATGCCAATCATATATGTTTATCCAAGGAAATTTTATGAACTGAACACTCCTGTGTAGTCAAAACCATACCAAGACACAAAAACACGGACAGCACTTGTGTTGGACAAAAACATGCACAAAAACACTTGTGCCCTCCCTGTCATTGTGCCCGCCATGCCTCACCCCTCTTCTGACATCTCACATGTAGAGTAGTCTGGACTTCAATTAATTAGTATGTCACTCCCCTGGTGAATGACAATGTTAAATTACATTTATGAGCACTAAGGGTCAGGCAGGCCAGATTTTGCACTAAACTTAACACCCATAGCTCTTTTAATCTTCACAGTCATTCTATGAAGTAGGTATTGTGCTGGTGCTCACATTTTACATTTAAGGAAATTGAGGCTTAATAATATTAAAGTCACATAACAAGTGAGAACTATTTAAGACCAGCAAAGAATTTACTGTGCTGTTCAGGAAGTCCCTGAGAGAGATCCAAGTGATTTTGTATTTAAAATTTCTTTTTTTTTTTTTTTGGTTTTTTTTTTTGGTGCCGGGGATCATGTATTTAAAATTTCTTGCATCTTCTTAAACTCTTACAAAGATCCTCAAGCATAGGTCCAAGTCAAAAGTAAAATCCATTTATTGCCAAAGGATCTGGTTAAGGAAGGTGACTTTCAAGGATTGTCCATTTAGCAAGAGAAGTTCAATATTCACTTTATCCTTGCTTATATGCCTCCAGATTCCTTCTGGAGAATTGTCCACCTCGAGAGAGGCATTTTCCCAAAGATGGATAATGTCTTGCTGACCTCCCAAGTGTGCACTTGAGGTATTCTGGGGTAAACCCCCTCTGTGTGCGTCATCAGGGATTATTCTTTAGTTCTTCCCCATATCTAACTTTATTTGGTGGGCTGTTGAATTTTTAGAGCCAGAAATAATGTTAGACTGTTCCTTCAGTCCATCTCCAACTTACTGAGAGTATTCAGCCTATTCCATTTTGTCTTAGGACCTCTCTGGCATACAGCTGTCCTTTCCTCCCTTTAAAAATAGCCCTTTTGAGGGCCGGGGATGTAGCTCAGTGGTGCCAGGCCTGCCTGGCAAGCGCAAGATACTGAGTTTGATCCCTGGTACTGAAAAAAAAATGGCCCCTTTGTATTCTATCTTTGGGCAGCCTTTTATTTTTTGTACCTGCATGTCTTACTATTAATTTATATAAAATAGCCCCCATTCTCATTTTGCCTCTGAGACACTGCATATGTTTCTCTGTACCCTAAAAGCCTGACTTGTATTCCCCTGGACTCCAGAGGTTTCAAAAACCAAAGCCAATATTTACCCCAAGCAACAAATATTCCCTAGGGCACAGTGGCTCTTGTGTAAGTGCTGGGTTCCAGTGTTCCCATAGATCTTGGCTTAGTAGATCCTTATGACCTTTTCAGCTTACTGATGCTTTTAAGTAACATTAAAAATATATTTACATATTATATAAAATATATTTATTTTATAAAAATATAAATTCTCAATGCAGAAGTTTCTGTTGTTTTCAGTGAAAGGCTTGGTCTGAATCACCTGGCCCACCATTACCAGAAGCAGTCCTCACATAAATGGGTTATTAATTTATATTAATACCAGTGCTTCTTGATAATCTACTTAAATCCTTTCATTTGTTTTTTTAAAGGAAGAAGAGACATTGGATTAGTTCCTTGAGGCCAGAAACATGTTTATTTATTTACTTTTGCATTCCCTACCCAGCGAGGAAATGGTGTCCAGAGCCCAGACCTGGGTAAAGCAAGTGAAGAGAGTACTCAAGATTTTAATGCAATATTTTAAAAAAATGCAAAGGGATACATGATGAGCAATATTTTAAATAACACAGGACCTGACCCTGTAGCTGTGTGACTCACTTCACTTGCTTTACCTTAATCTGGCTCCATCAAATCCTGTCTGTTACAAATTGCACTAAAATATTATTTATCTTCTGGCTTCCCCTTAAATGCTGTGCCTTAAGTGAGTGCTTCACATACCTTACCCCTGTCCTAGGTCTGAACCTTTTGGTTCTTTCATTTCTGGCAGTGCATGGTCAATGAGTTCCTTCGCTGAGCAAAACTCACATACAGACTTGGATGCAGGCATGTTACTCATAATTCCCATGATGTTTGCTTTACACTCCTCTAAAGGCAAGTGCTCTACTGCCTAATTAAGAGGAGGCAAATCTGTCTTTTACTTCTACGTTTACTTAACAGATCCCTGCTCTATGCTTTTTAAGGCTACTTTAGGTAAACAACAAGTAACTTACTAAAAATACTTTTTTTCACTGAAGCCAAGTTACAAAAAAAAGAAAATATTGTGATTGTGTATAAGCAAGGAGAGGCTGGGCTGCATGAAAAGGTTTCTTTTTTCTTTTCCTCTTTCTCTTCATTTTGTTTTCTTTCTTTCTTTCTTCTTTCTTCTTTCTCTCTCTTTCCCTTCTATCCTTCTTTTCTCTCTCTCTCTCTCTCTCTCTCTCTCTCTCTCTCTCTCTCTCTCTCTCTTTCTTTCTTTCTTTCTTTCTCTCTTCCTTTCTTTTGTTGTTAGTGCTGGGGATTAAACCTAGGGCCTTACACATGCTAGATAAGTGTTCTACCATGGAGCTACATCCCTCCCTAGCTCTTCTTTTTTGGAAAACTCTGAGACAGGGTCTTGCTAAGTTGCCCAGTCTGGCCTCAAGTTTGCAATCGTCCTGCTTCAACCTCCCAAGTATCTGGGATTACAGGCATGAGCTACCATACCATGAGAGAGTTTCTGAAGTAAGAGTTTGAGCCCTCTCTGACTGAGTTGGATTTCACATACTTGACATCAAGATGATATGAGTTCTAGCAGCAATGGCTCCTAGCCAGACCCGCTCTTTTCCCATTGCCAAATTTCCTTCCTTAGTAATTGGTCTAGGATGAGAAGAATAAGTTAAGAAAAATTTGCAATTTACCTGACTTCTGTTTTGAAGACCTCCTTGTGGACTTAGGATAACACTGTTCAGAAGATGGATGTGTATTTAACAATTTCCCATTTTATTACCTGCAGACAAAGAAAAAAAGATATAAATAGATGTTTAACCACACAAATAATTTACATTACTGTCTTCTTTATGACTATGAAATAATAAAATTAAATTATATCAAGAGCTATAATTATTTTGACACAGTGGTTACTAGACAAAAACTGATATTTGTGCTCTCTAGAAACCAAACTGAAATAAGAAACTAATAAACTGGGTGTTAAGAGCACATTGTGGAATTATTCTTGGTCAAAATTTTCACGTGAAAAATACATTAAGCTGCTTTTTTTTCTTCTGTAATTCATTATGAGGACCTGGGCAGCAGTCATTCATTACTTAGATGTCTTGTGGCAGAACCACACTTATTGAATCTCCAGCTAATGCAGCTTGATGCAGAAAGCAAAGAGGGTAAAAAGCATCCCCAGGAACTTGAGTTCTCCTCAGGTCTTGAGAACCTCATTATTGCTTCCAGAAATAAGGCATCTTTCATCTGAGAAAAAACTACCATAGCCAGGAAATGCAGGGAAGTGAAAACAAGGCAGAGAGAAATATATAAGTGGTAGGACTGGCAGGGGCAGTGCAATAGCCACCCAGTTCATTGTCTGCTGTCCATTCCTGATGGTGCCAATCTCTTCTCCTTGGCAGAGGGTTTCCTAGTGGGGCACTGTAACTTCCCTGGCTTTATGGGTAACTAGGGATACTATACCATCTTTATAGGATTGGCATGCACTGTAGGCCTGAGATGGGTGATAGCAAAGAAAACCAAGAAAAGCACCTGGCTGTATTATTTTTGCAAATTAAATCAGAGTTAAATCTAGGATGTATCCCTGTTATTTTTGAGCTTTAGCATTTGGTGTATGTGTTATCAGAGTATCTGCATACTGTTAAGATTTTTAATGTTTCTTGGAATTTTTGTTACAGTTCATCATCTGCAGTTTTCTGATGACCCCGCCCGAGCTACGACTTTTCCAGTATAGTTATCCCCATTGGAGTGTCATCCTGGGTTTCTGCATAGGGATTTCCTCTATTATCTGTATCCCCACATATATAACTTATCGGCTGATCATCACTCCAGGGACACTGAAGGAGGTATGTGCTAGAGTGTAAGTGTGTGTATTTTTTGGAAGAAAAGACTTCTCTTTTACGTGCTATTCAAAAGAGATAAGCCTACATGAAACTCACCAGAAGGCTTTTAACCTTATGTATTTATATACCTAAACCATTGTATAGCTCGCTCTCTAATGGCTTACACTGTTGTTATAAAGCATCTTCCAAAGTTCCAAATATAAGGGCAAACGAATGAGTTGATTTTTGTTTTGAGACAGGATCTCACTAAGTTGCGAAGTTGGCCAGGTAGGGCTCAAACTTGCCCTATCCTCCTGCCTCAGCCTCCCAGAGTGCTGGGATTACAGGTATATACCACCACACACAGTGAGCTGATCTTTTGGTGTACCACAGCATTTACATAGCTCACAGATGTATACATAGCCCACAGTTTGGGGTATGTTTAGCTTTCTAAACCTATCAGACAACTACTTTGCTTCCTGCTTACTGTTGGGCTTGAATATCAGACCTATGAAGTCTGAAGCCATATGTAGATTTTAAGTGGAAAGTATGGTAAAAATGCCCATGGTGATTTTTCTAATAATTATGTGACAAGTGCTATTTTTAAAATAATCATAAAATATGGACAGTTCAACATATCATACTTCTAGTTCAAAAAATTATTAGCTAGAAAAAAATTATTAGCTAGAAAAATGCCATAATATGTACATCTAACCACTCCCCAAGATGATTGTAAACTGCCTGAATTACAAACATGTACTAATAAATAAAAAATTATTTAAAAAGATAATGCAACTTAAAAAAATTATTAGCTATCCAACAATATCATAATTTTAGCTCAAGCCATTGTAGTAAATACTTTTTTGCCATGACAGAAGATTCATTTCAGTAGTGAATAATGTGCTATAAACTTTTTAATAATAGTACCTTACAGTTTGTACAAGAGCCCATGCTTTCCAAAGCATCTGTGTGCAGCTGATCTCATCTGTTATCAAAATATCTTGTGAGGTAGATGGGTAGGTATTATTAGCAGGCAAAGACACTGAGGCTGGGAATAATCCTGCTCCAAATGTCCTTGTTTCATTGACTTGTCTGAGGATACAGTATAGGAATTCTCTGAATCCAGGTATTTGGACTCCTGGTACAGTGTTCTTTTCACTTTTAGGTGCAACATCCCTTTTGTCCTTGGGGTTGACAGTTTGCTAATGTAGAAATTAGTGCTTAAATTATTCTTTAGGGAAAGAATAGTAGCCATTTTCCACCCCAGGCTGCCGGAGTGAGTCGTTCAGCCATTAGATTATCAGCAGCATTATACTGTACATTAACAGAACAGAAGAGCTTCACTTGTTACATGTTTGGTTGTGTTTCTTGCCACAGTAAAAGGGTACTATGCCAGAGAAGCCTGAAGAGGTCTTCAGTCCATAGTTGAGTGCTTTTGCAGGGTACAAACTCAAAGGTGAAGGGTGATATCTGGGGAAAGTTAGATGGAACTCTAACCTACGATGGCCTGAGAACTGAGGTGGGATAGTCTATGGGCTCTAACAAGCAAAACTCAGACATGAGACCATCACATTAAAATTTCTCAGACATTTCATGAGAAGCAAGAAGCAAGAGCACATGAAGCAATTAAACACCGACTTTTTCAGGCTGACGGGTAGCTCCACAGTAGAGCACTTGCCTAGCATGCTTTAAACCCTGGGTTTAATCCCCAGCACCAACAAAACCCAAAAATATTAGCTCTTTCTGAGAGCAACTGGGTTCATTTCTTTTTCCAGACATGAAAACTGAATTAAAGGTGAACACAATTCTGCAGTTACTAATTCCCTTTGCCCAAACTAGTTCTATCATGACTTCATCCTCCCAAAGAGCACAGGATCCTGGTGTTGCTTATAACAGACTCTCGGAACCAGAGTCGCTGAATTCACTCCTTCAGGTTCTCCTTTCAGCAGTTGAGATGATCCATGAGCTCTGTTGCTTCAAACCCAAAGGCCAGAGTCAGGGGTGGGTTAATAATGTCTGTATTCCTTAGTCACAGACTGTACCTCAAATCCTAGTCATCTTTCTTTCAAATTCAAATTCCCACATTTGGTCACAAAGGAATGCCATGAGCAACAGAGCTCAAATCTGTTGGCAGTAGAGGTAAGATGTCAGCAGCAGACGACTTCTTAGATTAGCTGGTTACCTACCATCTTGTAGAAGGAAAGGCTCTGGAAAATTTTGAGAGCAATAGTAGACTGGCAACTAGAATGCTGCCAAAATCTGGAAACCAAAAGTGGGCCTGGTATTTGGGGGGTCAGCAGCCCGTAGAGCAGCAGAATGTATGGGTAGGGCTTAGGGCACAAGAAGCCAGCATTTTTCTTTTTTTCTACTTCTTCTCCTTCTCCTCCTCCTTCTTTTTTGTATTGGGGATTAAACCCGGGGCCTTCATGCTGAGCTAAGTGCTTTCGTTGAGGTGTTTCTTGAGACAGGATCTTGCTAAATTGCCCAGGCTGTGCTTGATCCTTCCTGCTCAGCTTTCTATGGCTGGGATTATAGGCATGTACCACCACACCCAACTAGCATCTTTCTTTATAATGCTGTTTGTTGCTAGCCTTGCCTCTACCACACACCTTGGCAACTCTTCTCCCTATGCACACTATAGCTCTACTTAAGACTGGTTACAGTGATCTGTGTCTAGTTCCTAACTAGCAAGACATAATTCTGTTTAATCAGTTGTAGTTTATATAATCATACATGGGGATGGATGGTTTCTGAAATTCTACTTTCAGTGACTTGATAGGCCCTGGCAGTGGATGAATACTGCAACAACTATTTTTAAAGTGGATTTCTAGTGCTATAGTTTAGTACTCAGATACTAAGGTCATGAGGAACACAAAATGTATGATTTTATGAATTTCATTAACCATGGAAATGGAACTCTGAATTCCATAGGTCCTGTGTCTTAAAAGAACAACAAACTCTCAGAATCAGAGAATAGAAAAACTTGAAGACTGCTACATACCTTTTCAATTCTGAATTTTTAAAAAAAGTAGCAAAGCTTCGCCTAAAGATCAATAAATAAATCAAAAGATGTTTCTGATATAATTTTGCCTGCTTACCAACATACAGACTTTTGGCCATCAAAGATTTTACTAAGCAACTTAATAAAGATTTTTCTAAGCCTTTACTATGGTGCTGGTTTTTTCTTTTCCATATCCCTGAGCTGCTTCATGTCATTCTGATGCTTAGTTTTACAAGGCAGGTTGTATATTTCATTCCTAAGCTGAAGCATATTTTAGATCTGTCTTCTATGCACTTCTGCTGTTTCTATAGTAGAAATTCTCAGCCTCTTCCCTCTGATGAGTACTCAACCTATGTGAGTTTTCCTTAAAAGTGATGATTTAGATGGGTCACATCTTTTTCTTTCTTTTTTGGTACCGGGGATCGAACTCAGGACCTTGTGCTTGCAAGGCAGGAGGCAGTATCACTGATCTAAATCCCCGGCTCAGTCTTTCTTTCTTTTTTTTTTCATTTGGTACCGGGGATCAAACTTGGGACCTTGCGCTTGCAAGGCAGGCGCTGGAACCACTGAGCTAAATCCCCGGCCCCTTGGGTCACATCTTTTTAACTTTGTGATGTGATAATTTGCACTCATATTAATGAACCAGTACTGCCTTACAGGTGGATTCATTGAATCAGTAAGATCCTAGCTATTGCCATGGCCATGCGCTGGGCACTATGGCTGAGGTATGCATGCTGTGTACAAGGAATCTGCCTTAGGGGCAGGTAGACCAAAATCTAGCATTCACTCTGCTCCCCAAGCCCTGTGTGGTCATGAGAAGCTGCCTCTTGTCTAGAGAAAAGGGTGCCTTTGTTTTTTTTGTTTTTTTGTACCGGGGATTGAACTCAGGTCCTTGCTCTTGCGCAGCACGCAGCTAAACCACTGAGCTAAATCCCGGGCCCAAGGGTGCCTTTCATAAGTCCTCAAAAGCATTTTATGGGACCGGGGATTTAGCTCAGTGGTTTCGCCGACTGCTGCACAAGAGCAAGAACCCGAGTTCCATCCCTGGTACCAAAAAAAAAAAAAGCAAGCATTTTATGGGCCAGCAGAGGCTCTATTAAAGGCTTTTTTTTTTTTTTTTCAAATTAGTGTTAAAATAATGCTCTTAACTAGTTTATAGATGCTTACAGTTCTGACTGTACTATTTTATCTATATTTGAGAAAAATTGGGAATTCCTTTCCTAAAGAAAACTACTGTCATTAAAATATTATTTAAGCTTTTTTGTAATATTAATGTTGAAATATTTTTGCAATTTTGTTGAATTACAAGACTTATTTTATTTTCTTCCCAAAAGCGCATTATTAAAAGTATCACTCCAGAAACACCAACAGAAATTCCTTGTGGGGACATCCGCTTGAATGCTGTGTAACACATACCAGTGAGAAATGGCTTCCCAGGCCCTCCTCCAGCTCTGACGAATCCCACCTCACCTCTATCCTCTAAGCGAATGAGTTGCCAGCCAAGCCTGATGATGAAAGGATCTTCTTCATGGAGACACAGTCCCAAAAGACTATGGTGCCCAGACTTACAGCCTTCAGTCACTTCTTTCCCTTAAATCTCCGGGACATTATTACTACATTAGACTGTGATGTAACTGAACTGGTCTGTTTTGAACATGTGAGGGTGTGTATGGAGGTGATGAAAACCACCCTATCATTGATTAGGATTAGGTTTAGAATCAAGTCTGTGAATGTTTCCTGTGTCTTTTTTTGGTATGATTGTTGTTATCTGACATCTGTTTGCCTCTAAAGGCTTCACTGTTCATGAATGCATTAAACATTAGAAGAAAATGGGATGTTGTCTTGCTAGCCATATATTTTCTGAATAGCATAGAAATCTATAGCTTGAATCTACTAGAACCCTCAACCCATGTGCTACTGTGGGTCAGGAAAGGAAGATGTAAGAAGCTAAACTGAAAAATAATGTGTACATGTGAGCATTTGTGTCTGTTTCTATTGTTGTATGTTTATATTGTTATGTATGTACTCATTTCTACTCCAATACTTTGGGCCCATTACAAACTATATGTATTTCCTTTAATCTTTCTTACATTAACAAAGCCTATCTATTCAAATATGCATATATGTTATTATTTGAAAAGGTGCAATTACTATAACATGCTCCGGTACCTTCTTTTCCAGTGACACTGCTTTTGCTCACATACCTTCCTCATGGGCCAGCTTTGTTATCTGCCGTACTTCATTGCTGTTTTCCTCTCTCTCTGCTAAATGTTCAGGACAACATTCCACAAGCAAGTCTGGCCTATTTTGTTAGTCACTATGGGTTTCCTGTGAAGTGCTTTGAAGATGGATTTTGACATGTGCACCTTCAATGTTCATGTGGCCAACTGGACTGAGCTCTGTTTACTTAAAAGACTGAGTTTGACTATGTAGGTTACTTTGTGCAGAGAGGGTAAACCCAAATCTCACTTAGCTTTAGGGTGCATAAATGTGGTATTGACTTAAACCCACAAGGGTATCCTCAATCCAAGAGCAACTGGAGATTCTGGTTAGACTTAAATTGTCTCCCCCACCTCACTTTGGCACTTCCTGGTAGCCATGATTATACATTATCCAGATAATCCTCAAGATCGAGTCTAAGTAAGACTGACTGGGGAATAGTTAGTTATGTGAATGACCTTTCATTTCATGTAAAGCCCATAATACAGACAAGTAAATTTGGCCTTTGGCTTGTGATTCTCAGATGCATAGGAATATAAGTAAATTTTACTCTGTGGTGTGAGATTTCCTTATCAAAATCTTAAAGGGATTAAATTCTTGTCAATGAAAAAAGGACTCAATTAGCTGACCTGATATAACTTCAGTTCTCCATATAATTCAAATTTAATATTAACAACTTTATAAAAAGCAGATCCATGTAGCCAAGGCCTGGATTTATCCAGTTATAGATGTTTCTCGCTTGGCTTCCTTCTCCCAACAATCTGCCCTGGCCATTTTCCTATATTCTCCCTGCCTCCTGTTCTTTCTAATCTTTGGGGATGTTTTTGGATGTTAGCTGGTGAGAAGTTTCCCAAATTGTTAGAAGAAAAGGAGAAGGGGATTTAATGTCCCTTTACTGACATACTTGCATTATCTTCACTCTTTCATTCCTTCTTGCTACTTTATTTCTATTTTCTTTGCTTTCTAATATGTGCCAAGAGAGAAGATATGTAAGTGGTAGTGTATTCAGTGGTAAATAGCTTTGCAGATTTTAAGAACCTGATTTTAAAAGATTTTTTTTGAATATGGATTCTCTCCACTCTAGCCACACATATTTAGGCATTCTCTCAAGTTTGTATTTTTTTTTTTTTAAACTGGGGATTGAACATAGAGCCTTTGCACTGAGCTATATCCCCATTTTTATTGGTTGGTTGATTGATTCATCAATTGAGATAGTCTCACCAAATCATTGAGCCCAGGGTTGGGCTTAAACTTTCGATCCTCCTGCTTCAGCCTCCCAGAGTGCTGGGATTACAGGCATGTGCCACCACACTCTGGTGAGATTATACTTTTTTATAAACAGTTTTTCAAATAGAGTTTTTTGTTTAGTACCGGGGATCTAACTCAGGTCCTTGCGCTTGTGAGGCAGGCAGCAGAACCACTGAGCTAAATCGCCGGCCCTCAAATAGAGTTTTGCCAAGTCATGTGTTAAGGTTTCAACCTTCATGAAACCGAAAAAAAAATCTATTTGTCCTTCATAGTTTGCATTTTTTTGACCCCTATATATCAATACCACTATAGATTTTTTTTGGGGGGGTACTGGGGATTGAACTCAGGACCTTGCACTTTCCAGGTGGGCACAGCACCAGAGCCACATCCCCAGTCCATCACTATAGATTTTTTAAAGAAAGATATGAGGAGGTAGATTTAAATCAGCTTTTGAAGACTTTTACATCTAATGTAACATTTACTTAAAAGTAAAAACTAAAAATGGAATTTAACTGTAAAATAATATAAGGACTTCATTTTTTCTTATGCTTCTATTACTAATAAATGGCCAAGAAAGGGGGTGCAGGAGATGTAGTTCAGTGGTAAAGTATATGCTTAGTATATGCAAGGCCCTAGGTTCAATCTCCAAAAAAGATATAGGGAAGATAAAAAATGAAGTCAAAGTCATGGATAATTCAATTATTAGAAGTTGTGTCCTCTGTTGGTATGCAATGAAATCCAAGGAATTCATTCCCAACTGTGAATTTGGCTAGAATGCATACAGTTGTAATCTAAATTCACTCCCCTGGTTGCCCATTTGGAGATGTATGCAAAGACCATGACAAATCCAAACTCAATATAATAGCTCCAAAATCAAATAATGGAATCACAAAATAAGGCAAAAAGTTATTCTGTGAGATGAATCACTTCAGGGCATCTTATTTTGACTAAGCTTGTTGATTTGGTGCTACCAATCTCAAAATTTAAGTTTAAGCAAACCCCCCCCCAAAACCCCAAGTGTAAGCATGAATGTTCTCTTAACTCCCATCCCCTAAAAGGGAGACCATTCTCCTGGAATTAGAATAGTATTATTTCTTCTAAGTAGGAAAGACTAACCTGATATGTTTTATCAATGATACAATTGGCTTGGAGTTCACTATCAAACCTTATCATTATGGAATGCAAAGGCCTAACTGCTATTCTTACATGTATCTTAGACAATGGTACAACCCAAACCTAGTTTGTTTCTTAGCATGTCTCTCTACTCCTAAGTCCACCTCTGATGCTCAAGATATCAGAATTACGTAGGATGGTTGGTTCATCAACACAGTAGGGCATTTTTCGTTTTTCTTTTTTTGTCAGGGAGAGGTAGGGAAAAGAAGCAGGGGATTTCTCAGAGAGGCTATCCAGTGATGGCAAACTTATGGCATGCGCTCCACAGTGGCTGCTTGTTATCACTGAAAGCTCTAAAAGGTTTGCCATCACTGTATGCCATAGCCTGTTATCCCTGTAAGTAATAAAAGAGTCCTATGCTAAGTGGGAAAAAGTTGTATAAGTCACCATGGAATTTACATATCATATTTTAAAACACAAGAGTTACAGAAAGGGCTCTCAACCAGAAAAGCGAACTTAGAAAGTGCTTTCTTGAGAAGCATGTTAAGGAATGCAATTCATAAATTCAAATAAGAAAAATAAAAACAAAAATGGTCAAGACAGGGAACATTACCGCACTAGAAAAGCATAGTTCTTGTCCACTGGAAACACTTTGGTTTCTGAATTTTATTTAAAAAAAGAGATGAATTAATGATATTTAATGAAATTTGTCATGTATAATTCCATGGAAAGGATATTTCAAAGCTCTTTTTTTGCTACTCTCTGTAGTATCACCCTTTTGTCTTTAAATTTAAATGATAGAATAAGGTTTAAAGCTCAGATGACTCCTTTAGAGGCAGAGAAAAACCTGGTAATCAAACAAAGTTGTCTATTCTTCCTGCGATCTAGAAATTTCTAAAGAAAGGTAAACATAAATTGTATTTCATCTGCTAGAATGAAATAATACACCTCAATTGGTTTAATAGATAGCACGTGGAAAAGATATTTTAGGATAGAATCTTAAATATCCTTTTGTTTCATATAATCAGTTCAGGATTGTTTTTATACTTTATATATATATATATATATATATATATATTTTTTTTTTTTTGGTTCTGGGGATCGAACTCAGGACCTTGTGCTTGCGAGGCAGGCAGCAGAACCACTGAGATAAATCCCCAGCCCTATATTAGATATATTTTTAAAAGTTTCACCTTTGTAACAGAAGGGTTCTTTTGTTGGAAATGATTCACAATATGTATCAATTGGAATGCTAGGTGATATTTCTTAGCAACACATCATAAAATCCAAGACAAGCTGTTCTACCAACAATTCCAGTTTGTTGTTATTTTGCCTTGTTTTTGTTTTGGTGGTGCTAGGGATTTGTCACAGGGCTTCATGAATGTTAAGCAAGCACTCTCTATCACTGAGCTACATTCCAAGCCCAATGCTAGGAAGGGGATTAGCAATATGGTAGCATGGACAGAGTTTGAACAAAACATCTCGTAAGGTAAAAACTCCAGTAATGAGGTATGTATTTCTAAACTTTCTCCAAAACCTCCAACTTTTTGGCTATCACTTTAATTCTTCTTTAAGGCTTTGGGTTTTATTATGGTTTGAATGTACCCTCCAAAATTCATATTGAAGCTTAATCCTGTAATCTCAGCTATTTGGGAGACTGAGGCAGGAGGATCTCAGGGTTGAGGCCAACATGGGCAACCTATTGAGACTGTCTCAAAAAAAATAATAAATGGCTGGGGAAATAGCTCATTACAAGGTCCTTGGTTCAATCCCTAGTACCATTAAAAAAAAAAAAAGACATGAGGCCTTTTGGGAAGTGATTCAGGTATGAGGCCTCTGCCTTTTTCTGAGGGCATAAACCAGCTTAGGTCCTTTCTTTCTGTTATCTGAGGAAGACACTATCAGTGGAACAGGTCCCTCACAAGATACTGGACTGTGCCAGTGCCCTGATCTGGGACTTAAGCCTCTGGAACTGTTAAAACAAACTTCTGTTATTTATAAATTTATTACAGCAGCACAAAAGGACTAAGACATCTTTTGCATGTGTGTGCAGGAGCTTGCACTTGTGTTCAAACTGAGCCTCATGCTTGTTTGCTGAGCAAGTTCTCTCCCATAGGTACACCCTTTAGACCTAAGATGTCTTCTCAACACAGTAAGAATGTAGTACAGCTGGGACATAGCTTTCTATTTACTGAACATGTGAAAATACATCAAATTTCATGTCAATTATGTACCTTCCCTCCATTGTAAGTACTGCTAATGTCAGACATTTTGCTAAAACTAAAATATGGAAAGAAAAACCAAATAGGACTGAGAAGACAAGGTTTAAGTCCTTTCTCAGCCAATATCAAGCTACATATCCTCAGGTAACTCATTCTACATTACTGCTCTATTTCCTTATGGGTAGTCATGATAAGATAACCATGATGATAAATACTAATGGGGAGTGTCAGGCACAGCATTACATAGTTTCAAGCAATACTCACAACGGTCTTATGAGGGAGATACTTTGATTATCTCCATTTTACAGATCAGGAAACTAAAGCTCAAAGAAATTATTTTGCCCAAGGTTATGCAGATAACTAAGCATTGGACCTAAGATTTCCAAGTCTCAGCTCCTAAATATATCATAGTGCCTCATGAACATTTTAAACTGAAAATTGCCTTGAGATTCCTCTTGCTAATAACACAATACCACAGTTGGGTTAAGTGATAAACATTTATTTTGACTGTTCTGGTGCAAGGTCAAGGGGCTGCATCTGGTGATCACCTTTCTTGCTGGCAGCACAGGGCATCGCCTGATGAAAGACAGGGAGTTTGCAAGAAACCTAACCAAATTGTTTAGGACAGACCCATTGTTAAGATAACCTATTAATCACAGGGGCAGAAGCCTAATCATGTTACCTCCTAATTATGTTACCTAAAGGTCCCATTTCATTATCTCATAATTGGGATTAAATTTTATGAATTTTGGAGACAAACCATATTCAAACCATGGCAGAGTTTTCATTAATTTACAAAGTGATTCCAGCCTAAAAACTTTGATTTTTAAGAAATACTTGAGGGCTACTATGATAAATGTAGTTAAGTGAAGTTAAAAATTTTTCTAAACTTTCATTCATGCCAACATTACAGTAGGTACTGGGCACACAAAGCTAAATAATATGGGATCTTTGTCCTCAAATAACTGACACACTATCATTATAATGCTGAGTACAAAGCACAGAATGCAAAGGAAACATGGGCTGTGTTGCTGAAACCAAAAGAGGTATTGAGAGGCTTTCTGGAGGCAATACTTCAGCTCTTTTTTTAAAATAAAGAGGCAAAAAAACATGGCATTCCCAGTAAAGCAACCAGTACATGAGAAGACAGCATGAAACAGTACTATACACAGTAAAACCTTGGATTGCAATTTGTTCGGAGTGTTCCACAAGATGAGCAAATATTTCTAATACATTTTAACTTGATAAATGAGGAATGCTTTGCAATGAGTAGTACATGATGCTGAATATCACACGATCACAACTGAGCCAATGGTTCTCTCTCTGCGCGACTGTGGGTAATCATTTCCCAACAGCAAGAGGTTATGGAGATCTCATCTGCAGGAGAGGACAAAAAGGTGGAAGAATCTTTCACTTCAGAGATTAGGGTGGGAAACAGTGCAAAATTTTGTAGAAAACCACCACCCAAATAAGGCGGTAGCATTGCAAGCAATGAATCTGCTTTAATGACACTGCAATGTCACATTTCCACAAAATCCTCAGAAGGAAGGAAAAGAAAGTATCATTAGATAGGTTCCTCATTAAAGTTGCACGAAAAGAAAAAGATTCCATTGAGCCAACAGATAGCAGTGATTCCATTAGTGATAGTGAAAGTTGTCCTATACAATAACCCTCTTCTGTCTCCCTCACAGCCGCCACGGTTTTCAAAGTGCAAGTTTTTCTTTATATTTTATTATTTTGTATTATTACTGCATTGTAATCATTTTTATATGAATATTTTGTGGAATCATCTGAATTTCCATTGTTTCTTTTGGGAAAATTTGCTTTGATATGTAAGTGCTTTGGAATACAAGCATGTTTCTGGAATGAATTATGCTTGAAAATCAAGGTTTTACTATATTTGATATGACAGATGTAAGGGTAAACAAAAACACGAGGGAGAAAAATTAAGGTATTCTGAGTCATTCCTATCTTACTAAAAATTGGTCAGAGGAACAGCTGTTTACCAATTCAAATTTTCAGTACATTTTCTTAGACCTGTTTAAAATAGCACAAATTATACCACCTATAGTAGTCCAAATAATACATTAACAAAGTTCTGATATTCTGTGAATAAGCCATTCACCTCATTACCAGGCCTACAGGTTTCTCTAGGTTTCTGTAGAAATGACTATGATTAGCCAGGATGACTAACAGTTCCTCAGATTCATATAACAGTTTTTTTTGGTACTAGGGCTGGAACTCAGGACCTTGCACTTGTGAGGTAGGTGTGGTGCCATTGAGCTAAATCCCTGGCCCTCATATACCAGTTTTAAGATCACAAAAATGTTTATTACTGAGACATATTGTACATATAGTGACATATAAAACCTACTTATAATTTCAAGAGACAGGATCTTGCTAAGGCATTAAATTGCCCAGGGTGGGCTTGAATTTGTGATCTTCTTGCCTCAGCCTTCTAGTGTGTGCACTACCTGTAGAAAGACAAATCTTAATCCCTCTTACATCACATGAAGTTAATTCCAGGTGCATTGTAGACCTAAATGTAAGAAGTATGAGTGATGTCCATTAAACTTTCTCCAATAATAGAAATGTCCTATAAATCCAGTATGGGATAGGAGCTATGTGACTGAGCACTTGAAATGTATCTAGAGGAACCATAAATTTATCAACTGAATCATAAATTTTGTTTCTCTATAAATATTAGAGGTTTCTGTTCATTAAAAGTCATCATTAAGGGAGCAAAAAGGCAAGCCACAGGGAGGAATACATAAAGAAACTATATAGGTCATTAAGAAAAAGGCAGACTGACCACGGACCACCCCTGCAACCCCCAGGAGTAGAATGTGTAAGACAGCCATCAAGGAACCACAAAACGAAAGCTATACCATCACACCCACCAGAAAGACAAAAGATGAATAACCAAACAAATGCAAAACATGGACCAATTGGAACTCTCCTACATTGATGGGGTATGTTTTAGTGTAACTATTAGTTAGCTACTAAAGCTTAATATCTGCATACTTAACCAGCAATCTTTTTTTTGAGGCAGGGTCTTAATATGCAGTTCATCCTGGTCTTGAACTCACTATGTAGCCCAGGCTGGCCTCGAACTCTTGGCACTCCTCCTGCCTCATCCTCCCGAGTGTTGGATTACAGGCGTGTGCCACCATATCCAGCTCTTATTTTTTTGGTACTGGGGATGGAACTTAGGTCCTTCCGCCTGTGAGGCAGGCGGCGGAACCACTGAGCTAATCCCCGGCCCCCATGCCCAGCTCTTAATCAGCAATTTCATTCCTGGGAATTGCTCAAATAACACATATGTATTTACTAGAAGCCAAGTACAAGAATGTTCCTAGAAGCCATAGGCTCAAGCAATGCAATGTCCATCAACAAAAGAATGGAGAAATTTTCTAGAGGGCCTAGAAAACAAGCAAAATTAATCTATGGTTTAAAAGTCAAAGACAAGGGAAGGGGTTGAGACCTTCCTTTGTGGTGTGAGTAACAGCTCTTTTTGAAATGGGTGTGTTTTCTCTGTGGAAATTCATCTCTCATTACTGTGTGTGCAAACTTTATTCTGTCAGGCAGCCAGCCAGGCATTCTGCCACAAGTGGAAAATAACTGTACGTTCTGACAGTTCCAGGGGAGGCCTGACTTGAATCACCTATTCTGCCCCATTTGAACCCTTGGACTAATAAGGAAAACCAAGATGCTGCTTTTAGGAAAGGAAGAGTCAGGTTGCTGAGGCAAAACCAACATCAGTATATCTGGGGAAGGAGACAGGAAAAAAACTCTTTAATTTTTTAGTTTCTCACTGATATGTCATCAAACTGAGTAGGTTAATGAAAGTAAACTACAGCTTTCCCTATTGATTCAAACTGCTTTGTGAAAGTCTCTGTACTTCTGGCAGAGGAAAACTGACAGGTTATCAGATCTCCTTGACACAATCTCCCTAGGCTATCTTGAACACTATGATCAAATTAATTTTCCAAGTGCATGGATCCAGTTATGAAACAATTCTAACCAAGAAACTATACTTACTATCAAAGTTTAAGAGTTTTAGCTTGTCACTTGTGGTCTCCCATGATCTCACCCTAACTCATCTATTGTTCCATACTTACGGTATGCTGCTTCCCCGCTCTGTGTTAAGTTGGGGCTTTTTGGAATTTGTCATTGTCAATGATCTACTTTATATCATTAGGAAGTGTAAACAATACTGTGTTGAGAGATATGGGCATTAGCTTTCTTGTTATTTTTCCTGGTTTTTAAAGGTACAATGACTTACAAATGCTAAATCTAAAAAGTATCACGACAGATACAAACAGCCTTTTCTTCATGAGATGTAAGAAAACTGTCTCAAAAAAAAAAACAAACTACTGTCTCCATAGTATTCATTTATTCCCCATTAATAAATTATTTAGTGTATATAATTTTCTATGTTAAGTCTCAAAGATTTAGAAATCCTAGTTTATGTGGACACACAAATGGAACTTGTAACAAGCAGCGTTATCTTTTTTAAAGTACATAAAACATATTAAAAAATAGGTCACCTTGACCTTTATTTAATTTCATTTAGGTTAAATGTCTCTATCCTTTCATCCTTAGTCTAAATTTATATATATAAAACCAATTTAATAACTTGTCAAGGTTTCAGAATTACAAATTAAAATGAATTTTACTAACTACAACAAAAAAAAGGAATTGTGACATAAAAAGTGAAATTTCATTTAAAATAAAAGCATGAATTAAAGTACAAGCACATCATTATTTTTAAATTTTCATTTAAGCCAAATTTGTTGTGGGCTGAAAAGTTACTTAGACAAGATACATGACTTACATTTTATACTTCTTCAAATTTTTACATGTATTTACCTGAAATACAACATTTATAAAACAAAAGCTACTGTAACAAGAGCAACATTATCAGGAAAGCTGCTTACTTTTTAGTGGTTGCAGTGGAGCCAATTTTCCTCATTAAGTACCTTCCGGGATTCAGACAAACTTATGGTTCTTGAATACAACCAAGAATACAGTACAGATAAAGAAATATTACATATACACATACATACATATATAGCTATCTCCAGTTAAACAGTCAGATTAAAGGACTGACTTTTGACTTAAACTTAAGTAAAAAATAAATTTTGAAAAAATCATTTTAAAATACTCTCCCTCAACTACTGTTAACACATTTCACAGTGCATTCACAAAACAAGTCCTAGGAGTCACTACGTCCTGGGCTTCCACAGATCTTCTGGTTGGGGAGGCATTAATCATCTTCTTTCTCAATATAGGTTTTTGCATTAGCCCGTGCCATTTGCCTGGCCAAGTATCTGTCTCTAGCTGACATTACAGTTTCTTTATTATTCCTCTTCGCGAACTTACTCACTGCCTCTGTTAGTCTCTCTTGTTCTTTGCCCTGCTCTTGTCTTTCCTCTGTGAATCTGTGTTTTGGTCCCAGTGATGTTTGAGAACCAGAGGGCTTCTCTTGGTCTCTTTCTTTGTTCTTTTCCATATTTCTCATTTTGCTGGTTCTTTCATGATCAAGAAACTCTTCTTCTGCCCTAGAATTTGATCTGTCTTCTTTTCTGTGATTTCTTTCTGAAGACTGAACACTTACTTCTTGTTTTCCCCTATCTCTGTATTTATCATTATTTTCATATCTTTCCTTCTTTTCTTTCATGTGTTCTTCCTTTTCTTTGCTCTTCTCTTCCTTCTCCCCACCTCTCTCACTGTATCGGTCATGATCATTTCGTTGTCTATCTCTTTCTTGTTCCCTTGAAGAATATTTCTCTCTTTTCCATTCTCTGTCATTTCTTTCTCTCTGGTCTCCCCTTGGTTTATCTTCATGTTCATGCCTCTTCCAGTGGGACTCTCTATAACTGGCCTCTCTGGGTTTATGAGAATCCTTTGCTTTCCTGTGGTCATAGTCAATATAACAGTTTTCCTGGTGTCTGGATTGGCTCTCTTGGTGCTCATCTTCCCTTTTCTCATGCCCTCTGGACTTGGAACTTTTGGTGTGGTGTTTGGCACTATGCCCTCTTTCTTCACTAGATGATCTTGAGTGGGTATGATTCTTGAGATGCTTGGAATAATTCCTGGAGGTCTCTGTGACCTTTTCCCTTCTGCGATTCACTTTATTTTCTCCCATTTTATCATCTTCACTGCTCTTAGTATCAAAGTCACTGTCTGCATCTCGGGTTTCCTTCTCTACCACACAAGTTTGGAAAATACATCTCTCCTGTGGTATTCTGTTCTCTGAGTTTACTTCATCTGAGTAACCTCTTGATTTTTCTTCCTTTATTCCAGAACTGTATAAACAAAAAAAATGCCACATTATCAATTATACTTTTTTTCTGGTACCAGGGATCGAACTCAGGACTGAGTGCAAGTACTTTCGAGGCAGGTGTGATGCCACTGAGCTAAATCCCTGGCCCCACATCATCAATTATAGAAAACAAAGTGTTCATATAGTTTTTCTCAATACTTAAATCAATACAACTCTAATTATATACATTGCCTGATTATCCAAATGCAAACATGTGGTTTACTTTATAAACTAGCATTTTCAAATAATTCACATACTTTTAGTAGTTTATAGAATGAAATAGAGAAAAATCTGTCCTATATATGACCAATAATACCTTCAGGTAGGGATCTAGACAAACAGAGAATAACAGAGAAAAGGAAGACCTGGTTCTGCATCTAAGTTCTTCACAACATGGAAGTTCAAGTTGTGATTCTGTTAAATTTTTTTTCTTTTAAAAACATTAAAAAGTCCTAGAAATACGTGGAAATAGTTTTTTTTACAGCAAAAGAGTAGCAAATTAAATTTTCTTTTCTTTCTTCTATTTTCCTCTGAGATGGGGTTTCAGTATGCTTAGCAGACTGCTCTTGAATTCCTTGTCTCGGGATCCTTTTGATTCATCTTCCCAAGAACTGGGACTACAGTTGTGTGGCCCTGCACTGGGCTTCTAAATATTACTAATTAATCTTTTTCATAATTAAAAGGACACTAGTACCCTGATATATTCATTAAGATGGAAATATGTGAATCTGTCTGGCTATTAGAATCAACAACACTAAACTTATTATCTGTATTTTTTCTAGCTGATTGGTTGGCTAACTCATGACATTAGTCACATATTCATTCTTACTAATCACTTGCTGTACTCACACTAACAGTGGAACAACTTTGGTTCTCTTGTAACTGCTGGCAGAACTGTCTTGGCTAAAGCACCCACTACAAGTTAGGAATCAGATTATTAGACTCTAAAGAAATACACCACATAAATGAAAGTATGAAGTTTCATGGGTGGTATCCTACTATTTCAGCAAAATACTTAGAAAGTTATAATGTATTATAAGTTACATTCAAAAGCTAAATCTTCAAGTATACTTTCTCATCAATTTTGGAATCAAAACTTGTCAGGGTGTGTCTATGTGTGTTGGGGGGACAGAAACCTCACCTTTAATTCCATCTCTCCCCTTTTCACCAGAAACATAGATTCACATGTTCTACTCAGAATGTTTTTTTCAGAAGTTTACTTACATACATGTTGAGGACAAATTCCCCCTTTTACTTTCTGCTATATTAGTTATGGGATAATCATCTTACTGTTCCTGCAATACCTCATAATTTTATTTCAAAATCCTCCAATGCTTTGCTTCTGAGACCAGCACTATTTAACAGAAATTCATTAGTGTCTATAGAATGGTAATATATATGTCTGAGCTACTCAGTACAGCAGTCATTAGCTAAATGTGGCAGCTGAGTATGTGAAATATGACCTGAGTTGATTAAAAGTTTAGATTTTCTTTTCTTTTTTTTTGAGACAGGATCCTACTATGTAGTTCAGGCTGGCCTTGAACTGATCCTAATGTGTCAACCTTCCAGGTGCTGAGATTACAGGCATGCCTGGCAAAGATTTTATAGTTACTAGTAGTTATGTATTGGACAGTGCAGTTTTAGCCTTTGATATATGAATTGTATTTTATGGAGACTGGGTCTGTTCACATAAAAAGCACAAATAAACCTAAAAATTTTTTTATGTATTATCTGAACATGCATATAAAAATGTGTAACACCAGATTCATTCCTAATTTCTCCTTAATTCCGACAGCAATCATTTTATTGCACCAGGGCATAAAGGATACTTATACTTTCAACTTAAAAAAGAAAGAAAAAATGATCGTAATTTGGTTTTGCTTCTTCATTAAGGTTATCTGTAAGACTCAAACCACTTAAATATTGAGAAATTTGTACATTTAAAAACTAAGTTGGGCTGGGGATGTAGTTCAGGATTAGAGGGCTTGCCTACCATGCTCAAGGGTCAATCCCGAGTACTGCCAAAAAAAAAAAAAAAAACCCAAAAAACCCCACTACGTTTGATTTTTGAAACTCAACAACAGAGAATGTTTATATGTAAATTATAACAATTTTTGTGAATTTCAGAACAAAAATAATTGAAGAAAATATGTATGGTTTGAAATTTTAAAAATGCAAACTCTTAGAGATTCCAATTAGGTCAGGTAGGCTGACAATGCAACATGCAATGCTGTGATCTTCTATCTTTCAATTAAAGTGGCCCTACAAACTTCACACCCACAGATTATTTAACAGTACCTTTCTTCTAAATATTCCATTTGTCACCTCTCACCTGGCTTCACGAAAGCTGCATTTTGGTACTTCTTCTTCACCAACTGCTTGATTTAATAGGTGCCTATAAAATCCACTGAGATCTTTCTGCTTGGTTACATCCAAACGTGCTGAGAGAAAGCAAAGAAAGAATATAGTATTCAATAAAGTATAGCACAATTTTGTTTACATACGTAGAATATACATCACTAGTAGATGTACGTGTAAACTATTCTTCCAGATGAGGAGTTGGCAAACTATAACCTTTAGGCCAAATTTGGCCTGCTGCTTATATTTGTAATTTTTATTGAAAACACACCCTGGTCATTTGTTAGTATGTTGTCCATAGCTAGTTCTGTACTATAAAGGAAAAACTGAGTACCTGTGATACAGATCAAATGTTAAAAAAAAACCTAAAAGATTTACTATCTGGTCCTTTACAGAAAGTTTGGTAACTGGTGCTCTAGATGAATATACAGTAAATGTTTATACAGAATCTTACAGATCTGGTTTTCCTCCACTTAAAAATGAAGAACACTGGCTGGGGATTTAGTTCAGTGGAACTGCGCCTGCCTTGCAAGCGCAACATCCTGAGTTTGATCCCCAGTAACAAAAAAATAAAAATAAAAAAAGTACACTTGCCAACTAAATTACTTATAAGTGTATATTCTACTTAGATCTTGGGAAGTGACCATGGGTGTAAAGCACCAAGATATTCTTTTTTTTTTTTTTACAAGCTCTTTGGGTCTCTTTATTTATTTTTTGGTACTGGGGATCAAACTCGGAACCTTGTGCTTGTGAGGCAGGTGGCAGAACCACTGAGCTAAATTCCCAGCCTACCAAGATATTCTTTAGCACTTGCACATGTATCATATTTATTTATTTTTCAATTCATGTTATTCATTTTCTAACTACCCAGTTGATCTTGAGTAGTGGTGAGACTGTCATCACCCAAAATTAAGGGTTTAGTCACATTTATATTGTTGCTGACAAATGTTACAGTGTTATATATAACTTGTAATAAATGTTTTTACATTTGGAATCATGTTCTAAGGCAATGACTTCTAATGATCATAGTGAACTCAAAAGGAGAATGAAGTGAAAAATCCATAGAAATAAGTTACTGAAGAAAGAGTTCAACTGTGTGTTCAGTTAAAATTTCCTGTTTTATACTACTACATAGTACCTTATATCTTGTATCTTGAAATCATACATATAAATTATGATTACAACATTATTACCCAAAAGTTCAGTGACAGAGCAAATGGCTAACCATAGGGCAAGGATTCTGGCTTCCCTGGCTTTTTCCCCTCACATTTTACCTTCTAATGCAGCAGCTCTTTTTTCTCTTTCTTCTTCTTCAGCTCTTTCTTGCAGCTTTTTTTTATAAGCAGATGTCACAAATGCCTCTTTATCATCAAATTCTCCTTTCTCCATTTCTCGTTCTCTCTGTATTTTTTTTTCCATTCTTTTTTCCTGTTCCTTTTTTCTGATCTCAACTGCTTTTAGTAAGTTGTGGATATACTTAGGCTAAGGAAGAAAAATAAAGATTATTTAGGAAAGAGTAAAAAATAATGTTATAATTTCTATAATGAATTTATTAGTATAGAAATGTCTAGCCAAAATAGTATTGTTATCTTCCACAATTCTGTACAAATTTATCAGCGACTAATGTTAAAATCCTTTTTTAAAAAATCTGAGTGTAGCAGAGATTTATAATACTATTAATATAATAGTATTTATACTATTTTTTAAATGAGCAACATTTTTGTTTTCTCACCCTGTCATTCTTTTATTCAACAAATAAATGAGTCAGAAAAGTTTCTACTAGTTTTTCACATTAGCAGAAATATGTCAGTAGTAGCTTTGATTTTATACCATCACTCTTCTAGTAGAGATTGTAAGATGAAAAGATCCTCATAATTAGTTTGTGCTTGTGAAAGAAGAAGAGTCATAAAAAGAAAATTTGAACTTATTTCAATACCCACTCCCACAATTTTTTCCAAACTGAAAATGTATATGGTAAATGTAGGCAGATGATTCAGTTATTAGCTAGGGAGCAAAAGAACCGAAAGGGTAATAAAACATATATAAACATGTATAGGCACGAACAGTACAAATTTCGTACATAAAATTTATAAGGAAAAATTTTCAAAAAATGTTATGAAACAGTAAAATAATTTACCTAACTACTGTTAGGATATTATTTTTTTTTGGTGGTGGTACTGGGAATCGCGCTCAGGACCTTGTGCTTGCCAGGCAGACACAGGGCCACTGAGCTACATCCCCGGCCCTATTACTATATGTAAGGCTTCAAATCTATTATCTGAAACTAGAAATTATATCTCAAAATATAATCTTAATACATTTCAAACACCTTATCAACATTTGGACTCTGGACTACTGCATGTTTTTAGCTTTTTCTCATCTCACAATAAAATTAAGATATAAAATATATATCAAGGTCAAAGAAAGGTCATATTTTGCTACCAACCTTTCGATCTTTTCCCAAAAGTAATTTGGGATTACTTTCTTCCTTTTTTTTCTGCATCTCATCATAAATACTGTCATATTCATATACAGTGGAGTCTTCTGCAAGGGCCTTCTGCATCTCCAGTTTGGTCTTAAAAAAAAAAAAAGTTAAAAAAATATGAACCAGCCAACAGAGACCATCAAAAGTTCCTGTGTTTTTTTTATTCAGAAAGGTTCATAAATTAGAAATATATCACAAAAAATGGCATCAGTCACATTTTAGAAAGAAAACTATGAATGTAAATGTTAGTGCTAGGTTACCGAGGTTTGAATCTTGGCTCTACAATTACCACTTATGTACTTTGGGCAAGCCTGTTTAATTTTTTGTGTGCCTTAACTTTCTTCAACTAAAAAAGTGAGGATAACTGGGTGTGGTGGTATACTCCTGTAATACCAGCACTTTGGAAGGATAAGGCAAAACCATTACAAGTTCAAACAGCCTCAACAATACAGAAAGACCATCTCAAAATAAAGAGCTGGGAATGCAGCTCATTGTAAAGGCCCTTGGTTAACTGTCAGCACTACAATCAACCAATCCATCAATAAATTATTCATATGAAAAGTTCTAAGGTACGACAGAGAAATAGCTAACCTTTGTTTTAAGATAGCTGTAATTTGGGTTTTTTGCCATGCTGGGGACTGAACCCAGGACTGTGATGCTAGGAAAGCACTCTACCAATAAGCTACATCTCCTACCTCTTTATCATTTTTTTCCCCCCACCTCAGTAGTGGGGATTGAACCTAGGGCCGTCACATTGACTTACACATCCTTAGGCCTTTCTTTATTTTGAGATTACGGTCTTGCTAAGTCATTATGTTGTCCAGGCTGCGCCTGTGATCCTTCTACCTCAGCTTCCCTAAGTAATGGGATCACAGGTGTGCGGCACAACACTGAAGTCATATCACCTTTAATAAGATAAGCTGTGAAATAAAATGTTTAGTTGTAAAATGTATAAATGGTTGGAAATACTTGGTAGGTAGCTCAGTAGTGGTGTACCCCTGGGTTCATCCCTAGTTCCCCCGACTCTGCAACAAAATCCTGATATTAAAAAAAGAAATTTTCAGGGCTGGAGATTTAGCTCAGTGGTTTCGCCGACTGCTGTGCAAGTGCAAGGACCCGAGTTCGATTCCCAGTACCAAAAAAAAAAAAATAAATAAATTTTCAGTATAGTACCAAAATGGGGCCATTTGTAATTTACTAACTGAAAAAGTGTTTTTATGATATCAGTCATATAAAGTCCTCTGCCTTTGTTTATGTTTCTTCTACCTTAAGTGTTCTTTGTCCTCTTGTAGGCCATCAAAATTTTATCCTGAGTTTCAAGTCCAGCTCAACCCCTGCATCTTAAATGAGGCCATCTCTAAGGTCTTTAATATTCAATGATCTTTCTTTCAAACTCTGATAGAACATTCTATACTATAATATTTAACTCTTAATGATACATTTGATGTTTTTACTTTGAAACTGTTTCACAAATCTGAGCCTCTCGCACCGCCTTGTAGGTTTCAAAGGTAGAATCTACATACTTTAACTTTTTCTTAAATTTCTATGTTGCCCAATACAATGTGGAACACAAAAAAAGATCCTTTTAAAATGAAAGGGTGAGGGCTGGGGATTTAGCTCAGTGGTTCCACCGCCTGCCTTGCAAGCGCAAGGTCCGGAGTTCAATCCCCGGTACCGAAAAAAAAAAAAAAAAAAAAAAAGAAAGGGTGATACTCTGGGAGGCTGAGGCAGGAGGATCATAAATTTAAGCCCAGTCTGGGTAATTTATTTATTTTTGGTACCTGGGATCGAACTCAGGTCCTTGTGCTTGCAGGGCAGGCGGCAGAACCACAGAGCTAAATCCCCGGCCCCAGTCTAGGTAATTTAGCAAGACCCTTTATCAAAATAAAAAATAAAAAAGTGCTGAAGAGGGCCGGGGATTTAGCTCAGTGGTGGTGCTGCCTGCCTCACAAGTACAAGGTCCCAAGTTTGAATCCCGGTACCAAAAAAAAAAAAGAAGTGTTTAAGACATTGCAAAGGCCCTGGGTTCAATTCCCAGTACCAGGAAAAATATAAAAATTAGCAAACTCTCAAGCCTAGTTCTAGAATTAGTATGTCATGATAAAGGGTAATTTTTCCAAGTTTGAGATTTCTTAATCAGGACCATGGACATATTTGTGAGAATCTTAAAACATTATGTATGTAAAACGTGCTAGGAAACACTAGGTTCTTACAATGACTTTTCTTGGTAGAGGAATGTTAAATAATTATAAAACTATGAAATCAATCTCTCTTTCACACACACACACACACACACGAGAGCAGGCGTAGAGGTGTGTGCAAATAAGCTCGTTAATAGAAATTTAATAACTAATAACAGTAAGTGAAAGAAGTCATCGTTAAGTGAGTCATGTGAAAGCAGAGATGATTTAATCTGCAGCCAGCAATAAAGAGCTAATTCTTGGCTGGGATGCTGCTCAGTGGTACAGTGCATGTCTAACATACATGAGGCACTGGGTGTAGCCACATTCCCTCCTCAAAAGCTAATTCTGTGTGACAGGAAAATCTCTAATTCATATAAATCAAGAAATATTTTTATACATTTTTTAGAAAACAATGGTCAAGATAAAATTATTTCATTATACATGTGTGCTTTGCTTTGATCTAAGCACCTATATACTAAAACTGATACTTAAAAATATGAGCTGAGGGACTGGAGTTGTAGCTCAGTGGTGCCATACCTGCCCGGCAAGTGCAAGCTCCTGAGTTTGATCCCTGGTACTATACACACACACAAAAGAGCCGAAATACTTCACCAAATGCACTTACTTCAGTAATCCACCTTACCTGTTTCATGGCCTGCTTCTTTGCAGCTTCCCTCTGAAGACTTTCACTCACGGAGGTCTATAAAATAGAAAATGCCACAGTTGTCAAAACTTATTTAAAATTTCTTTTTCAGTATTCTGGCTAGCAACTGGTTACTTATAATTGAAAGTGAAAAGATAATATGAATTAAGTTAATATCTTCAAGGTCCTTTCCATAAACAAATGAATTTTTACTGTTATTCACCAAAATAAACCAAAGTGTAAAAGAAAACAGAATGGTACAGTAAAAAAATGAAGAAACATATATATTTAGTCTCAACTTCACCAGCAATCATTTAAACTCTATGGATTTTAATATGCCTTGTGTGTACATGTATTGTGTGTGTGACAGCATGTGTTACACAAGGGAAGGCTAACTAGATAATCTTTCAAGTGCCTTAGCAACAAAGAGCCCATTTTTTGTTTTGTTTTTTTTGGTACCGGGAATCTAACTCAGGTCCTTGCGCTTGCGCAGCAGGCAGCAAAACCATTGAGCTAAATCCCCGGCCCTAAAGAGCCCATTTTAATATTCACCACTGACTATAGTATATGAAGCTTTTAGTTTATACATAAGGCTTATGGGCAGCAAGAATTATCTATGGCTATAATCATTCACAAAAAAATGTACTAAAAAGCCATTTATTTTATTTTTTGGTACTGGGATTGAACTCGGGACCTTGTGCTTGTGAGGCAGGCGCCGGAACCACTGAGCTAAATCTCCGGCCCTCTAAAAAGCCTTTTAAATCAGATAGGCCTTATTCTAGGTCCTGAGGATAATGTAAAAGCAAAAACAGTCTCTGTCCTTGAGAAACAAATGGCCTGAAAGAGAAGATAGATAACTAAAGAGATAATTATAACATAAATGTGATAAGCAATAGAGACTCTGGCTCTAAGAACAAACAAAAACATCAAAGAAACATAAGGGCTCAATGTAAAGGCCCTGGGTTCAACCTCCAATACCAAAAGAAACAAACAAAAAACAAAACACAAAAAGCAGGGCAGGCGGTGGAAAAATTTTTTATTTAGTTTTTTAATTTTTTGGTACCAGGGATCGAACTCGGGTCCTTGCATTCTCAGGGCAGGCGGCGGAACCACTGAGCTAAATCCTTGGCCCCAAAACACAAAAAACAACAGAGTTCCTGTACAGCAATAATAAACCTACCGGGAAAGAAATTAGAAAAACAATTCCATTCATAATAGCTTCAAAAAAATTAAATACCTAAAATCAAACTAACCAAGGAGATGAAGGACCTCTATAAAGAAAATTACAGAACTTGAAAAAAAAAATTAGAAGGGACATTCAAAAATGAAGACACCTCATTCTTGAAATGAAAAAATATTCTGAAAATGGTGTATTACCAAAGCAATGTACAGAGTTAATGCAATCTCTATTAGAATATAAAGCATTCTTTACAGACTAGTAAAAACAATACTAAAATTCATATAGAATCAGTAAACACCCAGAATAGTCAAAACAATCTTGAGCAAAAAAAAAAAAAGCAAAGTTTTCTGAATAATGAATTTTAAGTACTGGTAATATTACAAAGCTATAGTAACAAAACAACATGATACTGGCAAAAAAATGGTTAGAATTTTTTTAATATACTTAGTGCCCCTTTGTTCTTTTGAAAAGTATCTGTTTAGTTCATTTCCCCATTTTTTGACTGGATCATTTGTTTTGGGGGGTTAGTTTTGCTGAATTCTTTATATATTCTAATAGTTGTCCTCTATCAGACTACTAGCTAGCAAACTTTTCCTCCCAGGCTGTCTCTTCACTGTTTCTTGTTTTGTTAGCAGAAGCTTTTTAATTTGGTTAATCCCATTTGTTGACTGTTGTTGATATTATTTCCGTGCTATTAAAATTCTACTGAGGAAGTTTTTGCCTATGCTTATGGCTTTAAGTGTTGAGTTTCTGGTTTTATATCTAGGACTTTGATCCATTTTGATTTGAGGCTATTTTCTTTCTTTTTTGAGACAAGGTCTCACTCACTGTACAGTTCAGGCTGGCCTTGAACTTGTGGCAATGGTGCTGCCTCAGTCTTCTGGGTTTATAGACATGCACCACCATGCACGGCTTGATTTTAGTATAGGGTGACAAATAGGGATTTAATTTCAATCTTCTACAAGCAGATATCCTATTTTCCCAGCACTGTTTGTTAAAGAGGCCATCTTTTTCTAATGTATGTTTTTGGCCCCTTTGTCAAAAGCTAAATGGCTGTAGGTGCGTGGGGGTTGTTTCTGTGTCTTCTGTTTCACTGATCTACATGTCTGTTTTTTTGCCAAAAAAAAAAAAGTATCAGGCTTTGTGAATACATTAACACAACAAATACTGATTGATACCCTTTAAGAATACATTTTATGGTTGGGAATTGTATCTTAAAAAAAATACAGATGGGGCTGGGGATCTTGCCTGGCAAGCTCAAGATCCTGAGTTCGACTCCAGTTACCGCAACAACAACAACAACAAAAACCAAAACAACCAGCTGCTTGTAAATTTATTTTTAATTCATGCTGCACATATGGCAGCAAGGGTGCATGGGGTATATCCATACTTTCCTCTCAATTTTGCTGTGAACCTGTAATTGTTGTAAAAAAAAAATCCAATCAATAAATGCATACATGTATACACATGTATGTAAAATTTTCAACCTTAGGATTATAGTACTCTAATCTACTGCTATTTGCTATTTTCATTTGTATAGCACCAATAATTGGTGATTTTTCATTTGTGGCAACAAACAGAACAAAATAAACCTAATTCCAGTTCCCTATGACTATAAAAACAAACAATACATAAGTCATATAAATAATAGAATATATGTTTAATAAGTCAAAAAAGCATACAGGCAAAGAAATGAAGACATTAGGTAATACAAACTGACTCCGACTGGAAGAAGAAAGGCCCATAAAAAATAAATAATAAGACCAACTAATACTTACTGGGCTAAATGCTATGAGTGTATTACTCATGTGTTACTTGTGAATTACATATAACTCAATCTGACTTTCTGTTAAGTGACAGGACAATTTCACTCATTAGAATATCATTTTTTCAGTGCTGGGGATCAAATCCAGGGCCTTATATATGCTAGGGCATATGCTCTACCACTGAACTACATCCCTAACCCTAGAAAATCAATTTTAGACATTAAAATGACAGTAAATATTTCTAATTCTTAAAAAATTAATTTTTGAGGTGGGTCCTTGATATGTTGCCCACGCTTGCCTCAAACTTTTGAGTCCCCCCACCTCAGTCTCCCAAACAGCTGGAATTAAAGGGCTATGTCACCCCTGCTCCAATGTATTTTTATATATTCTAATTACAGTGGTAACTCAGTACTCATTGTTAACTGGTTCCAGGAGGCAAGATGAGTACCAAAAAGAAGTACCAAATAAATTTTGGCTGGAAAGGATAGTGAGTCACAAAGCAACTGACACGCACAAATTCTAGCTGGTGCATCAAGTACCAAACACCAGGACAAAATTTTTAAATCAAAATGCATGTTGTACAAAATTCAACAAGTTTCAAAGCACTTGAGTACCAAAGTATGAAGTGTAAAAGAAATATATTTTCTTGGGTTGGAGATGTAGCTTAATGGTAGAATGCTTATCTAGCATGGGCAAGGCTCTGGGTTTGATCATTAACATAGAGACAGAGAGACAGACAGACAGACACACATGCACACACAGATACTCCCATTATATTATTAACCTCTCTAGAGTTTCTGTACTGCACAGTATAAAGAATAAATATAAATGTCATAAGGTAAGTCTGAGAATTCTGGCTGAGTTACCTTCTCTGTATTATTCCAGGTTATATTAACTTTTCCTGTTTCAGTTTCCTGATATTTAACAGAATCTACCTCACAAAGTTATAGTCTACAAGTGAGATGATATACAGAAAGCACTTAGTAAGCATCTGATTCAAAAGGTTAGCTATTATTTGTTGTTATAGTCATGCTCGTGTTTAAGGGAATTCCTTGAAACCCACCCCACAAAATACAAAAGAAGGGGGGAAGGTGATACAAGGAGATGACAGGGACAGTAAAAATGATCAAAGTATGTTACATGCATGTAGGAATCTACCAAAATGAAACTCATTAATACTATATTGTATAACCAATGGGCACCAAAAAAAAAAAAAGATGTGAAACAAAAGCCAAACAAATTTATGGTAAGATGAGATAGAATATAGCATACCCCCAATTTATTTAAATAGAATTGTGTTTTTACACCAACTTTTTAAGAAGTTTCCAGATTTTTCTTCACTCTCTTTGAAGAATGACCCCAAAGATTATGTTTTGGTACTTTACTAAGGATGTTTCATAGAATATTTCAAAGTTAAAAGAAAAAGAACAAGGGGTTCGGCTAGAGGGTTTTGTATACCATACTCTGAGGCCCTGGGTTCAATCCCCAGAAGCACAAAACAAAAACAAAAACGCAGTGTTCATATTAGGGAGACTGGCCTTTAGTTCTCTTTTTTGGTTGGGTCTTTCTCTGCTTTTGGGATCAAGGTAATGGTAGCTTCCAGAAATGAATTTGGGAGTATTGCTTTCCTTTCAATTTCATTAAAGAGTTTGAGTAGTGGCAATAGCTCTAGACAGCTCTTTAGTAAATGGTGCTGGAAAAACTGGGTTTCAACTTGCCAAAGATTAAAATTAGACCTGTATCTCTCACCATGTACTAAACTAAAACCAAAATGGATCAAAGATCTAATATTAAAATGGAAACACTAAACCTGCTGGAAGATAGGTTAGGTAGAACCCTTGAAGACATTGGTGTAGGAAAAGACTTTATGACAAAAACTCAGTCACACGGGAACTAGCACAAAGAATCAACTGGGATCTCTTCTTATTAAAAAGCTTCTGCACAGAAAGAGAAAATACCAACAGAGTGAAGAGATAACCTACAATGTGGGAAAAAATTTTTGGCAGCTGTTCCTCAAAGGTATACTATCTAGAATATATAAAGAACTTAAAGAAATCAGACCCCCCAAATTTAAAGACCCAATCCAAAAATGGGCTTCTGAAACAACAGACATTTCTCAGACGAAGAAGTAGAATCAGCAAATAAACATAAGAAAAAATGTTCAACATCACTAGTCATTCAAGAGATGCACATGAAAACAACACTGAGTTTCTATCTCACTCCAGAAAGAATGGCAGCTATCAAGAAACCAACCAATAACAAATGCTGGCGGGGCTGCGGGGAGAAAGGAACCCTTCTCCACTGTTGGTGGGAGTGCAGACTGGTGGAGCCACTGGGGAAATCAGTGTGCAGATATCCCAAAGAACTAGGATTAGAAGTCCCATTTGACCCAGATTTTCCCCTGCTGGGTATCTTCCCAAAAGAGTTAAAAGCATCATACCACAGTGACATATGCATACCCATGTTTATAGCTTTATTTGTAATAGCTAAATCTTGGAAACAGCCCAAATGCCTATCAACTGGTGACTGGATAAAGATATGGTTTTGTTTTGTTTTGTTTTTAAAATAAAACTAAGTACTACTCAGCCATAAAGAATGATAAACTAGAGACATTTATAGCTAAATGGATGCACATTGAGGCCATACTCTTAAGTGAAATAAATAGGAAACACATGTGTAAATACTGAATAGTTTCTCTGGTGGGAGAAATTGTAAGAGTAAATGAGAACCAAAATGTGTAACAGATAATGTAAAATAAGAAGAAAAGGTCCAAAACGGAAGGAAAAGTAGTGAGGGGTGGGGTGAAGGAAAGAAAGGAAGGAAAAAATATGAGAAAAAGGGCTCGGGGTTCAGTTCAGAGGCACCATGCCTGCCTTGCAAGCACAAGGTCCTGAGTTCAACCTCTGGTACTAGGAAAAAATAAATAAACAACAACAACAAAAAAAAAACAAAAAGAGAGAAAAGAAGGAAAAAACAAAGTTTTTGTAAATATGGAGGGATGGAAGGGTGGAAGGGAAGAAAGGGAATTGGGAAAAACAAGAACCAAGATATATCATCTACAGGTACAAATTCCCAATGATGAATATGATCATAATGTATACCTAAAATGTACCAATAAACTTAATGGGAAAAATTTTTTTTAATGTTTATATTTCAACAAATTTAACTTAGGAGAAAATAGTAGCTGCAACTTTCTGTTGGACTACTATTATTTGTTTTTTTTCTTTTGGTACCGGAGATTGAACTAGGGACCTTGCGCTTGCAAGGCAGGAGCCGCAACCACTGAGCTAAATCCCTGGCCCTTGGACTACTATTATTAAGGCAGAAAGATATGCAAACTATATTCCACTTCATAGTATGCTTATCAGTGTGCTTAATAAAGTATAAGGTAGTATTCATTTGAAGTTACATGACATGACAGTATTTGCATCTACTGGAATAGAAAAAAATCTATTGTGTCAAATAACTCATGAGATTGTTGTCTTTTGTGTTAAGATTTGTTAGGATTTTACATTCAGTGTATCAATAAACATGAAATGGAAGACATGTATATTTAAATTTCATACCAACCATGGGAACCACTGCGTAACTAGAAATTAGAACTGATAAGGACTTTATTTAGAAAGCATTCATAAGTGAAAATACACTGCCTACCAAGCATAAGTACAGTACAAAAAACCCTCTTCTTTGAGGGAATAAGACTTTTAATAAGTTGCTCTAATAAGTGGGAGGTGGAACTTGATATCAAGGATAGGTTAACTGAACAGGCATCTGCCTTTAAAAATCTCCGATTTTGGGGAGAAGAGTGCTGATTAAAACACGGTTTTCACCCTAAAACCACAATGATTATTAAATACACAAAGTACTACATTTACACAAAATACTTTCAGAGTAATTATAAATTCTGAGGAAACTGCAAATAAATGTGTAGGGAAGTACTGTACAACACCCTTCACCTAACTTTCCCCAATGTTAACAACTTGCAGAAACAGAATACAATGTTAATACCAGGAAACTGACACTGGTATACCCAAAGATTTTACCAGTAATACAAGCACACATTTATATGTATACATATGTACAGCTCAGTGTTATTTTATAACATATGTAGCTTTTGTGTAACTATCATCACCATCCAACTAACCGTACCAATATCACATGACACTGCCTCTCCTGTACCAGCAACACCTCTCCTTCCTCCCCCAGCCTCAATCCTGGCAATCACTAATCTGTTCTCTTTGTATAATTATGTTTCACAAATGTTAATTAAATGGAATCATGCAGTATATATCCTTTTGAGATTGGCTTATTTTTTTCACTTAGCATTATTTTCAATGAAATGTATTTTTCTTACTATAGATATTGCTGCAGCACTTCAATTTTTGCCACAAAACCCTAGTCTACATACCTAAACGTAGCTGTTAAAAGACTAGGTTTAAACAAGACCAATCCACACAATATCACACAATTGATTAATTCAAAAATATGCACACATAAATGTGCTTTCTACTAAAACTACAGATTATTATTAGTTTTAAATTTAGGGAGACAGAAGTTGGTCCCTGTAAGGGCCTTTAAAGAAAAAATTTCAACTAACAAAAACAGACTCAAATGCAAGCATTTTTACTGTCCTCAAAGTACAAAAAGCACGCAGATATTTCAACAGATTCTCTACTAAATATCTCAGGGAACTACTTTTTCAAAAACCTAAAAATTATGTGCAAATGTTTTAACTCAATAATTCAGCAAACATAGGGCCGGGGATTTAGCTCAGTGGTGCCACTGCCTGCCTCGCAAGCTCAAGAGCCTGAGTTCAATCCCCAGTACCAAAACAAACAAAAAACCCCGAAATACATTAATTTAAAAAAAAAAATTCGGCAAACATGTTTTGACAGCCTACTATATATTTATAGTACTTACATGCTATAAAAAGTTTATAATCTAGCGCTGGTGGTGTAGCTCAGTGGCAGAATGCTTGCTTCCTCCCCTAGCATCATGGGAAAAAAAGAACACAGACTTGTACAACATAGTGAAAAAGGAGCCTTACTTGCTCAACATTTTAATACCTTAAAAGTTAGATTTTTATTAGATTTCATTTCAAATAGGAATGAAGCCAAGTGTGGGGATGCACACCTGTAATCCTAGCACTCTGGGAGGCTAAAGGAGGAGGATTTCAAGGACTGGAGATATAACTCAGTGTAAAGGCCTGAGTTCCATCCCTAGTACTACAAAAAAAAGAATGCACACCACACAAAAAAGGGATAAACTGCCTATTTCTATATGTACTAAAAACACAGACACTAATATACGGATTAAAGATGTAGTCAAGGGGCTGGGGATTTAGCTCAGTGGTTCTGCCACCTGCCTCGAAAGCACAAGGACCCAAGTTCCATTCCCAGTACCAAAAAAGCCAAAAACCAAACAAACAAAAAAAAGATGTGGTCAAGCATAGGCACCAATAAGCTGCAGAATGAAGACAAACACTGCAGCAACTGGGTTTGCTTTTCTCTCTCCACTGTTCAATTTAGACAGTAAAAATTATTTAATCAATCTAATGTTTGCTTCACTGAATTGTAGTCAGATTTGGTCTAACAGGGAGACGAAAACAAAATCTTTACAGTTAGCTCAGAAAAATGGAAGGGAAAGTACATGACTGTGTACTTTTGATATGTCCCTGAATATATTTTGGTGGGTTGACTCTTGGGTTGTGATGACTACTAGAAGAGAAATAGCTCTCTAAGTATTGGAACTTATTCACCAAGAAACAGAATATAATCTAATGGGTTACAAAAAATTATAGATAGCTAGTCTAGATCATTGTTTATATTATTAAATTACCTTTCTTTAGTTATAAAATTTTTAAAATTGAAATTTACAAAAAGGTTTTGAATTTTTTGTTTAGGCAGAAGTTAATCTTCTATACCTAATTAAGTATAACAGGCAAAATTACATATGGACTTCTTTCTAAAATAAGAGGCTTACCTACCCACTTGTTTAAAATAGCTCTTAGCTAAAGAAAAACAGTTCAAGGGCCGGGAATTTAGCTCAGTGGTGATGCCGCCTGCCTCGCAAGCGCAAGGACCCGAGTTTGATCCCCAGTACCAAAAAAAAAAAAGAAAAACAGTTCAAGATTCAATCCTTCAAATGACTTACAGCTACAATTTTCTGTTGTGCTGAGAACTCGGAGATGAGAACTTCCTGTTCTTTTTTCTTTTTTTAACTTGGCAACAGATCATTTATTAAAGGTCCTATAACTCAACCTCTCTATTTGGTCCTGTTTGGCTTTATTTGGTCCCATTCACATAACTCACTTAAGAGCTGTAGAGTGTGTGAAATTTTTGTTACATAAGCCCAGGACTAAGAGAAACAGTATGACAGAAAAAAAACAAAGACATGGCTATGAAGAAAGCAATTTAGAAAAGGGAAATACAAGTGACTATTAACTGTATGAAAAAATGTTCAATTTTATCAAAAGCAAAAGAGGTGAAAATAAGAACATTAACTCATTACCTACCAAATCAATAAAGATTTAAAAAATATTATCTAATATTGTCAAGGTACATTGGCAAACAAAAACATACTCATATTGTGAAGATGTGATAGACAAAATGTTAGAGATCATTTCATCCAGAGCTGGTTTTTTTCTCGTCTTTTTTCAAATGCTGGGCATTGAACCTGGGGCCTTGTGCATGGAAGGTAAGTAATCTACCACTGAGCTATATTTCCAGCCCTCAGAGCTATGTTTTTAGAATGGTTTTAAAGATGAACAACAAAAAGTACACTTCATCTCCAAAAGGATATCAATGTGTACTGTTGAAGTCTTATTTCAATAGTTCTCCCACTGGTAACTCAATTAAATCCTATATACAGGGCAAATGCTCCACCACTGAGTTATACCCCTACCCCCAAATATTTAGGTTTTGAAGAATATATAAATAACCTAACAATGTGCTCATTTGAAACAGGGAAGCAGGGGTTTGAATTAAACAATATATAGCACTAATATTAGTACTAACATAGTCCACAGGTGATTAATGGGAGGCAAAAATGGAAGCATATACAGTAAACTATAAGAAAAAAGTAACATTTCCAATCATAAGAAAAATGGTACTATTTAATGGACTGCAGAGACAAGTATCTAGACTTTTGAAAAACAAAAGCTAATTTCACTTCCTTGTTTAAAACAAATACTAAAATACATTCTAGCCATTATTAAACATTTCATTGCAAATACAATTTGGAAAACATTAAATGTTTTATTAGAAAACAAAGCCAGGTGTGGTGGCACACACTTCTAATCCGGGCACCCAGGAGGCTGAGGCAGGAGGATTACCAGCTTGAGCCCATCCTGCACTGTTTGAAGTCAGTCTATACTACACAATAAGAGGCTGCCTGAAAAAGCAAAAAAATTTTTTAAAAAATTGTATCAGGATGTAGAGTAACTAGAACTCTCATATTCCAATAGTAGAAATGTAAAATAGTACAACTTTGTAAAAAACTTTAAAAAGTTAAATATATACCTTATGTGACCCACTCAATCCATTTATCCAAGAGAAATGAAGTATGTCCATGCAAAGACTTGAATATAATAATGTTCAGAGCCATTTTACCTTTTTTTTTTTTTTTTTGAGGTGTTAAGAGATCAAACCCAGAGCCTTGAGCACACTAGGCAAGTGCTCTAGCACTAAGTTATACTCCAAATCTTGCCATTTGATTTCTGAAGGCAGAAAATGACAAACACTATCAATAGATTACTGATTGACAATGTGAATTTCAAAATAATTAAGCTGAAGAGGTCAGATATCTTTCCCATCTAAAGTAAATATTGCATAATTCCATTTATATTAATTCTACAAAATGAAAACTATAGTGGTAAGAGAAAACAGATCAGTAGCTGCCCTAAAGACTAGAAGAGTAGAGATAGGAAATTGGATTTACAAAGGGGCACAAAGAAAATTTTGAGTATGATGTCTATGTTCATCACCTTTATTGTGGTGACTGCCTCATGGTGTATGCCTATGTCAAAACTTGGCAAACTGTATTTCTGACAGCTGCATGCATATGTCAATTATTCCTCAATAAATTAAACAAAGACTTGTCCATTTTAATGCAAAATGGGGATTGAAAGGACTTACAATTTCTGTTGTTTCTAAGTCTCTAAAGAACATACACTATGGCGTATGTGTGAGAATTTCATCCAAGCCTACTCAAAAGCATTATGTGCAATTAAGTTGCTGTGACCTAAGTAATTATGTCATAACATAACTGGGGGCTTGTTGGGTCTGTTTTCTTGGGTTTACAATGTACCTGGAAAATAAACCTCTTGACAGAAAAGTTCACACTGATTACTGGAGAAAGCCTACATAAGCGACCAAGATGGTAGGTACTGTGAAGAGGTAACTTGGAACTTCAAGAAAGTACTTTGATGTTTTTATATGCTTACAGCAAACTGATGTTTAACTATAGTTTTATAGAGTATTAATGCTTTTATGTATTTTACAGCTTTCATATGTTAAATGGAAATTATTTTAGATATGTAGCTATTTGAGTTTATGTAAGCATATATACACTGCTAAAAGTCACATTTCAATTTGTGTGTAATATTAATATACAACTTTTGTCTTAAATTTTTTCTTAAAATGTCAGTGGTTTACATTTTTAAAAAGAAAAATCACCAGCAGGTAAATGCACCTGAGTATAAAAAAAAGCTGTTTTAAAAAAATGTACAATAATCCCAGTTCATTCACTAAAAACTGGAGAAAAATGTACCAAACTACCTCTGGTAGGTAATTTTAAACAGATAAAATAACAACAATGACTTTTAAACAAAGTGGGCTATGGTTAGCACAATTCATATACTTGGAAAAGAAAGAGAAGACTTGAACTAGTGAGAGGACTGACCAATGCTTTGGGAAATTGGTTTCAAGAAAGCCCCAATGAATTAACCTTAGAACAAATTATGGACACATCAGAAACAGAAGCCAAGAGCAAGAATGTATCAAGCCAAACATATGGAGCAGCAGTGAAGAAAAAATTCAGAGGTAGGAATCTGGTAGCAAAGGCAAATTACAGTACAACAGATGAACAGATTGACAGTCAAACTAAATAGGAGCATCTATCTAAATATTAGACACAAAGCAAGTTATGTCTAGAATGCATACAGACTACGGTATAAGGCTGATTTTAAGAACAGAAAGCACCAAGCCCAGTGTGGTGGTGCATGCCTGTAATCCCAGCACTGGGGGCCTGCCTGGGCTACATAGTGAGTTCAAGGCTAGCCTGAACTACAGAGTGAGACCCTGTTTCAAAGGACAGGGAGGGAGAGAGAGAGAGAGAACAGTAAGCATGAAACCAAAAATAAGTGAGACTGTAGAGTTTGTAGCCTAAAACAGTCAAGGTCAAGTAGTCTACTGAATGAAAAGAAGCAAAGCTGTGCACAAGAATAGAAGCCCACACAAAAGTACAGTAAATCTGGCTGATCAGTTTTTTCCTGACGGCTCAGGAAACAACCTTAATCCTAACAAAGCACCCTTTATAGGTGCTGAAATTTTAACTTGTCTCAGTAGAAATATTTAGTTTTTTTGGGGGGGGGCAGTACTGGAGATCAAACTCAGGACCTCCCGCTTGCCAGGCAATTGCTGTGCCACTAAGCTAAATCCTCGGCCCAAGAAATATTTAGTTTTAACTTACATTATCTATACATTCATTTTCATAGTATATAACAAGTCCCTTTGAGAGCAGAGATTTGTCTAATTCAGGCTTTTATTTATTACCAGTAGAACCCAATACAGTGTATTCTATACAATACATGCTCAAACCATTTAAAAACTTACATTTAGTAAGACCTAAATTCTCCACTTTCTGAATTATCACAGTATTTCTAAACCAGTTTACTTCCATTGCTCAGGACCCTCTCTGTTCCCTGTCCCACTGCCAAGAGAATTTATGATTCCTAAATAGACAACAACTAGTAAAAGTTTAAATATAACTGGAAAAGTAAATTTGTACACCACTAAAAAAACTCATGCACTCAAAGGCCAAACACATAATTTTAACAATTATTCATATTCAATTCCTGAAAAGATATTTAAGCCAGGTTCTGTCCCTCTGAAGATGTTCTTTCTATAGGTGAGGAAAGCTTGGATCTGAGAAGTAAGCATAAACACTGAAAAATCCTTCAGTAGATGGAAACTGGCTTGTGTGGATGGAGAGGTAGAACAGAAACCCAGAGTTGAAGTATACAGGGCATGCCAATGGGAAATAGAATGACTCTAACACTTCAGAAATGTTCTTGCCTCTCTCTAGCCTCTTCAGGCTAAAAAGTAACACCAATCAGTTGCTAGATGTAATGCCAGAGCAGCACTCCAGTCTGGAAGGGATGGCAGCTCTGATCTGTTCTTGATATAGAACAACTTCCTGATGGAATTACTAGCAGGTAACCTTAGGACTGTTAAAAAATTTTAGGGCTGGGGATTTAGCTCAGTGGCACCATGCCTGCCTCACAAGCAGAAGGTCCTGAGTTCAATTCCTGGTACCAAAAAAAATTTAAAGACTAAAAACAGGAGCAGGGTGTGGTGGCACATGCCTGAAGTTCCAAAACTTAAGGAGTCTGAGATAAGAGAATACTGAGTTCAAGCCCAGCCTGACACAGAGCAAGTTCAAGGCCACCAAAAACTATAGAGACCTCCCTAAAATCCTGAAACACAACAAAGTAAGACAAAAAATGAATAGTGGATAACAAATAAAACAATGAACCAAGAGAATATAAAATTTAAATGATCATAATACATACCCCCAAATAAAAGAAGATACTGGTAAAAATTTAAAAAAAGAAGATATAAAGCAGAAATAAGCAGTTTTCAAAAAGAAATACATTTCCAGCACTTGGGAGGCTGAGGCAGGAGGACTGCAGTAAGTTCAAAGTTAGCCAAGGCTACACAATGAGTTCAAAGTCAGCCTGAACTACATAGTGAGACCCTGTCTTCAAAAAAAGAAAAGAAAAAATAAAGAAATTTGAAATAATATGCATGAAAAAGTTAAAAATAAAAATATTAGGAAATGGGTAAAAAAATAAATGAATGGACCTGAAATGTTTTAGTGAATAAGACTACTGGGCTAAGAAACTGTCCTGCAACACATAGGGAGTAAAAAGGGTTTCTAAAAAAGTAAGTAGAGGTGGGCCAGGGGTTGCGCCTGCTGCACAAGCGCACGGTCCTGAGTTTGATCCCTGGTACCAAAAAAAACCACGTAAGTAGAGATATGGAGGATATTCATGTAAGAGAAGCCCCAGAAGACATAAATTGAGCAGATTCAAAGAAATAGTTGAACGATGATAATTTTCCAGAATTAAAGGAAAAAAGTAAGGTCGAACAGGTTTTGAATTACAAAAAGGATGAAGACTACATAAAACACATACCTACTCATATTATAACGAGATTTAAGCAAATCAAAGACAAAATACCATTTTTTAAGGTTTTCTACAAAGAAGAGACAGCCTATAAAGGAGTAAGAACAGAATGACATCAGAACTCTGATCAGCAACCCTGGATTTAAGACTCAATTAAGATTACTAGAGTAATTTAAAAGTGTTGAACTTTAAAAAGAAAGAAAAAACCCCCTTGAACCGAGTTTATATCCAGATAATCTTCAAAAGTAAAGAAGTCTTAGGCACAGTTTTAGATCTGCCACATAAAGGCCTTCAAAGGAAAACATTTACAAAGGAAGTACATGCAACAAGAACAATATTATGAGAAACATGGGCCGGCAATTTAGCTCAGTGGTTTCGCCGCCTGCTGCGCAAGCGCAAGGACCCGAGTTTGATCCCCGGTACCAAAAAAAAAAAAAAAAAAGAATAATACTATGAGAAACATAAAAGATGAGTATATAATTTAGTAAAACTTAGTATCTTTAAAAAGAGATAAAAATATAACCATAACAGTTCAGAACCAGAAATCTAGAGGACTGTACAACAGAACTAACTGAAATGACTGTTTTTTGTTTTTTGGTTTTTTTGGTACCGGGGATCAAACTTGGGATCTTGCACTTTCACGGCAGGTGCCGGAACCATAACTAAATCCCCGGCCCTGAAACAGCTGTTTTAAACCTGTGTTGTCCAAGACATTAGCCACAAGTCACATGTGGCTACTATGATTAAGGAATTAACTTTTAAATTTTATTTAAGTTTAAATTTAAATAGCCTCTTTAACTACTGGCTACCATATTGGCACAGATCTAGGGCAAGAGTCAACACACTTTTTTCTTTTGAGTCATATGGGCTGGGGATTTAGCTCAGTGGTGCCACCGCCTGCCTCACAAGAAGCACAAGGTTCTGAGTTCGATCCAAAGTACCAAAAAAAAAAAGTCATACTGTAAATATTTTAGGTTTGTGGTCCATGTAGCCTCTGCTAATAATTACTCAATTGTACAAAAGCAGCCATGAACAATGCATAAATGAACTACAAGGCCGTATTCCAATGAAACTACATTTAAGCTGGGTGGGTGAAGTAGCATAGACATGTAATTTCAGGTTATTTGGGAGGCTGATGGAGGAGGATCCCAAGTTCTAGGACAGGTCAGTGCTTCCTCAATGCCAGTGACTACAAAAACATGCAAAAAAGATTAAACAACTCCAATACTACTTATGGTTGCCAAAGAAAGATGTAAATGTTCTAAATGTTGGAAATATAAAAGTAATTAACAGAAATTGGCAAGTTGGGGAAGAGAAAATGAAAAGCATTATAATATCACTTCATTAAAATCAAGTTGTTGGGCCAGGGATTTAGCTCAGTGGTTTCACTGCCTGCTGTGCAGGCACAAGGACCTGAGTTTGATCCCTGGTACCAAAAAAAAACAACAAAAAAAGCCAAGTTGTTGACACAAGGGGTCTGCCGATATCCTATCTAGATTATATAAACATAGGAACAAGGCAAGGGTAGAGGAAGAAAAGAAAACCAGAAGGTGGCCAAATTATGTGATATTTGCATTTAAGGCAGGGAATAATATAAAAGTACTTAGAACAAAAAGACCTGAATCCATATATGTAGTCTGGACTTACTCGAGGGTAACAACCAAAATTTTATCTAAAACACAATGAAATGTGCAAATTTCAATTATGACAGCAAATCAATCTATTAAATGGAAGAAAAAAAAAACAGGACTCAGAGTAGATTTTTAAAAGATCTAGAAATAGAAGGTCTATAAGAGACAGACTATACCAAAGAATACAAGAATGTGGAAAATAAATGGGTGGGAAAAATATGAAGCGCAAATATGAATCAAAAATTTGAAACTATAAAGTCATAAAGAATTAAAAACAAAAAACAAATGTAAAGGACAAAACAGGATGCTATGCTTTCTAATAAATGAACCTTTAAATAAAGCAAGCTTTCAAATAAAGCAACACCAAGACAATTCAAAGAGGAATGAATAGTCTATTTTAAAAAATGGTACTAGAAAAACTAGATATCCATATGCAAAAGAATGAAGTTGGGCCTTTACCTCAAATCATAAAAATAATGCAAAACGGATAACTTAAATGTAAGAGCTAAACTAACAAAACTGAAGAAACATGAATAACTCTTGTGCCCTGGAATTAGGTACTACATGACAAGATCTGTATAGCTAAAGTTCATACCCAAAGTATGAACAATAAAAGAAGAAAACGCAGATAAATCAGATTTTATCAAAATTAAAATTGTGTTTCAAGGGACATTAACAAGAAAGTTAAAATCAGAGGCTGAGAGAAAATATTAGCAATAATATATGTTTTGGAGCTCATATCCAAGAGAAGGAATTCCTACAATTCAATAATAAAAGACAAATCAATTAAACACACAAAAGATTTGGACACTTCTTCAAAGGTATACAAATGGCCAATAAGTACATAAAAACATCATTAGTCACCAGGGAAATGTAAATCAAAAAATCACAATTAGAGACATTACTTCTCACCTAATTCTATGGCAGTGATTTTTTAAAAGTAACAAATGCTAATAAAGATGTATAGGAAATCCTCAATTGGGAACCAATAATTTTAGATGGCAATTTAAATTTATTCCTCTCTGAAACTAGTAAGAAAAGAATAAAAAAATACAATCTTACGTTTTTTGGTCATAACACAATAAAACGAGGAATTTTTAACAACAAAAAGGGTAACAAAATTGTCCTTAAAAAGAAAGCAAAACAAGCTCATATATTTGGAACTAAAAGCCATATTTTAAAATCTTCAGGTTAAAGAAAAAAATCAGAAAGGAAATTATAAAATACTTATAAAGATGTAACAATGAAAGCATTCAACGTAAAACTTGTGAGACACAGCTAAAACAGTTCTCAACAAGAAATTTATAAGGCTGGAGGTGTAGCTCATTGATAGATCACATGAATAGCATGTGTAGGACCCTGGATTTAATTCTCAACACCCTAAAAAAACCCCTAGAACAAAGCAAAAAACTATTTATCTATACATGTTTATAAAAAAAGATTAAAGGTCAATTCAAAAAGTCAGAAAAAGATCTGCAGAATAGCCCAAATAAACAAAAAGGAAACAATAGATATGTGATGTGATAAAAAAATACAGGACAATGTTTTCAAAATTTATAAAAATATTAAAAATTTTATTAAAATTTTATTATAGTGAAAGACACACTGTTACGACTCTACCTCAAAATATTCCTCCTCACTTCGAACATACTCCATTGTTCCTGACACTTTTTGAAGCAGTTGTGGAAGTCCTCCTTTATGTCTTTAGTTGTACTGTTTACCTTTCTCAGTCATTTTCACTTTGGGGAAGAGCCAGAAGTCACACGGTGCCAGATCCAGTGAATAAGGTGGACAAAAACTGCTGTAAATGTTTTCAAACAAATTCAGGACATCAAGGCAGTCATGAGAAGAGACTCACAAAAGAGGACTTCCAGAACCACTCCAGAAAGTGGTAATAAGCAAGGGGGAGTATTTTGAGGGAGATTGATAGCAATGTGTCTTGCAATAAATAAATTTTTAAAAAGACACCCCATACTTTTTGATCAGCCCTTTATAGGCAGAAATCAAATAGAGAATAAATCAACAAAACACAAAAATCAAAAGCTGTTTCTTTGAAGATTGGTAATGGTACAGAAACTTCTGGCAAGATTGCAGAAAAGTGAAGAGATGCAAATGACAGATGAAAGATTTAACAGATACATTTTCCCTCCTTCCTTCCTTCCTTTTTTTGGTACCGGGGATCGAACTCGGGTCCTTCCACTTGCAGGGCAGGCAGCGGAACCACTGAGCTAAATTTTTTCTTAAGACTGATTCAAGGACTTGAATAGATCAATAATCACAAAGACATCCTCTCCTGAAGTGCTCTACTCTGATAGTTTTACAGGCACGATTATAATAAATTTTCAAGGAAATTTCAATTCCTGTTTTCTAAATGATATTTACAATATAAAAGCACACATACTTCAACACAAAATTCAAAATGATACATATGCATTAAAGTATTTATATTAAACACATCACAGTATGTGTAAAGAGGATGAAAAAGGGGATGGGATAAAGAGGAAAATTAGTAAGTAGAACAAAAGCCTTAGGCAGGCTAATGACTTGAATGTGCCTTCAAATGAAGAATATAATAGTTCTTGGCATGTTTCAAAAAATTTTACCACATGCAGCATGGTTACTTCCTTTTTCAAAGTTCTACCACAGATCACAGTTACAGAAGAAAATAAACAGCTATTTCCATGAACACATAAAGGATACCATTCTGAAATAATTTTACCTGCTTTGGGTGATAATTTCTCTGAGATAAAAAGATATAACAAATGGGGCCGGGATTTAGCTCAGTGGTTTTGCCACCTGCTGCACAAGTACAAGGACCCAAGTTCGATCCCCGGTACCAAAAAAAAGATATTACAAAAAGTGGGATAAGCATTAAAGGAGACGGACAAAGAAGGCCAATTTTGGATTACTTAGTATACTTCTCTAACCTATACAGTGGACAATATTGGTTAAAGAGGAAAAAAATCATAGCTTTAATATCCTGTATCAGTAAAAATAGAGGCATAAAACAAATGCTTTATAAACTTTATTGAAAACATATACTAGAATTTAAACCTCTCCCAATTATTCTTTAATTCACCAATAAAAGAAAAACTAAGTTAACTTCAGTTACAAACACAAACTTACTTTCAAAAGGAACAACACTGACCATGTTGGCAAAAACTAGCACACTTAGAATGAAGAATCAAAGATCTTACGATTCTTTCCTATATAGGCCAAATTTTAATGAAATACACTCAGTAATGTTTTTTTTTCCCAAAGACAAGCGATAGTTTGGCACTTAATATATAATCACAATGACCAAGTCAGGTGTGCAGTATGCCCAGTACAGACTTTATTATAGTTCAGTTATAAATACACAATCTCTTGACACTGAAGATGTAGTTCTTGCAGATAAAGCCCAGAGGCAGGAAATGAATCGCCTTCCAAATGCTGCGTCTTATCTTTAAAGTAACCTCAAATTATTACCAAACTAATAAAGTAATTTTGTCTCAGAAAGTGATCTGATCTATCTTATTTTGAGCTTCTGATAAATCTAAAAATGAGATGGGGGAATTATTGCTTTTTGTCTGACTATACACACTGAAATATAACACATGAAAATAAAGGGAAAACTTTTAAAAATGATTTTTATGGTAAAGTTGGAACAGGCAATAATCACAGTCTGTCAATATATGAATATGTGCATGATTTCAGAAAAACAGGAAAACTGATTTTGTTATTTTACTTATAGCAAACTTTGAAGTAAAATGTTTACTATCTTTAACTGGAAAGCGTCAGTTAAACAGGATGAGTAAAAAGGGTGCAATAATACTATATGCCAAATTAAACAGTAATAATTTTAAATAATAATTATGGATATTACTGTATTATTTATGGAATTTCTTTAATGTAGTAGTCCCTGGCTAATGGCCAAAACCCAAATTGGAAATTAAGATTCTATTAAAGGTCACAAAAAGGCTAGGCTACCAAATATGACTGTCAAACACAAAGTGGAATGGAGACAGCACAGGAAACTTTCAGACAATTAATGATAGCAATTACTACAGAGAAGATATTATTGTACTAATATAGTAACATTCATTGCATTTTTACTATGTATCATACACTACAGATACTTAATATATACTATTTTAAATTTCTAAAATAAACTTTAAGTAGATATGGTAGATTTTTTTTAATGTGGGAACTGAGACTAAGGGAAATTAAACCATTTGTCCAGGATCTTAAAGCTAGGAAAGGAGTATGAAGCTCTGGTTCTAGTTGGCAAATTATCACATGCTACAGGTTCTTCTTCCTCCTAATATAATCTCTTGAAATGACAGATAAATCCATAACCATGCTAGAAAAAAAGGGGTATATTCAGTGAACTGGAAAACCCACAGAGGCTGAGTGCTAGAAAAGGTGTAATGGTTCCAAAGGTACATGTTCTTAAGTGAAGGCTATAAAGTGCAGGAGAAGACAAGGAAGCTAGACTGCCCTTATTTACAAACAGTCAATACAGGGCTGTGAATTAGAACAATGCCTCAGATGATTGGCATGAGGACACCCAGGAAGAAGTGGAACTTTGCTTAGACATGTGGCAGGATACCTTTGCCCAATGGCAAGCCTAAGCCTCCCCTATAATTAGGCAACAGGAAGAAATAAAAGCTGGCCTAGATCTCAAATACAAATATGAACAAAACAAAAATCTTCAATCTGTTGTTGATCATCAATAAAATGAGTCATACTTGGGGTGTGGTGGGGCACGCCTGTAGTCCCAGTACTAGGGATGCTGAGGCAGGAGGATTCCCATGAGTTTGAGGCCACCCTGGGCTACCTAGCGAGTTCAAGGCCCGGCTGAACTACATAACGAGACCTGTCTCCAAAAAATAAATGAATAAATAAAAAAATAATGAGCCATAAATCTTAGTCACTGGAAGAACTTACTCCTTGTATATAACACTCTAGATAAAAGTTAACAGAATTTGTATCCACAAAAAGTAATCCACTAGATCTTAAAAGTGATAAACTGAATTCAAATTGGTGAATGAAAGATGAAAGCAAAGAATCTTCCCAAAGTGTACTCAATAGAGAAAAATATGGAAAACAGAAAAGTTAAGAGAGACATGGAGAAATATTCAGATGTTCTAAAATGTATCTAATAGGAATTCCAAAAGGGTGGAATAAAATGGAGGGAAGAAACTCTCAAAGCAGTAAAAGAAGAAAATACCCCTCAATTAGAGGAAATGTCAAGTTCTCAAACTGAGTGTTCACCAGGTGTTGAGCCTAAATAAATGTTGGTGAAATTTCAGAAACCCAAGGAGAAAGAGAAAGATTCTAGCAACATTTAGTGAAGGTGACTGAAAGTGCAGATTATTTAAAAAGAAGAATCAGGCTGGGGATTTAGCTCAGTGGCATGGCGATTGCCTTGCAGGCACAAGGTCCTGAGTTCAATCCCCAGAACAAAAAAAAAAAAAAAAAAAAAAATCAAGAGATCTCACATCTCTCCATTTAAGAACACCATTTATAAAAGGAAAAAAAAGTATTAAAGTGTTACAGAAAGAAAATTTTGAATCTGAAATTCTGTATGTAGCCAAACTATCTTTCAAATGTGAAGGCAAAATAAAGATATCTGCAGATGTATAAAGATTCAAAGATTACCTCCTACAATTTCTAAAAGGCTTGAGAATATACTATTCAGGTATAAGACAAAGAAGTAGGATGCAGAACACAACAGTTAGTGAATCAGTAAAATTGACTAAGCATCAGTCCTTTAATAAATAATATTCACGGGCCGGGGATTTAGCTCAGTGGTGCTGCTGCCTGCCTTGCAAGCACAAGGTCCTGAGTTCGATTTCTGGTACAATAATAATAATAATAATATTCACAACTAAAATCTTAGATGTATGCAATCAGAGGCTGAGAACCTGTCACTGGGCAAAGTTTTCTGCAGCCTAAGCAAAGTTCCTGGAAGGAAAGAGACTAGAGAAAGCAGAGGGAAATAAAAACATGCTGGCTTGTCCAAAGCAGGATTTGAATATTCTAAAGTCAAAATAATACAAATTTAATTATTGTGCTAAAGTTTTAGGAGTAACATTAAATATAATACAATGTAAGTAAAACTCCCAGGGAAGGGGGTAAAATAGAACACTATCACTACCTCAACAAAGACTTGATAACAGTACACAGAAAGAAAGGTAAAATAAGAAATTTAGATGTTTAATAACATAGTTTCAAAATATATAAAGACAAACTTTATTTTTTTAAAGAGAGAAAGGGCTGAAGGTGGACTATGGTATAGCATTTACCTAGTGTACATGAAGGCCCTGGGTTCAATCCCAGCTTTGGAAAGAAAACAAAGAAAAGAAAAGGGAGAGGAAAAAGGGGAAGAAAGAAAAAGAAAGGAAGAGAAGGAACTCAATCATAACTGTAATATAATATAAACTACTACATCACATTTAGGAAATATCAAGTAGACAACCAAGTAAGAACACGTAGAGATCTGAATAATATAAGTAAGGTTGTACAAAGGATATAATTCAAATTGCTTTTAGGGCCAGAGATGCAACCTAGTGTAATACAGCAGGAAGTAATAAAAAAAGTACGGTTAATCAAAAAGTGTAAGAAGTTACATCTAAAGATACATTTTTATAGTTTGGAAGACACTAATGACAAGTGACTTGCTATGAGCAATGAACAAATGAACGGACAAATATATACAAACTCATATATTCAAATAGTACTTTAAAGAAAACAGAAAAGATTAATTTCAAACACATATGAATAAGTCACAAACTCTGACCATGTATTACGACACTAAGGAAATGTCAAGAAATTACAAACAGAAGTCACATGGGCCACAAAAAGAATATAAACAGGACATTATCAAAATTAAAAAATTGTGCACCAAAAGGATTCTATCACTAGAGTGAAAAGACAACCCACAGAATGGGGGGAAAAAAGTGTAAATCTTGTATCAATAATGGATTGATACCCAGAATAAAGAACCCAACAATAAACATACAAAATACTGACTGAAAAATGAGCAAAGAACTCAGACATTTCTCCAAAGACATACAAATGGCCAATACACATGACAAGATGATCTACATGAATGGTTATTAGGGAAATATAAATTAAACCACAATGAGATGCTGTTTCATACCCTTCAGGAAAGCTATTATCAAAAAAGTAACAAGTCACCTCCCTTGCAAGCACAAGGTCCTGAGTATGATCCCGGGTAACAACAACAAAAAAAGTAACAAGTGGTACAGGAAGAGGAGAAAATGGAACCTTGTGGACTGCTGGTGGGAATGTAAAATGAGACAGCCACTGTGTTGGCTCCTCAAAACTTAAACATTCCCCAGTTAATCATAAAATTATGATATGATTGAGCAATCCACTTTGAGCATATATACTCAAAAGAACTGAAGGCAAGAAATCAAATGAAGACTTGTACACCTGTATTCATAGCAACATCATTCACAATAGCCAAAAGGTAGAAATGAATCAAATGTCCAGAGATGAATGGATAAAACAAATGTGACATATATATACAATGAAGGAAATTCTGACACATATTACAACATGGACTAACCCTGAGAACATTATGCTAAGTGAAATAAGCCACTGCAAAAGATAAATACTGTTGCTGGGATTTGGCTCAGTGGCATGGCGCCTGCCTTGCAGGTGCAAGGTCCCGAGTTCAATTCCCAGTATCAAAAAAAAAAAAAAGATAAATACTGTATGATTCCCATTGTATAACTTACCTGGAGTAGTCAAATTCCTAGACAGAAAGTAGAATGATGGTTGTTAGGGTGTGGGTGGGGAAGAGGAAATGGTTAGTTATAGTTTAATGAGTACAGAATTTCAGCTTGGGAAGTTTTTTGTTGTTGTTTTATTTTGTGGTACTGGGCACTAAACCTAGGGCCTTGCAGGTGCTAGGCAAGCAATCTACCACTGAGCTACATCCCCAGCCCTCAGGAAAACTTATGAAAACAACAATGGTGATAGTTTAACAACAAGGTGGAGGGCCAGGGATGTAGCGCAGGGGTTCCACCACCTGCCTTCCAAGCGCAAGGACCCGAGTTCAATCCCTGGTAGACCCCCCCAAAAGTGATATATTTAATGCCCTGGAACTACACATTTTAAAATGGTTAAATGACAAATTATATGATATACATGTTTTATACTTAAACAGCAAGTAAAATGTAGCTGCACTTATAAAAAGAATACACCCAAACCAAATGGGGTTTATCCTAGTAGTTTCACTTTAGGAAAATCAATGTAATTCAAAATAATAACAAATGCTGAAGAGATGACAAAATTTCAATCCTTAATAAAAATTTTTAGCTACTAAGAGTTATTAGTCAATTTTCACTAATTTATCCTATGTTAATAAACACCACCAAAATTTTATGGCTTACAACACAGGTTTATTTATTGCTCATGATGCATGTCTACTTTGGGTAGCTACAGCTTCAAATTGTCTTCATTCTTGGACTGCAGCTGAAGGCATAATCCTTTTTTTGCAATATGCTAGTCAAAACAAGGAAAAAGCAACACTTAATTGGGTCAATCACTCAAAAGTTCTGCTCAGATATAGTACATTATCACTTTCACTCACATTCCACTGGTTATAAAGCAAGTCTCATGGCTAAATCTAGTATCAATAAGTATACTCTCCCAAAAAGAGGGGTCCTTGACTGAAGCATTCTATAGTGATAGGCTCTGTAGAGATCACTCAATAATTGTAAACAAGATTTGAGAATGATAAATCTGTAAGAGCGAAGCATACCTAATTTGTAAGAGTATTTACTATGAATATGGAATGAATAGCATACTCAGTGGTGAAAGATTAGAAATATTTTCATAAGGTTAGACATAAGACAAGGATGTCAGCTATCAGCACTATATTTCAACAAATATTCTAGAATAATTCTAGCCAATGCAACTAGACGAGAGAAAGAAAGCAATATTAAAATTATCTGAAGATGATTATCTATAAAATAGAGGGGAAGCAACTATTAAAATGAGTCATTTTAGGAGCAGGGATGTAGCTCAGCAGCACAGCACTTGCCTGGCAAGCGCAAGGCCCTGAGTTTGATTCCCGGTACCTGCTCCCCAAAGTCATTTTAATGGAGAAAACACTGATAGCTGGTAGTTCTCAATTCTGGACTGGATTATGGTAGTAGTTTTCCAGTTGCTGGGACACAATACTCAATACCCACAGCTTAAAGGAGAAGTTTAATTTAGCTCATGACTTCAGGGGATTCAGTACACAGCTGGCAGGATCCAAGGCAGGAACATCATGCCAGAGCAAAGCTGTTTAGTTCATGGCAGCCAGGAGGCAGAGTAGGGGAAGAGCACCAGCATGGAAAAGGCAAGGGACCAGATATAGTACCCAGGTCTTATCTCCATGATGTACCCATACACACCCAGAAGTGTGTTCTACCAATCCCCTGGACAGCTCTCTAGCCAATCAAGTTGACATGATCAAGATTATAAAGAACTATTTGTTAATGTTCCTTATCTACACTGAAACAAATGAACTAATATAAATCACATAATTTTAAAAATTATACATATAAACTGGGTGTGGTGGTGTATATCTGTAATCCCAGCACCCTGGGAGGCTGAGGCAAGTTCAAGCCCAACATGGGCAATCTGGTGAGATCCAAAGACTGGAGATGTAGCTTAGAGAAAAAGCCCTGAGTTCAATCCTCAGTACAAAAAGAGAGTAAAAGGAAAGCAACTTATACAAGGATAATATATACTGCATTTCAGCCATAAATACACATTCACATTAGTATTAAGTGGTCAAATGCTTCCACCTTTATGCAGAAGCACTGTAATTATCAGTAATGCTATAAATACAAATGCTGACTGAAGAACTGCTGACTAAAAAAATCACAAGTGACACTGGTGACAGTGATCCAGTTTTTTAAAATGGTGAACAAGTCTTTGTAAAATTCTCAACAAAACAAAATATAATCTATCATCAAATTAGGAGGAAATTTAGCATACATTTTGCCATGAAAAAATACCTTTAAAAAAGTATTTTAAATTTTATTAAATTATTTAATACAACATACAAAAATCTGTGTGTTTATAGGTTGATAAATTAGAAGCAATTTGCTGGGCACAGTGGCACATGCCTCTGATTCCAGCATTTGGGAGGCTGGAGCAGGACAACCACTATCAGTTCAAGGCCAGCCTGGGCTACATAGTGAATTCAAGACTAGCCGCAACTATACAGAGACCCTGTCTTAAAAAAAAAAAAATTAGAGGTCCGGGGATTTAGCTCAGTGGTTTCATTGCCTGCTGCGCAAGCGCAAGGACCTGAGTTTGATCCCCGGTATCAAAAAAAAAAAAAAAATTAGAAGCAACTTTTCATTTTTATTCATGTTCAGAAATTTCACCTCTAAGGATGAGGATCAGGAGATGCAGAATACTGTATCTACCATCTCTGGCTCACATCAAAACTCGTTTCTAAAATCTATTCTCTGAAACTCTAAAGTCAATGAACAAACTGCCTCTCAGAAGGACTGTATTATGCTTAGCAGAGATGGTGGAATCAGACAGATCTTCTGGGTTCAAAACTCTTACCTGAATATTCTGTGTATTAAATGTGCCAAATTAAACTTAATTTCTTGACCCTTTAATTCCCTTAGCTATAAAATCTTTCCTTTAGGGCCGGGGATTTAGCTCAGTGGTTTCGCCACCTGCAGCACAAGCACAAGGACCTGAGCTCAATCCCCGGTACCGAAAAAAAAAAAAAAAAAATCTTTCCTTTAACCTTAAGTGTCTTAAACGTGCACATTGCTATTCTAAGACAATAACAAAATGGTATATTTCACCAATTCTAGCAGTATGTATTCAAACTATCATTTCATTTCCACTCCTTTTCCCTGTCAAACTTCAAAAACATGACAAATCAAATTAAAGTTACTGATCAAATAGGACAATGAGAGACAAGATTATAGAGCTAACCCAAACATCCTGAGGACTAAAATAACACCAAGAGTTAATAAATTAGAAACAGAAAACATAACTGAAATACTGACAAAGGTTTAAGATAATCAAGGGTAATGTAGAGAAAAAAATATATTGAGTAATTTCCAAAAATATGCTTCCTTCTCTCATTTTATGCTACTCTATCTGGATTTTTATGGTACTTGTTATCTCACAAATAAACATTTATTTATGTTAACTGTTCATCACCACTCCTTCCTCCACTAGAATATAGGCTCCACAAAGGCAGTGGCTTAAGTGGTGTTTCACTGGTAAAGAGAAGGGGGGATCAATAAATATTTGTTGAATGAATGAATAAATGCATGATGATATGGAAGACAAAGATGATTATCCAAGAAGATAACCTAGTATACAGATCATAAAATATTCTTATAAGAAGTACAGTTACTTAAAGGTATTCTTATGAGTATAGTAAGAGTATTATTTCTATAAAACGAGGGAAAGCAAAGTATTTAGATAAAAAACAACAATGTACTCCAGCAAAAAAATTTTAAACTATTTGTATGAAAAATAAATAAATAGTTCCAAACTTAAAGAACATAAAGAAAATATATCTTCCTGTTATCTTAGTAACTAAAAGAAACTGTTCTTCTTCCTCATAAAAACAATACTAGAATAAATAATCTCCATAAAGGTTTTGAAATAAATTGTTTTAGAAATAGTACATTCATCCAAGTAGATATTAAATGATAAAAACAATAGGCAAGAATTCTTTAACAATCAAGAACTTAGCAAAAGACTTCTAGACTTAATGGACAGATTCAGTAGAGTAGCTGGATACAAACAAGGTCAACACTCAAAAAACAACAGCCTTCTTATACACAAATAACAGATTCACTGAGAGAAATTATGGAAACAATTCCTTTTACAATAACATCCAAATAAATGAAATATCTAGGAATCAAGCAAAGGAAGCAAAAGACCTCTACACTGAAAACTACAGCATTCTGAAAAAAGAGAACAAAGAGGATACAAGAAAATGGAAAGACATCCCTTGCTCCTGGGTAGGAAGAACCAACATAGTGAAAATTGTCATACATACAAAACTACTAAATAGATTCAATGCAATGCCGATTGAAATTCCAACAATATATTTCACAGAACTAGAGAAAACAATCCAAAAATTCATTTGGAATCAGAACAGACCTAGAATAGCAAAAGCAATTCTAGGCAACAAGAGACATGGCTGGGGGTATCACAATCCCCAACTTGAAACT